>JAXCEF010000031.1:0-240056 GCA_037178605.1 Colletotrichum euphorbiae | reverse complement strand
GAGGGGGGGGGGGGGGGGGGGGGGTCCCTCTTCACTTGCAATCCCCAGGTGTGATCGAGTCAAGCTACCAAGTCTGGGGTAAGAAGCTACCTAGCGCGTCGTCCGGCGCGCTGGCGGATCACGAATATGAGCCTCAAGCGATCCCATCACGACCCGGCCCCCAGCTTCTATCGCACTTCCATAGCACCCTTCTTCTCCTAACCTCAACGTGAAAAAATAATGTTCATCGCCTTCAGAAGCCCCGTCTCACCCTGTGTCCGGAGCATCTCATCTCCAATCCCCAACCCCTGTTCATCCTCACGGAAGACGAGACACACACGCCTCATCCGCTACCCCGATCTCTTCTCCCTTGATCCGTCCCCCGCCCCAAGCTTTCCCCGCAATTCGCTGCTGCAACGGCCTACGGGCGGCTAGGCATTCCCCACAGAAGCTGCAAGCGTTCGTCCACCCCAGAACCCAAGCCGAGGGGTAAACGTCGTCTGGTTTCCCTTCTCAGACGACTGGTTGCGTAAGATAAAGTAGTCAGTGAGTCTCTGGTTGTTTTGGGGAGGGGGGGGTGGGGCTATGTCGAAGCGCCTGGGAATATCACTCGCCGCCTGCGCTACTGCAGCCTCCGGAGTGCCTCCCGTCTGTCGTGTTGTTCCCATATGCCGGCTCAATCCGGCACGCAAGCAACGCCACACACATTGGGCAAGTCGTTGGTTTTCTCTTCAGAAATCTCCCGTTGGCCGCGCAGGCCCCTCGTCACATCTTTGCGGTCCCCCTTACCTCCACGCGAGATGAGCCAAAGCCTCGACTTGGGGGGGGGGGCCGGGATGAAAAGCCTTCTGAGCTATTTAACTCAATCACATCGCATACGGTGGACAGGTTCTCTTCAACTGAGACGTTGACAGAAAACTGCTCCCCCAAAACAGATCCAGACCCCTCACACCCCCCATCCATTGAAACCCAATCAAGCCCTCCTCCACACAAAAAAGCTTTCCAACATGGACGTATCATCCTCGTAGATCCTCGCATCGTACCACTCCTATCCCCGGGCTCCGGGGTATAGGACCGTCCCTTTTTGCCGAACCTTCCACGACGTCCGCCGGTGGCCCTAGTGAAGAAAAGCCTCCTCACAACGGCCTGCACGGGGTTTCTCCAGTAGTCCAATGATCACAGATAGGCATCTTGATGCTCTTCTCTCCATGCTGGATGTGTCTCCTGCCAGCTCTCCGACTGGGCCAGGCTTGCCAGCGGGTCCATGCCAAGATGTCCGGTCATCCTACCCCAGTCCGGTCACAAACATCCTCGAGTCCGCCTTTTGAGTGTAAGGCAGCATGCGACGACTAGGCCTGTTGTGGCCGCGTCGACCTTCATAACGGGGGGGGGGGGGGTTCTGCACTGGCAGGTTCAGGACCACTGACATCTCCGGTATATCTCTCATGTTCTGTATTATCGGCCCATCATCGTCTCGTACCAATACCGATATCTTTGTCAATAACACTCGTCGACAATGAATCACAAAGAGCAGATCGACGAGATCCGGTCACATTCTCAACATAATGAACACCGCCGGCCTCGGAGCCTGCCTCCGCCGGCGAACGGGTACGACTACAGCGACGAGCACATCTCCCCGCACATGAACCGCGACGACGCCCTGAAGAGGATGAAGACGGCCGGCTCCATCTCCATATCCCCCGAGCTCTTCGAGAAGCTGTACCTATCGCCGCAGAACCAGGTCAAGGGCGACTTGCGGAAGACGTTTGGAAACCCGACGCCCATGTTAGACTCCCCCTTGGGGCGGCATATTTTTGTCTGAGACTTGGTTGACTGACAGCCGTCTAGTGCCGTCGTCGGTTTCCTCATTTCTCTGACGCCGCTGTGTATCGATCTGATGGGATGGCGTGGGGCAGGGGGCAGCGGCGCGGCTGGCATGTAAGTCAACCGAGCGTCTTTTGATCTTGACGACGACCGACTCATCATCATCCAGCCCGTCGTACTTCTTCTTCGGCGGCGTTCTCATGTTCGTCGGCGGACTTCTCGAGTGGGTTCTCGGCAACACCTTCCCCGCCACCGTCTTTACCACCTTCGGGGCCTTCTGGGCAACGTTCGGCGGGACATTGAACCCTTCCTTCGCGGCGTTCTCGTCGTATGCCCCCGCGGGGTCAACGAATCCGGCCGATGGCCTGGCGACCAAAGGGTTCAACGCTAGCTTCGGTAAGCCTTCTGTACAACGAGCGACAGAGCACGATATACTTACGTGTCGTTTACAGGCTTCATCACACTGGCCATGGGTATGATCTGCCTTGTGTTCCTCGTCTGCTCACTGCGAACCAACCTCGTCTTCTTCGTCATCTTCCTGACCCTCGTCGCCGTCTTCGCGCTCATCACGGCGGCGTACTGGTTCCTGGCCATGGACTTCACCGGCAACTCCGCCTATGCTGCCAAGGTTCTTGAGGTGAGTCTTCGATATCGTTTCCGATTATGGGGAGGTCCGTGGGCTGACGAGGGAGTGCTATAGGCTGCCGGCGCCACTGCATTCGTGACGTGTATGGCGGGCTGGTGGCTCATCTTCGCCATCTTGCTTCCGTCTGTTGACTTTCCGCTGGAGATCCCCGTTGGAGACTTGAGCCGGATCATAAAAGGAAAGAGTGAGAAGAGTCAGGTTTGACGTACTGGTACTTAAACCGCGATGCTTCCAGGAGTAGGTGAGGAAAGACACTCAAGTACACGTAATGAACTTGGCATGCAGCCATTCTTGCTGGAATTAGGTAGGAGCGATCACAAGGTACGCCCAATTTATATCAGTCGAAATTGCAGACGGAACCCCCCCCCCCTCCTTTAACATCTCCTCTTCCCGGAACTAATGGCGACATCGACTTTGGGTTGGTTACTCAACGTGAGGATTGTCGGTGTATTGATAATTCTTCCTTAACATCTCCATGGCGCGCCTTTGCTGATGTTCTCTTTCGATTGGCCCCTTCGAAAAGTGACTCTGTTGGCCCCTCGTCCCTGGTCAAACGATCTCGGTATGGCTGTGCATGACCAACTCCCATCACGGTCATTTATCTATCCGAAACACATGCCTTCTACCAGCTTGCTTGATCATCGCGCTCATGTCACTTCAGCGAGACGGGATTAGGAATCGCTGTTGGTATCTAACAGACATTTGCGGTTCAATTCTTAATCATCAACATGCTATACCCGACGAAGGTAAAGGTCGAAAACTAGTGCTGACTAAAAATTGAAATCCAACACACTCTCGCCTCGCAGTGCCTTCGTAAGTACTGTCAACCAAGTCCCATCACCACATCTTGATCGAGTTCTTGTCGCCCTTCTCCAGGCAAAGACCTCCGTAGATCGGGAGTTTGTTCTCCGGACCAGTGCATCCCTTGTTCTTGTAGACTGATTCCCGGCGCGCGTTAGCGTGACACCCAATCTCGAGATTTATATGCTTACGGTGAACCTGAGTGAACCCGGCAGAATTGTAGAAGAAGGCGCCGGTCGCATCGTCGATGTTGTAGCATCGGCCCGAGACGGGAGCGGCGTGGAAGAGGATGTCCTTGTCATTCTTGCTGAGAAACCAACCCCATTTCAGCACAAGTCTGTAGCCAACGGCTTCTCTAAACCGGCGCCATCTTACCAGTCATCCATGTTCTTGTACTGGTTGAACTTCACAGTGTCGCGAGCTTGCATTGCTGGGCCAGAACCGCCGTTGCCGTTGGAAGGCAAGGCCAGAGTGGTGGATAGGAAAAAGGTGAAGGGGTAGATCGCAGATATCTTCATGTTGGCGAATTGGTGTTTTGAGGCTTTGTCGTAGTCTGTGGGAAGTGAATAAGGTACTGACTAGCTTGTGAAGAAGATTGCGAGTATTTCGATGTCATCTAGAGGAGACTCCGTTCTTTTATATGTGTGTGGTGCCTTTTCTGCTTTTTATAAAATCCATCTCTGTCTCTATGGTCGACGCATGGCATGTATTCACCGCTTCAGCTGTACCTGTATTCTCACTGCCTGTCGTTGCACCATGAATACCTGATATTATTTCTGTCCGGTGCAATACTGTGGCAGTGTCAATATACATCGGGCGGAATAGGTCTCTGCTATGAGTGGCAATACAAGTTGGTCATTCGCCAGTTCGGACAATGTTCAAACGAGAGCTTACAGCCCATCCTTTTTGTCCGACATAGTTCCGCAATGTTTTCAGCTTTCGACTTACACTGCATCCTCTGAGTTGCATTTTATGATGATCGATTGAATCCTTTCATGATAATTCAGATTTGGCTGTTTTCTCATTCGACAAAATCGTCACACGGATTTGTCGCTGGGATCAACCTACATCCTCCGGGTCCTAGGCTCCCGAACAGGATGTAGGCAGTGTCACGAAGCTTGTTGCCTCAGCTGATTATTTTCTGATTTGCAGTGAGTTATTGTCAGACTGCCATCGTCAATATTGGAGGCTCACTCGTCGTTTACTCGGATCCGTCTAGGCAGCAAAGCTGGACATCCGGTTTGCCGTAGTGGGAGCAGATGCCAAAATCGCTGTAAGCAAGGCTGAGCGATATTTGGGCATCTGTTCTATTTTGACCACCATGTGGAAAGGAACCTGGAACACAAAGTTACTAGTCACTGGCTTCGCTAACACTGAGTACTGAAGTACGTATGTATCTGTGGTTAGCTATGCAACCCGCGAAGCAAGTCGTTAGGATAGAACACTTCGAGTTCCAACAGGACCCAAGTGTATTAAAACAACTGTATTAAAGGAAAAAGAGCTGTGATTTCATGAGACTCGCTCAAATTTATCCGACAGTGACGTGCTGTTTTCTCTCTGAATTCTGCCGCGCCCGCTGCGATTCTGCAACAAATGATATCTTTAATCGCTCACTTTACCGCTTGGATAACTTCACATAATCCGCCGGCTGCATCGACTGAGAATGAATGAAATTTTCCTTATGGCCTGTTATGACGAGCAACTTGAATTCGACAACGCTTGAGGATCTTTGGTTGCAGACCGTCAACTCAAGAGGTCCACGCTCAATTCTCCACCATTCTTTCGGCGACGGCCTCGCAATCGGCACCGATGCCGGCCTAGCCGGCTTTCGAGTCATAACTCCGTACCAACACCGCTGAATAATGCCACCAAAAGATGCGCAATTCGACCTGATAGCGCAGGTCTCGGAATACGAGCCGTGCTCGGTACTGTACTGCGATTTCCGAAGTGCAGTGTCAACATGGCAATCTGTGTTAAAAGCTAAACAACTCCAGCAGCACATGACCATCAACTTTCACTCTTTTGAACTGATGTTTCATCCAATCAGAATGTTGCAGCCTCTGAAGAACGTTGTCGTCTTGGGCGGCTCGTATGTCGGGCTAGTATGTGCAGCCAAGACCACCAACAACAATAGATTGCTGTTGAGCATTCGCTAATCTCACCTATCCGCAGGCCGCCGTGGAAGAGCTCGCCGCTACTCTCCCCAAATCACACAGAGTGAGTGAGCTCCCCCCCCCCCCCCCCCCCGTCTGAGGAGCATACGCCTCCCAATAGCAATTGACAATTTCTCAGATTCTTCTTGTTGAGCCTCACAGCCACTTTCACCATCTTTTCGCATTCGTAAGTTGTCGACAAGACCCGATTTAACCCAGTCGCTATCCTACGCATGTGCTTGCCAATCGCAACTTACACGCAACACAGCCTCGCTTCGCAGTGCTTCCAAACCATGAGCACAAGGCTTTTATTCCTTACAAGGCAGCTTTCGCCAAGTCATCCGATCCTTTGAGGCACGCGGTCATTCAGGCTCGTGCCCAGTCTGTCCGTCGAAACTCAATTTTGCTTGACAGAGACTGGCAGGGCTCTAAGGAAGTCCCGTTCGAGTATCTCGTCGTAACAACTGGGACTCGATTGCCAAGCCCTGGTACCATGCAGGATGACGACAAGGCGTCCTCGGTCACCAGCCTGCAGTCGTACCAGAAATCGGTCTTGCAGGCATCTTCGATCATCATCGTCGGAGGTGGTGCTGTGGGTGTTCAGATGGCCACTGACCTTAAAGAGCTTTACCCTGAAAAGGAGGTCACTCTCGTGCACTCAAGGGAACATTTGATGCCTCTGTATAACTCTCAACTGAGTGACATCATCAAGGCTCGTTTCAATGAGCTAGGTGTGAAGTATGCGAATCTCCTCACAGAACTATTGGTGCAATGCTAACCAACCCCCGAAAACAGGTTGATCACCGGAACGCGCGCCACCGTCCCCTCTGGCACCCTCGCTAATAATGGCTCTCAGCCAGTCGTGAAGCTCGCAGACGGTCGTGAGATCTCAGCGGATCTCGTCATCCCTGCAACGGGGCAAATACCCAACAACCAGTTCCTTGGCGATCTAGAGCCGAGTAGCGATGCATCTCTTCTCAACCCTAACAATGGTTTCATCAAAGTGCGACCTACGCTTCAGTTTCAGGACCCTGCATACTCTCATATGTACGCTGCCGGTGACATTGCCGACTCTGGCGCACACAAGGCTGCCCGGCCGGGATCCGGACAGGCTAAGGTAGTCGCACAGAACATCTTGGCGATGGTCAATGGCCGGGAGCCCACGGAGAAAGTCGTGGTCAACCCACCTGCAATTCATCTCTCCTTGGGACTTGTGAGTTTAATTCACAATCCAATCCTTCAGTGCGGGCTGTCTCTAACAACTTCATTTCGTCTGATCGCTCAGACGAAAAATATGGTCTTTGGAAATCCCAATATTGCAGCCGGAGAAACTGAGCCACGCATTATCATGCGAGACGAGTAAGTCGACGTCCCACTGTTTCAAAGTCAGACACGCGTAGTATTGACTCTTCACTTAGTGGAAGGGATGATATGAACATCGAAAATGTTTGGGAGCGAAGAGGTGTCCAGGTGTCCGACCCCAGAGAGTATCACTTGTAAAGGGAACCAAGAAGTCGGCAACAGCGCTCAAGCTTAAACGCCCAAAGCTTTACTGCATTGCTCCGGAAAACTTCTCCCATAAAGAAGCGGCTGAGGTCGACCTTAAACGAATCGTCGTTCTTGCTCAACAAAGCTTTATCAATCTTTTATAGGCTGGATCAGAAGCTACGCATTCCCATAGAATTGGACTGCTGTCAAATAGCATCGCCTTACCATGTAACCATTTCAGTAAACTTGAAAACGCACGTAGACTATGGCCTTCGAAACCAACCCGCCTTTTTTTTTTTTTTTTTGCATAGATTAGATCTACGGCGCTGGCTTCACCGACGTTGATGTCATGGACGGTGCTGGACAGACCGTCACAGACGCCGATCTTTGGGCTGCTGAAAACATTCTCTTACCACGTTGTGGGCGTTCCAGAAACCGTCGATCTTTTAGGGTGGTTCGTCACGAATGATGCCAAGATATCAACTAATGCAGCGTGACAGTGGGCGAATGTGGTATTCCACCTAGCTCTTAGTTGGGCGAGTACTCATCACGCGCGAAAGCATTCTCCCGTGAGCGTCAACGACGGGAAAAAGAAGAATATCGAAGATAGCAACTAGACCACTTCGACCATTAAAAGTCTCGAGAAAGAGGCAGATAAAGGGCGTGTGTTACTCTCTCATTCTGCGAACGTATGCCCGCGCACTTGTTGCTGCGGTGTCATCACGGGTTGACCGGGAGCCAAGTTATGCTTCAGAAGTGCAGGAACCTCGAATTCGTTCTCCACCCCTCAAGACCATGGATTGAAGATCGGTCGCGCAAAAGTTGTGGAGAGGGCTATGTCGGGTGCGGATTTTCGAGCGCCTTGGAATGGCACACACTTGTTGCAGGAATGGCTCCTGGGAAGATCTAGCGCAAAGATGTTCGTGTACTCGTCCACCATGCGCTCCTCTGAAAGAGTAATCGAGCGAAATCAACGTGAGGATGCATGTCCCAGAGCACAGCTCGATTTGTTTCTGGAGTAGTACGACATCTAGTTCGGGGAATTTGGGTCAGAATGCGGAACATTTCCACAAAGCTTGGTGGACAGTTGTGAGTGAGATTCTCCCCCTCTTCATCCTGGACCCAAATAGGGACTGTCAACGTTGTGCGGTTCGGATCCAAGGTTGGAAAGAAAGAACCGCGAAAGCAGACCAGAATCGGGCCAATGAACACATGGATATCCTAGATAGGCTTGGATATGAAGACTTTGAGGGTTTCAAGGAGGTTATCATTGATCACTTCGAGCAACGGGGTGCCGCCGTGTTTGGAATTGGCAGTTCACGTTGAAGCGACGGCATTATTGGCGGAGTGGTGGGATTTTTCGAGGCAGATCCTTCCATGACGAAATGTTATATGTCTGATTTATTACGCATTCTTCTCCTTGCATCTATTCCATGTATGAAAGTTACTCTTCAACGCCATCTACTTCATAACCTCCATACTCCCTGCCGCCGTAGTCCCGCTCGCCGTATCGGGACTATCTAACAACTCCGGCCCAGGGTCCACCTTCTCTCTACTCTCTTGTTCCGCCTCCATCTCAACCTTCTTGACATCAACATCCCCAGCATCCAATTCTTCCTCACCATACGGCCCACTAGTCTTCACCCCCGCCATAGAATCCGTCTCATCCACATCCTTGATAACACCGTCCTTGACACTGCTCGCCCGACTAACATCCGCACTCTCAGGATTATCTGTTCTCAATCCGAGATGCTTTTCAGCGGTAGGATCCTCCTCGTTCCCGCCCTTCCAATCAGCAGGCTTCATCTGCGGTACCGGAGACCCAGTGGAAGGCTGCTGCACAACCTCGCCCTCGGCCGGCCCAACTTCATCACCGCCATCCTCGGCGCGGTGGGAGTCAGCAACCCTCCAAACGACAGCAATCTTGTCGAATGCCCGCGATCCCTTCCTGCTGGATCCCTTAATGCCATCCATCGCCTCCCAGTCCATCTCAAAAACACCACTGGCATCCGGCTTCCCGTCCTGCTCAGGCCCGTTGCCTTCGAAGAAGACGTTGAACCAGACATGCGCAACAGCCGTGACCATCGTCAAACCCATGGACGCCGAGGTCCTGTTCCGCCTCTCAACAGAGATATTGACATCGCTGTTCGGGATATGAATTGGCTGACTCGGCTTGAGAATGACTGCCATTCCACCAGGCTCCACGTCAGAATTATCCGCATCCTTCCCATTCGCCTCAGTCTCGCTCCTCTTAGTAGCCCCAGGCGCCGCAGTGTCCCTGATAAGCGACGTCGTCTTGGCGCTGCGCAACTTGCTCGCGCTCCGTGACACCTTATTCTGGTCATCCTTCCTCACGGGACTCCCGCGCTCCTTTGCGTTATTGGTATTAGTAGGCTCAGCCAGCGGCGCCTCCTGAGGCGCCTTCTCCGTCGGGTTGACGCTCACGCTCGCCAAATCAGTCATCATCATCCCGATCCCCCCACCACTAGGTGCGTCCCCTTCAACAACCACCCTCTCGCTCTTCTTGAACGTATGGAAAACCTTGATCTTCTTTCCCTCGTCCTCGAACCCCTCGACATCGAACTTGACGCCGCTCCTCAGCCCCCAAACATGGATCTCCACGATCTCCAGGGCGCGGTCGACGTATTTCTTCCCGCCCTTTGTCCAACGGTCGACGTAGGTAATGGTCCTCAATTGGCTCGGAATCGAGACGCCGGCGCCGAACTTGGGCTTCATTCTCCGTTCCGTAAACCTCGTAAGCGCTTCCTCGGGTTTCCAGCCGCATTCGGAGATAAGATAGCTGCACGACACCGTCCCGCTCCGTCCCTTGCCAGCCTTGCAGTGCACGACGACAACCCTCTTGTCCTTCCCCTCAGGCGCCTTCCCGTGGGCGGCACCCACTCCAATGTCGCCTTGCTCTAGGTCTCCTCCGTTGAGCCAGTTGCGCATGCTCGCCATGATCATGGGAATCAGCCGGAAGGGAGGCGGGTGGTGGTCGGGCCAGGGATAATGCCGCACGCGGCCGTAGACTTCTTCGTCAGGGTAGCCCGTACCCTCTGCGCGGAACTCCCATATCGCCCAGTTATCCTTGTGCTTTTCGTCGAGGAAGGTGACGAGGCGGTCGAGGGGGTTCCGATAGGCTCGCTGGGGGTATGTTCCTGATGGACCGGAACTGAATCCGACACACAGAGTCAGCATCACGATAAAACCTTCAACACGAGGATCGAACTGACGTCGCAATGATGTTGGAAGTGACATAGCAGAGGTCCAAATCAGACTCGGCGTGTCGTGCGCGAGGCCCCGCGACGATCTGCCGCAGTAGAGAAGCCATGTCTTGAGAAAATCGAAAGAAACCCGAAACTTTGAATGCGACGGACAGTGTGGTATCGTCGTGTTAGAATGAAGCGGAGGAAGATTTACAACGGGGGTAATCGCGCGCGCCAAGAAAAGGGTTCCGTTGCAGTGCGTCTGTATTAAATGGCGGCCAGGGAAGCGTGCTTGAAGGCCTCGTGACGTTTCCCCCCCCCCCCCCCCCCCCTTCCCTTCAGTGGTCCAGCTGCGCCTTGCTCTTGTCGAAGCTTGACGTCGGTGTGCGCGATGGGCGGGCGACGTCATTGATAGTGGGGTGAACCAGGGGGAGTCCGGGTACTGCCGCCCCGGGCTACCATACGCCACTTCCGGTGTGGCTGGAGCGTTCGATTTCCGGGAGCTTGGCGACATGTGCTCACTGGTCAGCTCTCACATCCCTTCGTACCTCGGATCACGTCCTATTTCATAGGCAGGAGTATTTCATTATTTGAATAGCTTTGCGAATTTCAATGCATTGCGCAAAAAAACTAGTGGACAGTGGCCGGTGCCGGAGAGCAAAACGGGAAACCTGAAATCATGGTGTAACATAGAGGGTAACCTAGGGGCTATGTCCGGGGCCCAGACTCGCCGACACTCCGATAGCCTAAATGAATCACGGGAAAGCCGTTTAAACCCTGGTCGGCCGTAAAACCTCAACCGCCTTCTTTACGTCTCCTACGTGCCTTGTAATCTTGCTTGACCCGTTTCTTACATATCCCTTCCAAAGAAACATTCTTTATCATGGCTGAAGTTGCAGCCTGGCCCGAGCGCTATGGCCGCTGTATCGCTTCATTAAGACTTTTGCGTTGTTCCAGAATCTCGATGAACCCTGGGATACTTGTCTGCCTCTTCGGTATCTTAAGAGGTTTTCTTGGGGACGGCGGTGCCGCTGAGGTAGCGGTTGGGGTCAGTGTAGGCGTGAAATTGACGCGCACCTCCCTTGACAGCGTCCCAAGCCTGGCGGGCAGCAGGAGGGGTGCCCTGGTTGCCGACAGCGGAGTCGACGCGAGCCTCAAACATGGCCAGGGAGTTCTGGACGTGGGTGCTCTGGGAGAAGCGGGCGCGGATGAAGGCAGTGTAAATGGCGATCAGGATCCAGGAGCGGCGCTGGAAGGCGATGGCAGAGAGCAGAAGGCGGACCCAGAGCAGGATCTCAAGAGAGGAGACCACAGACATGGACGCGTCGTAGTACTCCTTGACGAAGGCGCCAATCTTGTCGGCAATGGGGTTGTGTGCGTACTGAGGCTTTCCGCCGGGAGAAGCGCCAGCAGCGGGAGAGATGGGCTTGGGAGGCTGCACGGTGGGGATCACGTTGGCGCGAGTGTAAGTAGCGACGTGGAAGACGGAGTAAATGGCGTAGGGGAGCATAGCCAGGGGGTACTGGGGAGAAAAGAGCCAGACCAGGGACATGACTGCAAAGACAGGTTAGATGCTGTCACAAGGAGGGAAACCAGGCGAAGCTCACTGAGGTACTGGACATTTTCGTCAGCGGCCAGGGCGAGAGGGCTCTGGGGAGCCTTGGCTCCAGCCTTGCTACGGGCTCTCAGGGTCTTGTAGACGACGATGCCATAGGTGAGGGCGGCGGAGAGGAAGGTAAGTCGATAACTCCAGCGAGCGACTCTGCTGTAGTAGTTGAAGGTAACGTAGGAGAGAGAGTAGCGGATGACGGACATGATCAGGGTCAAATGTCTACAGCATATTCCGTTAGCTGGTGTTGAGCTGAGCAATTGTCACCAAAGACGAAGCCATCGGATTTCTCCGCTCGCGTGACCAAAATGTTCTCCGGGTCGCAGGGAGGCGGAGGAAGCTCGAAGCGTAGAAAGAAAGAACCTGCACGTACCCGGCAAACCAAGCAACTATTGGAAAAAGACCGTTAGCATATGTCGCAGTCAGACATGCAGACGGGAGTATAAAGTCGACGTACATTGCAGGGTTTGAGCGAGGAGCAGAAGCCTCTGGGTCAGAGGGACGTTGGCGGGCGGAGGGGGTGCCATGATAGTCGAATCTGAGGGTTTCAAGGGCGCGATAAGCGTATGGTATAGATGCGGTTTCCGATATGAGTGCTGAGAAAAATGCGCGAGGCAATCAAGAGGATGCGATGCTGAGCAAAGCAAAGTGTTGTAGCGAAGGCTTGCTGGTGATGATGGAGACAACTTGGGAAAAGCTGGCCGGAGTGCGCAAGAAGTTGAGGTGATAGTGGAGTGGCTGGTTCCAGGGTGGACACTTGGAGGAGGTGGAGCCTGGAGGGATAATTAGATGGAGCCTAGACCGGGCAAGCGGTGGCCGGTGCGTCACTGCGTCACTGCTTTCTTCTGTGTGCTTCCCTTTGGTTAGTTCCTACCCTTCCCGGTTTTATTTTTCTTTTCTCCCCTGTGTGATAACTAACTCTTGCTGGCTGGTGCTGCCACCTCAGCTGATGGAGTGCGAGAAGCTGCTGCAGCAGTCCGGCGAAGCGGTTCGGCAAACAATCCAGCTGAAAAGGGTGTCCAGGGTCCTCAGCGGCAGATCTGCGGGCGAGCGAGGGAGACGGGAGGGGTCATTTGAATTGGAGGCCCAGATTATATGACGGACAAAGACCAGGGCTCATTGAGATGTCACACTCTCACTCATCATACGTATTCGTACTGATGGTGATCAATGCGACGACGCTCACATGTAATTCTTGCGTAAAATGAGCTGTAGTTCTGGTTTCTCACTCTATTTTTGTTTACTTTCAGATTGTCACCTGCTCTTCTGTGAGGCTCAGAGTCCCAGCGATCGGGAAACATCTGAGCGGAAGAACAAATACAAACACACACACACACTCTCACACACCCCTTCTCCAGCCTTCAGGCCGAGAGAAAAGATGAGACGACGAAACGAAATCCGTGCGTTTCTGGTGGAAGCAAGATATCAGCAAATATTGTCCACTAAAGAAAGCATGCGGATGTTCGCTCTAATGTTTCTGATGCAGCGATGATGAAGGCACCTCTGCCTCTGCCTTGGCTTGGTTGGGCGCGCCATTAGAGACGGCCTTTCATCACCACCTGACGCTACTGTAGTAAATCCGGACTTTCCCTGCTGTTATTAAGCCACATATCTCGGCCTCCTTCCTTTTCGTCATCGTCATATTCACCTCTCGGGTCTGTGCGTCAGCTGCAGCTCCGATCCACCAAACTTTGGCCAATGGAAATTCTCCGCCGCCAATGGATGCAGAACACTGTGTATCGCACCCATATCACCCGTTTCTGCACAGTAACAGATGAACAGCGCCAACTGTCTGCCGAGACCCCTGTCAATTGGGGATCTGTGGCGTCACAAAGCTCCCCGAATTTTGAAATGTTGAGATTTGGAGCTCCGTGGCATCACCACAATTGACCGTCTCCACGGCCTGCCCGTGTTGTTTCGCCCAAACGCGACCGCGACAACCGCCACGATGCCGCCAAACGCTGCTCCTTCCCAGAGGGAATTCGTCCACCCCGAAGCTGAACATGCGCGAAAGAAGTAAGTCATTCAATTCAACCTGCAAACTGAGCCCCCCCCCCCACTAACAAGATCCCCTCGTCAGGCCGCCCAGTGCCTTCGCTATCCAGCCCATCACCGCCTTCTACTGCTTTCTGGCTGCGAACATGATTTCCGCCTTTTTCGCCCCGATCCAAGACTGCGACGAGACGTTCAACTACTACGAGCCCACCCACTACCTATCCCACGGCTACGGTCTCCAGACATGGGAGTACTCCCCAACCTATGCCATCCGCAGCTGGCTGTACGTCAGTCTGCATGCCATTGTTGGCAACATGCGCCGTCTGCTACCCCAGTCTACCAAGGCAAGCTCGAAATGCCTACCCCCCGTGACGATCGCACAATACTAACCATACCAGGTCGGCGAGTTCTACTTCATTCGATATGCTCTCGCCTTTGGCTGTGCCCTGTGCCAGACCCTCCTCTTCCGTGTCATTAGCATCACCCTCAACGCGCGAATCGGTCTCTTCTTCATCATGGCCACCATCTTCAGTCCCGGCAACTTTCATGCGAGCACTGCCTACTTGCCCTCTAGCTTTGCCATGTACATGGCAATGCTGGGTGCTTCGTCATTCATGAACTGGCGAGGCGGTCTGAAGACTGCGCATGGAATCTTTTGGTTCGCCGTCGGTGCCGTCGTGGGATGGCCTTTTGCTGCAGCACTCTCCGCGCCCTTCCTGATCGAAGAAGCCCTCTTCGCCATGCTTAGCGACAAGGACCGCTTCATTGAGGCCATAATCCGTGTGACCAGGGGTATTATTGCTGGTCTCATTGTGTTGGTAAGTCTCTCCGTTGGTCTCATACATACTACCGACCTGACACATTCAGTTTTTCGATGGCTGCATCAATACTTTCTTTTACAAGAAGTTCGAAGTTGCCGCTTGGAACATTGTCAAGTACAACATCTTCTCCGAGACTGGCGGCCCCGAACTGTACGGTGTTGAGCCCTGGGATTTCTACTTCCGCAACCTGGCGCTGAACTTCAATATCTGGTTCATTCTAGCCCTTCTTTGCCTACCTCTCTTCCTCCTTCAGAAGATCGTCTCTCCTTCGGGCCACGGATTCCAGACAGGTCTTCGCGCGCTCGTCTTCATCTCGCCCTTCTACTTGTGGCTCGGCATTTTCAGTTTGCAGCCTCACAAGGAGGAGCGGTTCATGTACCCCGCCTATCCGTTCCTAGCGTTGAACGCCGCGATGTCCCTGCATATCATCCTCGCTGCTCTTGGAAACTCTAACCCAAAGACCCTCGCGGGTAAGATTCCCGCCCAGCTAAAGCTGTTCACAGTCACTCTGACTCTCCTGCTCTCCTTCGATGTCGGTCTTTCCCGTATCTACGGCATATGGTCTGCTTACTCGGCCCCTATGAGACTCTACTCGCCGCTCGGAGCCGGCGTCAGTGGACAAGAGGGTCTCGGTCTGCGAGGCGACAACGTGTGTTTCGGCAAAGAGTGGTACCGCTTCCCGTCTTCCTACTTCTTGCCCCGCGATATGCATGCTAAGTTCCTTCGTTCCGAGTTCCGAGGCTTGCTTCCCGGTGAGTTCTCCGAAGCTCGTACTGGCTTTGGCTTCTGGAGTGGTACTTGGATGCCTACCAGCGGCATGAACGACAGGAACGAGGAAGACGTGGGCAAGTATGTTGACCAGAGAGTCTGTGGATTCTTGGTTGACACTCAATACCCTGAGCGCAACAACCCTCTGCCACCAAACGAGCCAGATTATATCGCCGATGAGGAGAACTGGGAGATAGTCAAATGTGTTCCGTTCATGGATGCAGCCACAACGCCCTTCCTTGCCAGAGCACTATGGGTTCCAGATCTGCCTTTCGTTCCTGAGCGATTAAAGAGGAAGTGGGGTCGGCACTGTCTGTTGAAGCATAAAAAGTAAAGGCATGGATGTCTCATTGCCTTTAGGATGCCAGTTCCAGCACATGACTGGCTTTTTCGTTATCCCCGGACACCTAGGGGCAGAGGTGTTATCAAAGGTGCGGATGATGACCCAGCCCAGCCTGAAGCGAATGACAAGGCGTGTGGGCCTGCCCAGGCCCGCGCATTAGAAGGCCTATGGCTGCGAGAGAGCACGAGAGCAAGTGAGCTGTCGACTAGCACCTGGATGGCAGTACATGTCATATTCACACTTCATGAGCGAGCGCTCAAGCTCTTGTCAAAGGCGCATAGTCTACTCCCATGCCGCCGGCTACCTGAGGAGGAAACGTGTGGGGAAGGATACCAGCTTTCATATCGAAAGTCACAGCTCACTTTTCAGAACAAAAAAAAAGGGTTCAAACCCCATGGGCACTGTGATAATACGATTTGAAAAGCCGTCCTATGGAATTGCTAGATTGTCTCACGGCATGCCCTCATAACTGACCTCTAGGGTAGCTCCGTTCTTAGTGTTGGCGTAACAAACAAAGATAATCAGGGCTGGTCATTCTTTCCAGAGCTCCAATTATTGGTCAGAATCAAGCTGATGAAGAATATATCCAGATCTTCTCCAGCCTATGCAATCACAATCATGCCTGAGACGAATTCAATTGTGATTAAAGACGCCAGTCTAACCATCATCATACCCTTTGCTCAAAAGAAGAAAGACATGACAAGCTTCCAGACAGCGGGCTTCTTCTCTTCAGCCGTCTCATATACCTCCAACAACTCCTCGGGTCGCCTGCCCTTAGCAAGATCAACACTTTCTGAATCAACCCCGAGGCTCCGGTCCTTGGTTTACACCTTCCAGAACGCGAAGAGCGACGAGGTGATCGGCATAGCAAGGTAACTCTGGAAGAAACTCCGCATTCGGGCTCCCGCCGACAGGCTAGTGAACGCGTCAGACCATCACACCCACCATCCGGGGGAAGAACATTGTGAAAACCTACAAACAGAGCAGAACAAAACGTCGCAGACGACGAGCATAGCACCAAGAACACCCCCACATAGCTCCCGACCACCCCGAGCGCAGACCGGCATGAAACCTCCTCGAGCTGTCTGCTCTGCAGCTTCCACGCCTGCGTGAAGCGGATGTGCGCGAGCATGATGCTCAGGTACGCGAATTGGCCCGAGAGACCCGTGACGGCGAGCAGCCAGTTGAAGACGAGCTTGGAGTCCGCGGCGACGGTGATGAAGGAGATGAAGCCGAAGGCGACCTGCAGCACGACGCAGTAGATGGGCCTGCCGGCGTGGCGACGCGCGCAAAGATGCGCGGTACGCCAGAACACTTGGCGGGATGCTTTGGGCAGGGTCTTGCGTGGGTTGGCCAAACCGACCATTTCCGTTCCGCCGAAGGAGAATGCTGCCGGAAGCAGTCAGTCCACGTAGATATTTGATTATGAGCTCGTCGAGACCTACCGCAGTGACGAAGACTGAGCAGAAACCCTGAAACCCGTTCCTGAAGGCGCCGGGGTCGTGCCAGTACGGCGCCCCGATATTCCCACGGGGATCAGTAGGTACGCCACCAGTATTGATGATAATACCTAGAATAATGAAGCCAATGCAGCACAGAATCTTCACAATGGCTAGAGCAAATTCCACTTGGTTGGGCGTCAGCGAGTACTCGATCTGGGAGAAGGATTGGGTCATTGAGATTTCTTGCCTTCACCATATCCGCGGACACCAAAGACTTGGATCACGATCAACATCGTCATGAAAACAGCGCACGATACTCCAGGGTTGACTTCTTCCCTGCTCTTCCAGAACTCGGTGGTGATACCCGCCGCAGTGATTTCGAAGGGCAGGGTGACCATCCAGCCGATGGAGTATTCCCAGCCCATCGCGAAGCCCCTTGGGAGTTTTAGTAAGCCCATGCAGAAAGCTGGAAGTCTGGGGCGTCCTTCGACTTACCAAGCAGGATCAATGAATCGAACGGCATATTCATAGAAGGCACCGTTGACGGGGGAAATGATGGCCAGTTCTCCCAGGGCTTGAACGGTCCACATCATCATGCAGCCGATGATCATGAAGCCAATCAACTGTGGTGGCTGTTAGTCCGGGGTTTCTCATAGTGCTTCCCAGCACGATGAAGACGTACCAAGGCCGCCGGTCCACCGGTTCTCAACGCTCCTCCAGTGCCGACGAAGAGACCAGCTCCAATGGAGCCGCCTAGAGTCCAGTTCAGCTCTCCAAGTTTGGCTCAATATGTCCGAAGACCAGGATACCAACCGATTGCAATCATCTGCATGTGTCGACCCTTGAGAGCCCGCGACAAGGGGCGATTCTCGCCTTCGCCATTGCTGTAGGTAGGGTGAATGGCTTGCTCGTCTGCGACGTCCAGCTTCTTCTCTTCGACTGCCATGGCGTCTTAAAGTAGAGACCCCGAAAGCAATGTCGCTGGAATCACATCAGAAGCGCCTGGAGAGTCGGGCCTTAAGATGAACGTGTCAAGGCCGAATTTTATTGGAAGTCTATCAACGACTGCGTCGCATCCTGGCGACGTTATCATCCATCCTAGCTCCACGCCCCCCCTGAGATGCATACCTTTCGTTCTGATGGATGTAGGGCGGCCGATGTCTTATTAGATGCGATGTTGCACCTTTCAGTTGGAAGGCAAAGGTTGCGACTGCGCCGCGCCGGAGAGCCTCCAGGATGTCTGATACTCGTCAACTTGACACTGAAGATAGGTGAAGAGATGCAGGTCGTGGAGATGCAGGTTGATCGCCGAGTGCAGCAACCGGCGCGCGTTTGTCATCAGCTTCAGGGGCTCGAACCAAGCTTTCGGCCAAGCAACAAGCCATCCATACGGCAATCCTCTTGGCAAAAGTATGTAGTAGCTATGCTCAGAACATACTAATCACTGCTGAGGGCCGAAGTGCATATCACTTGAAGCAACTTTCATGGCGTGGAAGAGAAGTTGTCAGGAAATTGAAAAGACCTAAGTAGTTTGAGTCGTCTCTGAACCGAGTGCAGAGAAAGGCACAAGCCCGGTCACGCGTTGGTGGACAGAGTTAGAACATACCGGTTGTCATGTCGACTAGGGTCAAGATAAGGCCCGTTCTAAGCGGCTGATCTGCATGGCTCCAAGCCGCCGTGTATTTGAACTGTCCTGCAAGTAGGAAGGCGACTTAACTAACGTTTATCTGATAAGGACTTCGAAACCCGGGGTGATGTTGGGCGATGGTGGGTCGCATCGGAGGGGTCGGAGGGGTGCCCGGTAAGTGGGTCCTCCCCGGAGTCCTGTCCGGTACCCTTCGTCAACCACTTTCCGAGAGAGGAAGTCCCAGCTGGGGTCGCTCAAGACAATCAATCATGTTATCTGCACGTGTACGGAAATCAAGTGACATGTTATCAGTCACCACTGCACCTGGATAATGTTACTAAAACGCACCCGTCCAGGCTTGCTCCCTGCTCGGTTAGCATCGCGATGCCAGTGCGGGGGAGAAGAGGCGATAGCTCCCGCCCCTCGTATGGCGCGGGAAGAGCAAGACACCAACCACTCGCCAACTCATATCTCCAAGACGGAGATATTGGAAACGTTCCCCGATTGGCATGGCCGTCAGAAGCCCGACATGTGACCTATTTCGACACCAGGATGGCCATGCCGCCACTTCCGTAGATCGGACCGTAGTGTTGGAGAAAGGTGTTGGAGAAGGACCGGATCCGAACATGACCTGGGGCGGGGAATGATGATGAGAATTTAGAAGCGTTAGCTGGCCCTTCGGTGTTCAACGCGTCTATGAAGTTACGGCCACGTTTCTAGAATTGGTATATTTAATATCGAGATACTCTGGAAGCTACATACTCGAAAAGGAGCCTATCGCCTGTCACCGAAGCTTATCATGAAGGTCTCACTGGGCGTCTTCTCCGCCAAGAGGCCTTGGTCTAGCCCCGCGTTCGTCATATCCAGCAGACGAAACTATGGCAAGCCAACACATCCACGACAAGCCCTCGGAGCTGGCTCACCACACGCTGCTCTCTCAGATACAAGCAGTCATGAACTCAGCAAGATGCCTCCAGCAAGGAGATCGGTCCCTGGCTATCCACTATCCGTCTTATCAACGGGAACTCTCCTCAGATCTTTACTCGTCACCACCATCTCATCGAACCGTTTCCTGCTCATCCCCTCTCTTTGTACTCTATCATTCCTCACAAAGTCAAGTGGAAACTTTCTGCTCGATGTCGATCGCAACCCGGTTTTGCATGCTATTCTCAAGAAGACTTTCTACGATCAGTTCTGCGCCGGAGAGACAGCAGAACAGACAAAGGCTTGTGTCGAAAGACTCAAGGCGTTGGGGTTCAAGGGTGTTATCCTAACCTACGCGAAAGAGACTGTCTTTGATCACTTGACGCAGTCAGCCCACGAGACCGGAAAGGCAGCCAGTGTCTCAGGCATTGGCGGTGTTGATGCTGAGATCGACTCTTGGAGACTCGGTACCCTAGAAACGGCCGCACAGGTTGGTGAGGGAGACATACTCGCCATCAAGTACGCCCATGCAAGCCACAACCATCTGTTTCAGCAACTGACAGCATAACAGACTGACCGGTGCCGGCCGCGAGGTAACAAAAGCCTTCGCAGCCGATCAATTCCCCCCGGAGCAGATGCTGGATGCCTTGGACGAAATCGCCACAACATGCAAGAAGCGCGGAATCAAGATCATCGTCGACGCAGAGTCGCAGCACTTCCAAAAGGCCATCGATCGCGTGACGCTTGAGCTGATGCGCAAGTTCAACCGGGACGGTTACGCAGCTGTCTACAACACCTATCAGGCATACCTCAAGAGCACGACGAACAACGTCATCAACCACCTCTCCGAAGCCAGCAAGGATGGCTTCACCCTCGGCTTGAAGCTCGTCAGGGGAGCGTATATCTTGTCTGATAATCGCTCTCGCATCCATGACACCAAGCAGGACACGGATGATGCGTACAACTACATCTCTCAGGGCGCAGTCAGGAGAAGCATTGGCGAGTTTGGTAGTGAGGCGCCGGGCTCAAAGACGTTTCCTTCCGTTGACTTGCTTTTGGCTAGTCATAACAAGGAGAGTCTTTTCGCTGCGCTCAAGTTGCACCAGCAGCGTGTCAAGGAGGGAAAGCGGACCGTTCCTATTGCATTTGGACAGCTTCACGGTATGTCCGATCAGGTTAGCTTTTCGCTTCTTCAAGAGAAGAATGAAGGGTTCGGAGGTCCAGATGTTTACAAGTGCTCTACTTGGGGTAGTATGGGCGAGTGTCTGGCATATTTGCTCCGCAGGGCGGTGGAGAATAGGGACGCGGTGCTCAGGACGGCGGATGAGCATGCTGCTGTGAAGAGTGAATGTTGGAGGCGGCTGAGATCAGCCTTCTCGGTCGCGAAATGACGCCTCCGGCCAGGCTTTGTTGGACACTTGTATGACAAATGCATGGTAAATGCCACAGAGTCTATTCGAGCCCACCGTATCTCTTCCACTCGTCGTATTTCCCCTCGTGGCTTCGGGCCCGTCTCAGCAAAGGACGACCGAGTATTGCCGCAGGACGCCCGACAAATATAGTTTCGAAGCTGTTCGAAGCCGGGTGGTGTATAAAGCGCATTTCGGGGAAGTAGCCGCGCGACGAGAACATCTTCTGCGTCAACAGAGAATCAATCACCGTGGCTGGATAAGTCGCATGCCATAATCGATGAAACAGTAGCCAGTGGCAACCTCATCGCCGAGTTCCGGAAAAACGAAATGCACAAGTTGGAAGAAGTACTGGGCGAATTCGTTGCCTCTCAATCGCGGAGCGCCAATGGTGTGGCTGACGTCGCTCAACCAGCGGAATGGCAACAGGCCGAGCAAGCCCCTGTCCTGCAGGACGTGATTCAGGGGGATGCAGTATCCTCATATCCCGATTGAACTAAAGACAGCAGTAGCCAGGCGGAAGACTTGACGGCGCAACATATCATCGACGTGGTGGGCTCTATGGAGTGGGAAGATAATGAATGGATGTCTTTCACGATGATTGATGAAGAGTTACAATGAGAGTGTTGATTGGTTTTATATTAGGGGCTACCGTTATCGGCGTTTTTCACTTTCGGCGTTCAGTCAATCTTCGGTCTTATAGTCATGGATTTGAAAGTAGGTTCTCGGTCTTACTCCTGTGTAAGCACAACGTATTATAAATCGAGATATTTCCAACGCTCTGGTGCCGAATAATAATAATCCCATGAATCCCCTTACCTCCACAAGGATTAAATACGTGAGTGCCGTCCCATACTAACCAGTTAAGGTATGATATTCAGAAGTCCCCAGTCGTCACCAATCGGCACTTCTTGGCGGGCGAATGGGGGAGCTGTGCAGAAGGACAAGGGGATTTTGCCTTCAACAGGGTCGAGGACTTTAAAGGCAAGGTACGCCGTTCCTGTGTAGGATGCTCGTGCAAGGTACGAACGAGACGAAGAACTCTCGCGCGATCCAGAGCTCGCGCGCAGCGACTCCCGTCTTCTACGATGTTCCGGCTCCCAAGCTTCGCGCCGACACTGACGCTGGGCATCGCAGCGCTCGTCAACGGCCAGACACAGATGACAGTCTCGGCATTGCCAAGGGCTTCATCAACTACGAAGCAGGACAGTTCACCGGTCAGATCGTTCGCGACTCTCAGACGCTCGCTTCTCTGAAGGTCGGATCAGGCTTCGATTTCCTCCCCTCCGACTTCCTCCCGAACCTGACGCACACAGCCGGTGCTCATTTCCTCGGAGATGTTACTTTACGCTTCAAGGTAGCCGGCAGCAGCAACTGGACCGATGTCGACTCTGCCAGTGCCAGAAACCCAGTCACGGCTCTGGAGGATCTCGCTGCTGGTGTCCTTGCCTACGCAGACCTGGGCCCAACTTTGCCAAGTGGTCTGCCTCTGACGGTCACCAGAGAGTGGCTCACAGAAGGCGAAGATCTCGCCTTGCGGATTAACGTGACTAACACGGCCAATGCCACCGTCGAACTTGGATCGCTTGGCCTTCCCGTCACGATCAACAACATCTTCAGCACCCGAACGGCAGAAAACATCCAGGAAAAGTGTTCCCTCGCAGACCCTTACATCGGACTCGACGCCGGATACATCCGCGTCTCCCCCGTGAAGGGGACAGGAAATGCACTTGTTGTCGCACCACTTGGATCAAGTCCTCTCGAGGCATGGAGACTCCTTAGTGAGCCACAAGGCGACTATGACTACCAGTCGCAGACTTACGAGGGCAACTACGAATGGATGATCCATTCGCAGGCTTGGGCTGATAACGAGTGGAAAGGCGGTGCGCCCTGGAACAAGCCTACTTCCAAGACTTTGGAGGCCGGGGAGACCTACTCCATCGGCCTCAGGTTTGTCGTGGCCGAGAGCATCCAGACCATCGAAGATGCGGTCGAAGAGTCCAGCGTTCCTCTCGCGGTGGGCATTCCGGGATATGTTGTCCCCTCAGATCTGACTGCTCGCCTGTACCTCACACACTCTTCTCCCGTCAAGTCCATTGATGATTCTGGCGCTTTTACGGTGACGCAGGACGAGGCGGCCAAGGGCTCTCCCTACCTCCTCACTCCGACAGAAGGCACTTGGGGCAGAACCAGAATCACCATCACTTACGAGGATGGAAAGACTCAAGTGGTCCACTACTTCATCACCAAAGCCGCCACTGAAGCTGTCGCGGATCTGGGCCACTTCCTCACCACCGCCGCTCACTTCACCGACGAATCCGACCCTTTTGGACGTGCTCCGTCCATCATGGGCTACGACCGCGAGGTCAACGCCATCGTCGAGCAAGACTACCGAGTCTGGATCGCAGGTCTGAGTGACGAGGGAGGCACTGGTGCGTACGTTGCTGCGGCTACTAAGCTGTTCGTCCAGCCCGTCGCAAGCGAGGTCGAGGTTCTCGATGAGTTCATCCACGAGACCGTCCTGGGAACTATTCAGCCACCCGACTCCTTTGCTGTTCGAGCGAGCACCTTCTTCTACCAGCCCGATTGCGGTGACCTACACGTACAACCCTGACTTCGACTGGACGACATGGGCTGCATGGAACAAGGAGAGGGCCTACACGACCGTCCGCGCCTACAACTATGTGCATCCAGTGGTAGCATACTGGTCCATGTACCGTGTTGCAAGGGACCATCCCGACTTGGAGACCCGAGATGACTGGAGCTGGTACCTTAACCAGGCTTTCAACACCGTTCAGCACTGCTTGTCTAATGGTGCTGCTGACTGCGACTACGGACTTACCGGATTAATGGGTGAGACCGTCTTCGCTGAGCTGCTGGAGGACCTCAAACGTGAAAACATGACCCAGGAGGCCGCTGCTTTCGAAGCCTCGATGAAGTTCCGCGCCGAGTTTTGGGAGACGCTTGCGGTTCCCTTCGGAAGCGAGATGGCCTGGGACAGCACTGGTCAAGAGGGAGTCTACTACTGGACCAAGTGAGTATCGTGTCCTCTCGATGTCCACGCTGATTTAGCTAACATGACCAGCTACTTCGGTTTGGACACCACGGCGACCAAGGCCATCAACAGCATCGTAGCGTATATGCCCACGGTAGCCCACTGGGGCTGGAACGGCAACGCAAGACGATACTGGGACTTTAACTACGGCGCCAAGATCGCCGGCACCGAGCGCCAGATTCACCACTATGGCTCCGGACTCAACTCTCTCCCGATGCTGCACTACTACGAACGTCACCCGAGCGACTTCAACGCCATCCGCGTCGCCTTCGCTGGTAACACTGCTCCCCTGAGCAACATCGACCAGGAAGGCTTCCCGTCTGCGGCATTCCACTCGTTCCCCGAGCACCTCGAGTGGGATCCCTACACGGGCGACTACGGACTCGGGTTCCTCGGTCTCGGGAGTCACAAAGGCCAGGGGAGGATACCAGGGTGGTCTTTCTAGTGGTCAGGCAGAGATCACGATTTCATCGAAATTCTAGGTTGAAGACGACACAATAAACCTATTTTAAATCCCCTAGCAGGATGCCTGGCCGAAACAATTATCCCTAGTGACCGGAAGCCCCCCCCCCTTCGTGAGAGAAACATCATGTAAGTCACGGGAGTCTGAACTCAAAGTACTACAGTAACCAGATGAAATTATAAGACGAACGGTTAGGGTTCTGCAGACCCTAGTCCGCCCTTCTCCATGTTTACCCCACAACCCCGGCCGGCCTCCCCTCCTCATCTGCGGTACCCGTCTTCCCCCGCACTCTTCGCACCCTGCTCCTCAACTCCTCATTTCCCAACATCTCTGCCGACATCCCGAAGTGACGACGTACCAGGCTTAATCCAGGTACTGATAGGGCATTACCTTGCCATTGACCTAAACCTGAACGTTCTACTAGTTCGCTTCTCTCTCTTGTGGGAACGGGCTTGGGGCCACGAGCTAATGTACAGTAAAGTCTCTTCCCCGGAAACCTTTGACTCGTGCACAAAGTCAAAAGCCCATTGGATTGGGTCTTTTTTCCCCTCACGAGAGAAAGCCAGGCTGATGGGCTGCAGAAAACTCACCACGCAACTTTGCCCCGAGTTGACCCGAGATGAAGCCCATCTGCCGGAAGAATACCACCTCACCTCGTGCTGCGCCTGCGACCACAATGAAAAAGAGGCACCTGGCTAGACTCGAGCAAGGAATTCCGTTCCTTTACGAGGCTAATTACCCAGGCGGGCCCCCCCCCGGTCACTCGGATCCCAGAGCTGCTTGGGATCGGTCATGTTCTTCGGCACATCACTTGGCGATGCCTCGTTCTTAAAGCCGGGTGACGTCCGAAAAGGCTCGACAGTTTGTTCAGCCTGCTGCTCTCAGGCCAACGATACGACTCACCGATCATGGTCTCGACGAGATCATCACTCCTCGTCGGCTTCGGCCTCGTTGCCGACACGCTGGCCTCCGCCTGCTGGCGCAATGCGACGTGCACTCACCCGACAGAGGCCTCGTTCCCAGGACCCTGGGACGCGAACATCTACGCTCCCGACTCTCGCACCGCTCGGCCAAAGTCCGTCTTGTCGCTCTCAACAGGCGACGTAATCGGCGGATTCACCGGGACATCCACGCTCACGGGAAACGGCTCAGCCCTCGTCTTCGACTTCGGCGTCCTCGTGGGTGGCGTCACGACCGTGAACTACACCTTCACCGGCGACGCCCCGGCAGTCCTCGGCCTCGCCTGGACCGAGGCAAAGAACTGGATCGGCGAGTACTCCGACAACTCCAACGGCAACTACCGCGGCCCAAACCAAACCCTCATCAGCGTCGACGGCGCCCTCTTCAACGACATCACCAGCCCCGGCGAAGGCTCCTACACCGTCCCCCTCGCCCAGCTCCGCGGCGGCTTCCGCTATCTCACCGTCTATCTCATGACAAACTCGTCTTCGAACTCGGCAACCGCGCCGCCGCCGACCCTGTCCATCAACGACATATCCGTCGAGATCGTCTTCCAACCGACCTGGTCCAACCTCCGCGCCTACCAGGGCTACTTCCACTCGTCCTCCGACCTCCTCAACAAGATCTGGTATGCGGGCGCCTACACCCTCCAAACCAACGCCGCGCCCCCGGAAACGGGCCGCGTGCTCACGGAAGCAGTCTGGAACGGTTCCTGGTCCAACGACGCCTGGCTGGGCGTGGGCTCCTCCCTCCTCCTGGACGGCGCCAAGCGCGACCGCTGGATCTGGCCGGGCGATATGGGCGTCGCCGTCCCGTCCGCCTTCGTCTCGACCGGCGACCTCGAGAGCGCCAAGAACGCGATCCAGACAATGCTCGACTTCCAGCTGCCCTCGGGGATCTTCCCCCGCGCGGGGCCGCCGTACCTCGACGCCACGAGCGACACCTACCACATGTGGACCATGATCGGGGCCTACAACTACGTCCTCTTGTCGGGCGACGTGGACTGGTTGCACGAGAACTGGGCCACGTACCTGAAGGCGATGGACTACATCTACGCCAAGATCATCCCGGAGACGGGGATCTTGAACGCGACCGCCACGGGCGACTGGGCGCGATACATCAACTCGATGAACGGGAGCGCGCCAAACATGCTCCTCTACCGCACCCTCACCACCGGCGCCTTCCTCGCAGACCTAGCGCCGTCAAACTCCGGCAGCACGAACCTCTCTTCCACTTGGCTCTCCCGCGCAGAGACCCTCAAGACGGCAATCAAAACCCACCACTGGGACTCTGAAAAGGGGGCATTCTTCGACGGGTACAAGAACCGCACCCTCTACCCCCAAGACGCGAACAGCTACGCCATAGCCTTCGGCGTCGTCGCCCCCTCCTCCCCCGAAGCGGCCTCCGTCTCCCGCGTCCTCACGGAGAACTGGACGCCCATCGGCCCCGCGTCCCCCGAGCTGCCGGGCAACATCTCCCCCTTCATCTCCAGCATCGAGCTCGAGGCGCACTTCGTCGCCGGCCGCCCCGACAGGGCCCTCCGGCTCATCCGCGACAGCTGGGGCTGGTACCTCTCGCACCCGAACGGCACGCAGTCGACCGTCATCGAGGGCTACCTCGTCGACGGCTCCTTCGGGTACCGCAGCTCGCGCGGGTACACGAACGACCCGAGCTACGTCTCCCACGCGCACGGCTGGAGCTCCGGCCCCACGAGCACGTTGACGGAGTACCTCGTCGGGCTCCGCGTGACGCGGCCCGCGGGGACGGGGTGGAGTCTGAAGCCCGTTCTCGGAGAGCTCGAGGCGGCGCAGGCGGGATTCACGACCTCGTTGGGCAGGTTCAGCGCCAAGTGGGAGGTGAAGGGGGGCGTTGCGACGGTGGAGTGGGACGTGCCGGAGGGGACGAGGGGATGGGTGGAGTTCGGAGGAGAGGGGAGATGGGTTAGCGGAGGGAAGGGACGGGAGCTTCGTAAAGTGAACGAACGGCTCGAGTGACCGGCCGTCATGGCTTGGCGATGGTGGTTAGTTTGTCGATATAGAACAACGTAACGAAGTGGAAAGACCTGGCCGGCGCATTGATGAACAGTTGCTTCGTTGTACTGACTGCTGATGGACTGGACTTGGCAGGTACTCGGAGATATCCTTATAGTAAGTACTCTTCAGACTTCAACGGCGGCGTTGGGAATACGAACTGTCGGCAGCGTCTCCTCCTCTGCGGATCCTCAATACTGCGGGCAGGTACGGGTACGTACCACATTCGGCGCCCATATATTGGGGCAAAGGGCACTCGCTGCTTTTAGACTCTATATCATCAATATCCTAACCTAATACACACCCATCTTTTAGCACCATACACTCTGATCAGACCAAAGTAATACGTAGCTAACTCCGGGACACAAGGCTCATGCGTGGCGTCTGAAGGCTATCACAGTGCTCCTTGCATGATGGTAATATGCTCCCGCGAAAAAAAAAAAAAAAAAAGGACACTGAACACGGCTCAAACTGTGACGTTTGACAAGCCGCTAAAGAAAAGCAACGGCCACCCGCCGCCCAGCGTTTCAAACCTTCATCCGAGCTTTTTGCAGATGCAGAGGCGCGCACCTGAGCCGATGGAAAAGTCACCGTCGGGTCGACGAGTCGACTACTCGTCATCATCCGGGACGCATACGCAAGATTCGCCCCAAGAGATGAGACGAAAGGCGGGACTTGGGACGGTGGTGAGGTGAAGGCGCGCGAAAAAAATTAAAGAGTCATCTGGTATTTTGTTCCTGGGTGTCAAGCCCCAAGACTATACGCAAGTTATGTATGCCGGCGGATGCCATAAGGGAAAAAAATAGGCTTCAATGTGTGATATGCCCAGAAGCCGCGGTTCGGAGACCAGATAACCCGCATGCAAACCGCCTGGTTCCTGAACAAGCGCACCTTTTTACTTTTCTTCAATGAAAAGCCTCCGTGAGCTCAAACCATGAGCCAGCTCCATGTTCTTCCAAGGCCTAGACCAGCGCTTGCTCGAGGCCACCCATCATGTCATGCAACCCAACCAAAAAAAAAAAAAAAGGGGGGGGGAAAGGAAGCCCATGAACCCGTCTACCAACTCCAAAACACCAAAGCACCGAAACATCCAAAAACCTGATTGGTCTTTCATCGCTAGTTCGTCGTCGTCGTCGTCGTCGTTGCCGGCGGCTGCTGCTGCGTTGTAACCTGGGCCGTCTCCAAGTCCCGTTCCCGTTCCCTGGCCCTCTCCCTCTCCAGCGCCCTATGTCTTCTCCTCTCCCTCCTCCTCCTCTCCTGCACGGGGCCCTCCTTACAGGCGTCGACGCAGTGCATGATCATGTACAAAAAGTGCAGCACGGCGGCGATGAGCTGCAGCCACATGTACCATGGGGCCCAGGTGGCCTTCTCGACGCGCAGGGGGTCGTCGCGCCAGGCCTTGTACTCGCGGTGGGGGCTGCCGTTGCGCCAGCCGTTGAGGATGATGAAGTAGAAGAAGGCGACGAGGCCGAGGACGAAGAGGACGAAGTCGGCGACGACGAGGGCGCCGCTGCGCATGCGGGGGATCTGGCCCGTCGAGTTGGCGAGCGTCACCATTTCCGCCATGGAGTAGAGTATGCCCGAGACGGCCTGTGAGATGGGAATTGTCAGATATTGCTTGCGACCGATTAAAGAATGCGCAGCTTTGGAAGCGGGTGGGGGAGAGTTGTACCGTCACATATCCGATGGGAAAATCGAAGCCGTATCGCGACAGGTAGATGAGGGCTGCGAGGGCGCATACTTCGAAGACGACGACGGTCAGACGAAGGCAGAATTGGAGGATGCCGTAAAGGGCGGGTATGCGCGGGCGCGCCATGCTGGATGGGGGCAGCGCGGTGAAGTGCTCGCCTCGGGGATTCGGGGGGAGGGGGTTATGGTCTTTTTTCTAGGTCTATCGTGAAATCATTCGCGGGCGAGTTGGAGGAGGTTTAATCGGCCTTGGCGTTCAGGTAGGTCAGTTGGATTGCAACGTCGGATCGGTGGCGAAGAGGGACTAAAGATGGCCGGCCGGGGTCGGGGATGAACCGTTTCGTTGCTTTTGTTTGCAAGGATTTCTATTTTCTGTGTTCGGGGCCGTTTGATGTGTTACATTTGGCAGGACAATTAAGACGGCCGGATCGGCTCAGCGGGGTGTGAGACGAGGGACGAGATGGGCGAGTTCCAAGGTGAGGATGGGGGGAAAAAGTCGAGGTGCGCCGTCGTCGTTTGGATCTTCTCGGGTTTCTTCCTAACCAACCGCCGACTGCTCCAGCGGAGAGAAGACCGGGAAAATAAAAGCAATGTTGAAGTACAGTTTAGACTGGCTGGGCTGGACCTAGACAGGACAGGTGGGAAGGGGAAAAAGAAGCGGGCGGTGGACGGCGGGAAGAGACGGCGGGAAGAGACGGCGGGTGGTTGAACTTGGTCGAAGCTGTATCCTGTATGGACGGTGCACACTTCGGTCGGTGGCACAAGCACACGACGTGCAGGAGAAATGGATGGGTGGGTAAGATCCCTAGGGGAGGGAAAACGTCCCTCGTTCATCGCCCAAATGACCCAATTGGCAATTGAAGGTGAACAACCCGCCCCGCCTCTCCTGGCTCTCCTGGCATACGCGGGGAGGAGACAGCAGAAATGGAGAGTGGCAGGCGGAGCAAACAGGCTTATCTCAGCTAGTTTGGCGGATCATGGATGCTGAGTAGCAGTTAGGTCTCAGTCACTCTTGTTGGACGCCTCGATCCCGTTGGACGTGGGAGGGCGAGTCCGGGTTTTGCCAAGAATTCCCCGGGCAAGGATCGCAAGGATGCGCCCGAGGGATCTCTAACCGGATATCTCAGACCTCTTGGGGCGGGGGGGGGGGGGGGGACCGAGAGGGAGGGGAGCCTTGGAAGAGGGTTGAAGCTACGGGAGCCAAAGGGTGAGAAACATGCCGTTCTCTAGCTTGAGCCAACTATTCCGTGTCCATCCATACTACTATGGTATGCACATTCGCTAACAGCCTGAAGTTCCAGACTCCGAGTCTCCCTAAGGAAATACGTATTCATCTCTCTACACTCAAGCCTTCGCGCTTTTTTAGGCTGCATGACGGCGGATAATGAAAAAAGTCAAATGGGCGGGCAATCTGCATGCGACAGGCGTTGGACGGGGCAGAACCTTGAAGACATTCAACTTACATACAAAACTTGGTGGTTGGACAAGAAAAGAAAAAAGAAAAAAAGGGGGGGGGGCATTTCGCGAATTGGCATTGTTTGGACACATCCAATTGATGCAGGAGCATTTCTCCCCCGTCCAATTGTTCAACTCAGCATTCCCCTCGGTGTGCAGAGACGGAGAGAGGCTGGGAAGTTGCCCCCTCTTGACTCCGACTTGAGAGTTTGTGGTGGCAGGAATGCCAGGCGCTTTCTGTCACTATCACTGTTCAAGCTGTCAGACCGTATTATGTAAGCCCCGCTCAGAGGCACCTCTTGGCAACGGCTAAGCGGCCAGGACCACTTGCGTCATTGTCCAAGAACCTCCCCATGTCGATATCGAAAGAAACGCTGCGAGATTCCAGAAGTATACCTACCAAGCCATCCAAGCCGTCCTTGGATGACTGTTCCGTTTCGCACCTTAGAATCAACGACGACGCCTCATCCCCCCTAGTGCCCATACTAATATAAGCCCGTCACTACTTTAGCATCAACACGGGAAAACAACGTGGTTTGGCGGTGATCACTGATCCAACGCCAAGTGCAAAAAAAAAAAAAAGGGAAAAAAAGGCAGGGTCCTTGCATACATAAATCAAGGCCCATCCAAGTTTCTCCGTGTCGAGTCACTACCTAGTGCTTACCTCAACCCGTTGCAACAGACGTCCCCACATCGCCACGACGCTCATCTCCCAGATCTTGCAGGTCGTACATGAAGGAGATTGATTCATTTTCGAAGGCCTAGACCAGGTTTTTCCACGTCGAAGCCCACGTAGCTGTCCTTTTTCTCTCAGGAGATGACTGTCAGTTTATGAGATCAAATGGAGACTGATGCAGCTGCACGAGAAGAACGTCCCACATAACCCTGAGTTCGCAGCCGGGAATCCAGCAACGTCGTTAGGTCGGCACTTTTGGCGACGCTTGGCCGGAGATCCCTCCAAGGCCGTGGCGTAACGGGAGCGATGCGAGGCCCCCCCCCCCCCCCCCCCCCTGCCCCTGAAGACATTGACGTCTTTCGCCATGCTGACGACGCGTTCCCGTCCGGGGTTTTTTTTTTTTGGTTATGCCTGCGATGCTTGGTGATGTCTTTTGATGGAGATGATCAACATGCAATCTGGCAGACACGAGAACTACGGCCCCTCTGGCGGTTACGGCGGCGGAAAGGATGAGAAAAAACGACAAGAAGAGTGAGGGCTTCCACGACAAGCTCATTGACGGCGCTGCCGAGTACGCCAAGAAGAAATGGTAAAAGATTTCTGACGCGCGTGTATCTGATGGATGATGTAATGAACAACCTGTACTGCCTTACTAGCCGGGCTATCGTCCGATATAACAATCTCAATCTTACTCAGCACGGATGGTTGTCCTGGTTGTGATGTTCACGCTGATCAAGGTTGCGACTGGACGAAACGATATTCAAGAGGGCCTCGTCAACGAGCGAAACCTTCGCTCTTCATTTCATTCGCCATGAGAGGCCTTCAGGTGGTTCTCCTGGTACTAGTCTGTTACATGCCCTCAACGCCGATAACATCATCCTCTCGCCTCCCGAGTTATCCCATGATGCCTATACCTCAGTCGGATTCCTCTCGGTATTCATCGAACCCCCACAAGACCCTTGAATTGCTCCGGAAACTTGGTTCATGGATTGCTTCAGGGCGAGGGATCGCACAGAGGAAATGGGGGTGAGCAGCCAAACACTCAAGTTCTTTCCCCTATTTCAAGTCGTGACCATCAAGATGCTCATGCAAATTTTCCGTATCAGCAAAGACAAAAGAAAAGCAAGACGCGGAGTCAGCCAAATGAGCACTGCCGAAAAGACGTCTCGCAAAGAACTCGCATGTGAGACCCCAAGCGTCCAATGATGCTGTCAACCCCGCTCAAGGCGGTCCGCCGCCATGGTTCAAAGTCTTCCCAGTGCTTTCGCGTTCATGTACAGGTCGATGCATAAAGGCGTCGCAGAATTTGTACGTACTGGCGTGAAAACGCCACAAGCTGAAATCATCGTAAGCTGCGTTCGTCAGGCCGTCAGAAAATCCCGACAAGATCCTGATTCACTTCCGGGGGTTTCGTTGTGTGTCAAAGCAGATGAGAGCTGCACTTCGCTTCTCTACTTCGTCTTCTTCGCGTCATCGCCCGCCTTCTTCTGCTCGGTAGCCTTGGCTTTGCCCTCGTTGTACTTGGTCCACTTCTCGGACAGGTAGCGCATGGAGCGGCCGACGCCGGCAGTGAAGAAGCTCTTGATTGACTGAGCGGTTGCTGGCCAATTGACCGTCTGCTTGATAACCTTGCGGATGAATATCTGCAGCTCTTGAGGGTCGTCTTGCACAATGCGCTGCTCGAATCCGCCGCCCTCGCGACGCTTGAAGCTGACGGCGTCCTCGCCCTTGGACTCTTCCATCATGGCCCTGAACTCAGCAGCGGGCACCATGAGCTTCTTCTGGTACTGGAAGTACAGGCGCGAGCGGAACGCTTTGGGCAAACGGCGGACCATATTGCCACGCTTGATCGGATCCATGTCCTGGTACATGGAGGCATCGTACTCAGGGTCGGAGGCATGCTTGAGCTGTTGGTCGGCACTCTCGCCGTAGTCGACATTGGGCAGTGTGCTCAACAGGGGACTATACAGCTTTCGAAATGAGACCATGTTGTTATCGACAATATTGGAGATCTTGCTCTTGTTCTCTGTGGGAAGAGACATGCGCGGGTCGCCAAGGTATGAGATGCGGGCGATCGTAGAGTAAAGCTCCTTCTCGGTAAACTTTGGGGGCAGCAGGAGGAGCGCGGTGCGAACGGCGGAAATGAGGTTGACCTGATTCGCGAGGCGTACTCGAGGATGATCACGCAGGATCTTAACCGGCTTCTGAAGTCGTCCAGCGAGATACAAGTTGTTCCATGTTGAGAGATCGGTACAGAGGTTGTCGATGGAAGTGACACCATACTTGATGAGCATACCCTTCGTCGTGACGTAGGGGTTGAAGTAGACGCCGGCACCCCAGCGATCCTGGAAGGTGGAGACAAGACCCGAACCAAAGCTAGCCAGGCCAGAGTAGTGGTCGCGGTGCTGGCGCATGTTGAGCGAGTGCCAGTGCTGGGTGTGGGTGACTCCGAAGATGAAGTCAATCATCTTGGGGCCGCCTTTCTGGACCTCCATCAAAGCAGGCGACGGCTTGGGGTGGACGGCTCGGAACTCTTTGTCGGTGACACTCCTGCTCGCCTTGGACTGAGGGAAGACACCAGAACCGTATGCCATAGCATACATGATGGGGGCGCGGAACTCCCGGACCACTTCGGTCAAGACCTTCTTGAACTCGGCGTTCAGCTCCATATGCTGGTTGATACCAAACTCCTTGTAGGGAAGCTCCTCAAAATCCTCGATCTTGGCGTTTGCATGGTCCTCCCAGTTTTCCTCTGAAAGAGTCGGGCCGCTCCTTTGGCGCGCTTTTTCAGCCTCCCGAGCCCAGTTGAAGTTGATGGCAGGGCCTCCATGGGTGTATGGGGGAGGTGCACCGTCCTTCTCATCCTTCTCGTCCTTCTCGTCCTTCTTGGCTTCGGTCTCCTTCTTCTTGGCGCCGCCGTTCGACGAATACCATCGGCTGGACCAGATGGGAGCGATCGCGATTGCGGACACGCTAGTCGGGCGGAGGGAGCTGTAGACATCAGCCCTAAGGGGCCGATTCTACTCCAAGCATCAGCGAAAGAGCCCCGAATTTTGGTTCACGCCGGAAAGGCAAAGGAGGCTTACCAGGAGGCGAGACATCGTCATTCTAGTACCTTCGAGGTTTCCCAGGGCGAGTATGCTGGACCGAGTTGGTGTTGATGGAAACAATGGCAAATGCTCAAAGATCAAAAACAGAAAGAAAGAATAGTCTTAGTAGAGCCTGCCCATCCAAGAAGCAGACGAGTCAAAGCACGACAGGCGGGCACAGCAATGTCCGTACTACGAGGGCCACTAGTCCGAAGCGAGCCGGGATAAGTCGACTGTCGCAATCAAGCTCAGCGCTGTGTCTTGTATCCAATCGACCCAAAAGCTTTTATTCCGGCCTGAGAGAAGGCTGCTGCATACGATTCAGAGGACCGAGTCTCTCCGGATAGGTATATGATTGTTTCCGCCAAGGATGTCCGGTTCGGGTTCGAGCTCGGGTATCACGGACACTATCTAGTGTTGCTGACTGATGCGCCCTTTCGTCTGCACCGGTTGCTCGAGCTTCGCCTTCGCAAGTGTTCAATCGGTATCTCTTCAGGTCGGGTATCGGGATGCTTGAGAAGGGGCTCGGCGGTGGTGGCGGGGTTGCAGAGGGGTTTTGGGGGAAGGAGTTGAAGCTATCGTTGAAATCTGCTTCTAGAGCTCAAGCAAGCACGCCGCAGCGGTCGTGTCTGGGCACGGGAGCCATTCTGGTCAAAGCGTCCGCCAAGACAGGAACAAGCTCCCAGAGAGATGGACAGGTGGGGATCACGTCATGGTGCAGCTGTCCCTGTACACAGTCCCGCCTTGCTCTTTCAGCCCAAACACAGGGTCCTCTGCCCTTGACATTTGTTTCATTCTTTCATACTCCCTCCCATCAAGTCTACGTCAAAACCTCAACTCATTAAGCGCTTATCTTGGCGGCCTTCAACCCTCCTTGCTTCTTCAAATCTAGCTCAAGAACATCCAGACCCGCTTCAGTTTGGCGAGGTTGCGACCCGATGCGAGGACCCGGCAGCCGGCCTGGTGAAAAGCAATAGCAAGCTGAGAGCCAAGGCTGCCGTCGGAGCAGCCCGTGATGAGAAAGTGCGTTTCGAAACCATGTTTTGTTGTTATTTACTTTGAGCTCGTTGATGAGTTTCTGTCCATTGTGTGACACCATCAGGGATAGCGCCTCTTAAAGTGATGCGAGACTCATAAGCCAAGAGATTGCGAGCGTTTATCAAGGTTTGTTGATACAATCCACATCGATGCATCGCGGCATTAGCCCGCTGGCCGAAAGAGGATCTCAATCACTCAAAATGGTTGTCCGCAAATGTCTTGCTTGCTGACATCAAAGTCGATTTTCCCCTGGACTACGAGCTCTGGGATTATAATTGTTAGCGCTTCGCTGGTAAAGGCGACGCCATGTCTAACCCGTTTGATCCCTGAGCTGGTACATGAACGGTTGAAGAGTCTCCCCGAGACGGACCCTATCGTGAATATTATCCGCCGCATCCGCAACTCCGCAAAACCCTGAACTCATGCGTGCTGCTTATCCGGTGCATTCTTTGCTGCCTCTTTGCGATGTCAGCAGAGGATTTCAAAGTTGCCGAGAGGCGCCGTTTTGAAAAATGAGCCAATGCTGCAAAGGACGGAAACCGAGCTATCTCGTCATTACTGTGAGGAGTGTTCATCGCAGCGTGTTTTCTGCGATATGATGCAGCAGATGGAAACAACAGCCATTTTGAGGCAGATTTCCTTTTTAGGAACCTTGGCGGGCATCAGGTAATCCCGGTCCTTTTGTGCCTGCGAGGGCTTGCACTCTCAAAAAGATCAGGAGAAGAGGCAAGAGTCAAGACAACCCACCCACCTGCTGCAATTGTCTAACTTCTGTCGATTTCCACTCAAGGGCATCATATGCCCATCCTTACACTCTCATCCAAGCCGTATCCACATCTTGAGCAACTCTTTCCTGTCGCAAAAATGGAGGAAGACGATCCTGAATTGACGGCGGAAATCGATCGCGTCCTCGCAACGCAGCAGGCTCCGACACCGGCGGCCCGGCTTTTCAGCTCCCTCAGCCGGTACCTGCACATCCACACCGCGGGGGATTGACAAGCAGCCGGATCCCACCTCTGCATGGATCTCCTTGCAGGATCACGTGATGTCGTCACCGGCAACTCAGAGCCGCCAAAACATCGGGCCATCTCCAAGACGCGCTTGGAAGCATCACCACAGCAAAAACGCCATGAGGTCGCATACCCCCTCCGGTGACCCTCCCGGAAGGAGAGGCTCGGTCACCAATCGATTTCGGAACAGCACCGGTGGGAGCGCGCTTCCAAGACCTCACACATCACTACGAGAGTCCAGGGTACGACTTCCCGGAATAAACATAAACAAACGCCCCCCCCCCCCAATCCCGGCAAACGCTGACCGAAAACCTCAGTTCCGAGCAACACAACCGACGTACAACCTCTTTACCGGCGGCGATGCGAATAGCCGACCTGCGTCCCGGCAAAGTTCCGTCCGAGCTGCCTCTCGGGAGAGCTCGAAAGAAAACATGGCGCCGCCAGACGCTGCCGAATACGAATCGCAAAGACAAGTGATCGAGGAGCTCAAGGCGGAGCTGGGCACTCTTCGGTACACGATCAGCACGTTTGAGCAGGAGAAGCAGATGGCGGATGCGCGACACAACGCCGAACTAGAAGATCAGCGTCGACGTGCCCAGGCTGATTTCACCGCGAAACAGGCTGCCGAGAGCGAGAAGTCGCAAGCGTTGCGCCAGCTGGAAAATGCGCAGAGAGAGCTGAACGACCTGCGAGACGGCACCTCAGAAGAGAAGTCAAGTCTGGAGAGGAGGGCGCGCGATGCGGAAGAGGAGGCGCGACTACTGCAGGAGCAGTTGGAGGATCTCTCGAGCGCAAAGGATGAAGCCGCCCGCATGAATGAGAAGAAGACGATCGATTTGGAAATGCAACTACAAGCAGCGCAAAAGTCGACGCAAGAGTTGGAGCAGGAATCGCAGGCTCGGGAGGCTGCTCTTCGGCAAGTGCAATCCCAGCTTGTGGAGAAGGACAACATGGTTGGAAACTTGGAAGCCGAAGTCTTGCGCCTAAAAGCCCAAACCGGTGATGCCGATACAATGGCCATCATCAAGCGTGAACTGTCAGAACAGGTCACGCACATTCGAAACTTGGAAGCTGCCAACCGGGAGCAGCTGTCCGAGCTGAAGCACCTTCGTCAAATACACAGGGCCGTTGAGGTCGTTGAAGAGGAGAAGCGATCCCTTCAACGTAGGCTCGAAGCTGCCCGATCCCTCGAGACGGAACTGGCCGAGGCTCGCATCCAACGCCAGCGTCTCGAAGATGAGCGCATCGCGTGGACTGCATACCTTAAAAGTACCGGCACCGACGCCGAATTCGATTCCCCCGAGGCCGTTGCTCGCGCTCTTATCCAGGAACGCTACACATCCGCGTCCCATGTGGAGAGAATCGGCGCTCTGCAAGCCGAATTGGCCGCGCAAGAGTCTGCCTTCAGCTCCCTGCAGCAAGACGTCGTCACTCTCAAATCCCAGCTTGCGGAGGCCAAAAATGCCGCCACCACCCAGAACGTCGACAAGACCCGCTTACGCACCGAACGCCAGCGCGTCCTCGCCGTAAAGGAAGTCGAATACCTCCGCGCCCAGCTAAAGACGTTCGACGCGGAGGACGAGGCCTTCCAACCCGAGGCCGTCGACGAGACCAGAGCTCGCCGCATCCAGGAGCTCGAGGACCTAGTCGACAAGTACCGCGCAGAGGTACAAGCCCTACATACTGAAATGTCCGCCATCGAGTCGGGCAAAACCGCCCCCGCCGCCGCCGGCACCAAGCGCCCACGCGACGAGAACGACGAGGCAGCAGCACACGAGCAACTCGGCCTCCTCACCCGGAAGAACCGAAAACTCCAAGACCAACTGTCTGCAGCGCAGACCAAGCACGCGGTCGCCCAGAAGGAGCTTTCCGTCACCAAGGAGCAGCTCAAGGCGCTCAAGGCGCAGTCCAAAACCCGCATCCTGTCCCTGCGTTCGAACCCGACGTCGGACTTTGAAGCCATCAAGATGTCCACCCTCAACGCGCTGAAGCAGGAGAACGCGGACCTCCTCGCCCAGCTCCGCTCCGACCCCTTCGTCCGCCTGGTCCCCGTCACCCAGCTCGACGCCGCGAACCGCCTCGTCGAGGAAGCCCGCGCCGAGACCGCCTCGGCGCAAAAGTCCGCCAAGCGCCTCAAGGAAGTCTGGTCCAAGAAGTCGCTCGAGTTCAAGGAGGCCATCTTCTCCACCCTCGGCTGGACCGTCATGTTCATGCCCAACGGCAAGATGCGCGTCGAGTCCACCTTTTACCCCTCGCAGACGGACGAGTACGAGAACTCGATCGTCTTTGACGGCGAGAAGGGCACGATGAAGGTCGGCGGCGGGCCGCGGAGCGCCTTTGCGCGCCGCATCGGCGATCAGATCGGGTTCTGGGTGCGCGAGAAGGGGTGTATCCCCGGGTTCCTGGCCGCGCTCACGTTGGAATTTTACGAGGAGCACTCGAGGAACCAGATCGCCGGTGAGTAGTATCATGACACAACGACGCCGGGAGTCGAGAAGTTGCGTTGCGTCGCTCGCAATGTCGATGGGCGAAGAGCGTGTTTTTTTCCGAGACTGAACTCAATGTTTTCTTTTTGTCACGAGATACCTCACCTCGAATCCTACATGAGACTGGGACGAGGTTTCAGATGCTGCGGGATGAATTATTTATCGTCTTGACAAAATGGCATTTCTTCCTTGTTGAACTACTACTTGACGTTTCGTGCATCATCAGTCGACTGCCACAAGAAAACTCTCGCGGTTCGTGTTTCTTGAAAAACTCTCTTCTTTTCGTAATATGGGTACAAAAGCTACCTACAATCCAAGTCTGTCATATGCCAACAGACGAAGAACCCAAGGACATGGCCAATGTGTCCCGGCGGGAATCCAGAAGTGAAGTAAAAGCACAATTTGCCAGACAAAAACAGCTATCCGGGGTGCCTTTTCCCTCCCCCTTTCCGGTGTGTCGTCACATACCGCATACGCTCGCTATGTAAATGTCCTTCAATCAAAACTTACCACCTCCGATACGGGTATGTACACCACCAGATCCCATCTTCCTCACCCGGCCTTGATCTGTAATTACTTCGCCTCGTACTTGCCGCTCGTGATCTTCTTGACCAAGTTCACGTCGACCCATTGTTGGTCTGGTGGCAGCGCGGGTGATGTCGGGTTATCGTCCGCAAAGGGGTCGGCATCCTCCTCCTTGCCCTTGCCCTTTGTTTCTTCCAGTCTCGAGATGGATATGCCGCTGCTGAGTGGCTCGGGAGTGAGCTCCCATCTGGCCTCGATGTGTCCAGGCTTCGGCTCCGCGTTCTCGGCACCGATGATACGACATACAATCTTCTGCGTTTCGGCGGTCAGAGTCAAGTCTCCAAGGCGCCAGTACACCAGATGCTTGTCCTTGAGGTGAGTTCCAGTCGGTTTAGTCTGCGCTCCAGAGGCTCTGGCCCCTTCGTAGGTGGCAACAAAGACCACATTCTGCAAAGTGACTGGTGCGTTTAGGTTGCTGGCAGGGTTGAGAGAGTACTGAAGGAGCAGTCCCAGTTTGTCGCCCTGGGGCTTCCAGGCGGGTCGAATCAATAGTGGGACGTGACCCGCCAGGCCAGAATCGCCCGAGTGAAGACGATATGTGAATGCGGTGGCCGTCTTGTTGAGATGTGACACGTCCAACTGGAACTCATCAGGTTTGTCAGGGCTATTCTGGACAAAGATGCGATTTGGACCGATGACTTCCAAGCTTGGGAAGTTATTAATCCGAATTGTCTCACGTTCTGGATCATATTAGCCTCTTCTCACAATCTGTGGCTGTGAACGTAAGACTCACCCTGCGTGGAGTCCTCGGAAGCGTGGTAAGCAAACGCGATCTCGCCATGCACCTTGGCGCTCTTAACTTCTCCCTCTTCGAAAGTTGCAGAAACGGTTTCAATGATAGACGCGTTCAGACCAGGCTCATGCATATCCGGGTGTCTTAGGTGCGCAAGACTCATCAGTGAGTTCGCCGAACGAATGGATTGGGTATCTGACGTCGCAGCGATGCTTGCTTCCGAAGTCAGGGCTGCTACAGTGGTAGGCTTGGACGACTGGCTTGGGAGCGATGGTGATGTCGGGAACGGGTTATCGTTGGTAAGCTCGGGCACGCTCGGCGGAGGCACATAAATAGTGTTCCTCACGTCTCTCCGTCCTCGCACCGTTCCGAGCTTCCTCGAAGGAGCAGCCATCTGGGTCAACGTGTTTGCGACATTCGTCAACGCGGCCTCCTTTTCCTCGGCATCCTCTTCCGCGATAGGCGAGCTGGCAATATTAAGCTTAAACATTTGCTCGGTCTCTTCCGCAGCCTCGCGCTGAGCTTGGGAAATCGGATCGTCGGCAGGAGGTGGGATTGTGAAGCCCTCGGAGTCCTTCGCCTCAGGCTCCTTGGCCTGCGATGGCGGCGGTCCTGGAGGAGGCGCCACATCTAGGATATCGGTGTCGTGCGTCCCGTTGACGGTACCGGCTGACGATCCTAAACGAGCCGCTTCTGATCCTTCGCCGACGCCATTTTTTCCCTCATGAAGTGGCTTATCGGTACCGGCGGATTGGGGCGGCCTCGGGGAATCGGGTGTCTCGGCGAGAGCTGACAGGCGGTTGTTCATCTCGTGTAAGTTGTTTGACGAAGCTCTGGGGGAGAGACCGGGGCGGACGTGAGTGCTGCTATGGCTACTACTGAGGCCACGACCGAAGGACGGAGCACCGCCGCCGGTTTTCTGCGGGGAAATAGGTCCGAAACCGCCGTGAATGCTCTGTCGTCGTCGGCCAAGCATCGTACCGATTCGACTTCGCAGTTTGGACTCTGCATAGAACATTAGCCAGGAAAGAGTGGCAGGTTTTGCGCAGGTTTCACATACCAGTCTTGCCCTCCTGTTGACCCGAATGATCGCTCGTGTCATCATCGTGATGTCCCAAGCTGCTCGGAGGCGGCGGGGCTAGTGTTTGGCTTGTGGGCACATGAGAAGATTGCCTCGAAGTCGTGACTCTCTTTTCCACTCTCGGCCTTCCAGAAATAACCTTCTCCTTGAAACTGGCAATCTCAAGCTCGGTACTAATCTCGAGCATGGAGGCCAAGGTTTCGCCGGCTTGCGTCAGGCCTCGCTGCGCCTGATCGCTCTCGTGGGTTTGGTACTGGGTCAGGAGATCGCGCAGCTGGTTCACGCGCTGCTCGTCCAACGCCTGGAGGGTTTCGAAGATGAACGGGGCTTGGGAGTCCCACTGCTGCTGTGCCTGCTCGAGCCTCGCGGTGGCATCCGCCATCTTCTGCGGGTTGGTCTTGGGACCCTTCCGGGTTAACGCATCCGTCTTTTTCTGGGCATCCTCGAGGTCTCTAGCCATAGCGGTCAGGTTGGCAGAGATGGTCTGCATGTTCTGCATCTCCTTTCGAGACTGGAAGGTGCGCAAGGGGTTCTCGACGTCTTTATCTATATTGCTCGCGAGGACGTGGTGGGAGTGGGCAGTCGCTTCGATGGATTGCATGACCTTGTCCCAAGGACCGGAGAAGACGCTGGGCAACAATTAGTACAGGATGGTTGAGGTAGATGTCGGGCCAAAGGCAACATACCCAAGCTCGGACGAAGCATTGGGGACCTTGAAAGTAAGCAGCTTCCGCAGACTCTGGACGTATTGGTCTTCGACTCGTCGGCGCTCCTGGAAATCATCGTTTAGCCTCGAGTGTCCTCCTCGGGGAGCCTCGATGTCGGCTCACCTGCATCCAATCTGCGATCTCGGCATTGATCTTCGTTATTCTCTTCACGCGGTCGGTCAGGACATTGACAGCCTGCATGGGCTGGAGGTGTGCCTGGACAAAGAGTTGACACGGTCAGTAAACTGGTCGCAAACAATGCGCTTCCACAACGGCAAGCAGAGGCATGAATAGGAGCATCATGATAGGTGCCCAGATCTGGCTCAGGCTCGTTGCTTGGTGGCTGGGCTGAGGGGGAAACAATGACGAGGAACAACATAGTAACGGGGAAACATTACCAGCATGGCAGGGTATTCGGCCCTGGCGAGATCGTCCATTGTGTCTAATTACTTTGGGCGCAAAATCATGTACGATGAATACAATCAAGGAGGGAAACGGCGCGCATAGCGATGCTGTCTATAATGCTGCAAAAGGTGTCGCCAAGATGAGGAGCATTCGCATCGTGGGAGGGCGAGGATGGTGGTGGTGGTGGGAAATGGTAGGTAGTGAGTGGGTTGCGAGATGGAATGGAGGGAATGGAGCGGATTGGATGGATGGATGGAACAAGTTCGGCGCAGAGAGCGTGAGCAAGGCCAGGCCATGCCAGCAGGGAAGGCGCTGCTGATGTCGCTAACACGCACGAGGCCGTCGCAGCTACCTGTGACCTTACCTCACCCTCACCACCCTAGTAACAGGTGCACATCAGGCAATACCTAGGTAAGGTACGGATGCAGAGTACTGCGTGGGAAAAGGGCACCAGCAGGGCTAATTAACGAGTACGTTGAAAAGTAAAGGACTGGAAGGGCAGGAAAGACTGGGAAGGTCTGGTCTCCCTCTCCTGGAATGATGATGAAGAAAGTGTGGAGCTCGCACCCAAGAATCGAGACAGGACTGCGATCATTGGACTCTGGAGTCTGGAGAGTCTGCTGCTAATACCTAATACCTGTGAGCCTGACGGAAATGGCATTGGATTGTCGGGTCCACAGCGAAGGAAAGTGCAGGTTATCAGGTACCTCTCTTCCACTTCTGTCTTCTGTGCATGGCCTGCATCATCGTTCGCAGTTGCGCTGCTGGAAGTACTCTGTAATGGACCTGAAGCTTTGATTTTGTCTCCAATTGTACCTTTCTTACCTCCTCCAGCCTGTCTCACCATTTCTTCCTCAACTCCCTTTTTTTCCCCCCGTCTCTCCCAATGGCACGCAATCAATTGGTCCAAGTCCTGGTGACGGGTTCAGGGCGTAAGCTCGTGCTTTGGGGGATTTGATTTCTTCTAATTCAGACGGCAACTTGGCCCGAGAGTAAGGTACGAGGAGGTGGTGGACACGGTCCTTGATCGAGACTCGAAGCTCATCACTCAGAACCCAATCCAAGAGTCATTAACTCAACTTCCACTCAGGCCGGACAGCATTGGGCAGCATCTCACAGAGAATGACTAACTGTCTTTCCGTTTCTTCTCCCGCAGTCAGGAAGTACCTGCTTGGTGTTGCGTTCTCTCTCTCTCTCTCTCTCTTCCACGCCTGACAGGCACACATTGGCGTTCCACAAATTGGGGTTCTGCAATACGTCACGCGCCTTACGGTCCCGGTCTATTAGAGTTGGTTTGTCCCCATTACGTTTGCTGCTCGACTCGACTCGTTCAACCAACTTTCTAACCAACTACGTACTGAGGTGCGGCATCAATCTCTTCCACCGGACCATCGACGGCGCTTCGTGTGCTTCGAGACGCTACATACGCCCTAGAAAAAGAAAAGAAATAGGCGTTGGAAACAATGGCGGCGCCGGCTTGCATAACCGAGGAACGCGTTGCGTCAACTCTAAGGAGCCCGGCTCTGCACACTTTACTTGTTTGGGGCCTCCTCTCACAGGATGTCACCTCGAGCAAGGTTCAACAAAAGGTGCCTGTATGAGATGACGGGAAGTACCCTGGCGTGTCGCGCCCGCGCCATGATTTTGGCCGAAATCAATTAGCCCATGGTAATTCTGGCTAGCACAGAAGGAATCACGAATTGAGCCGCATCATCCTTGTCGTTGCCGCCGACTGCGCATGAATCTACACTTTCAGCCTTTATTTGCACCGCAAGGATGAAGACGCTGCAATGACTGGCGCAGTCGCCAATTGGCAAGTCCAAGACAACTTGCTTGCGCAGCCTCCAAGCACATCCGCTTTAATCCACGTTTTGGTGTTGCGTATGACACAAACCCGTGTGCATTAAGATACTGGTCTCAAACATGATGAATTCCAAGGCAAGAGTGAAAGGATAAGCAAGACATAATTAACGCCACAGGAGCGCCTGCATCAGGTACCAGCCGAGATTGCGAGCTCCGTGTTACATAAGCAAGTAAAAAAAAAAAAGCAAGGGTGAAGGTGGACTCAAATCACACTGTAACAGCTCGTAAATGCCTGCGGGGGTCCTGCCGCCGGCCCCGGCCCGGACAGTTGAGCGGGCCTTCTGCTCGCACGGTAAATTTCCGCACTGCTCTCTTGTCGGCGGAAGGTACACCGGACGCTTACCAAACCAACCCCGTCCCTTCCACCCGGTGCTCACTAACGTCCCATTGGAGGCAGTCGCAAGACTGCGTCTTTATACCTGCCATCCCTGCTCTGCATCGTACAACCCGTCAGCCATCCAAGCTTCACCATCGGCAGACGCTTGATTGCCTCCATGGCTGACGACGTCCCGGACTGGAGGACGAGCCTCTCGGCATCCGAGCGCTATGAGAATATCCAGAGAATGTAGGCCGATCTGTTTTACATGCGTCTCGATTGTTGGTTGACTCACATCGTCTGGCAGAAAGGCAGTCTTGGAAGCTGCCAGCCCAGATGACAATGCAACCTCGCAATCAGAAGCGTTCTCTGTTGAGAACCAAGCTTACAAGGACTCTTCCTCAAAGGTAGGTCATTTTCCACCCAGTGATTCAATCAATACATTCTGACAGCCTGTTCAAGGCCCAATATGATGAAATCTGCCAGCTAGTTGGTTCAGCAAACCTGGCTCCTCCGCAGGCCACTGCAGCGGGCAACGAATCTGATGATGATATTGGGGTGACCATCGGCCCCTACAAGAACTGTCAGCCTGTCGCAACTGGTCTTACTTCGGAGGTGTATCGTTGCAAAGACCGCGCCCTGAAGGTCATCGTCGAAACACACAACATCGAGCCTCACAATCCTCACCGGGAGGCCAAGATCCTCGCGACCCTCAAGCGCCCGTGCATCCCGTTGTTGGAGACCTTCCGGGACCAAGAACAAAGATTCGTTTTGGTGTTCCCTTATAAGTCGCTCACCCTTGCCGACGTCATCGACAAAGGAACGCTTCCTCTCTCCCAAGTTCGGACCCTGTTCAAGGAGATCTTCTCTGCTCTGAAAGAAATTCATGGCCAGGGCATCATCCACAGAGACGTCAAACCAGAAGCCATACTTCTCGACAGCCCAGATGGACCGGCCTACCTTTCAGATTTCGGAACGGCCTGGCATCCCACCATGTCGGTTGTCTCAGAACCAGCAGACAGCAAGGTTCTGGATATCGGAACCGGCCCGTATCGTGCCCCCGAGGCGCTCTTTGGAGACAAGGCCTACGGACCGTCCGTTGACATGTGGGCCGCCGGTGCTATGCTGGCGGAATGCTGCCGCAAGCCGACAAGACCTCTTTTTGAATCAAGACCGGCACATGAAGATGGAAACCAACTGGGCTTAATTTTGAGCATTTTCAAGACTCTGGGCACGCCAACCCGGCAGACCTGGCCGGAAGCCGCAAGCTTCAAGACGCCACCTTTCGAAATGTATCGCTCGTTTGACGCCAAACCATGGGAGGACATCTTGCCAGAAGTCGATCCGGAAGTACGCGACTTGGTCGCAAATCTGGTCCGCTTCAACTCCCAGAGGTTGACTGCCGAACAGGTACGTTGCCCATAATCTCTATCTCTTGATTTCCAGCCACTAACTATTTAGGCCCTGCAACACAGATGCTTGCTGTACAGCGACCAAATTCAAGTCTAAAGCTGTATCAACGGCTGTGATCAAAAATGGCACTAGCGAGGAAACGACTCTGGCGTTCTTCAATTGATGAACTTCATTTCCATTGTCAAATCTGCTGTATCAAAATTGGTTGATTGTTCCTCGAATTTCTTTGAACATGGAGCCTGGAAGCGTCGAGGCCACACAGACCTCTGTCCTGCTACAAACCAACCAAGCCTCCATTCAGACAAAGCTCGTAGCTTCTACTTGGGGTTATTAATGCTATGCGTTACCCTGAGTTCCTGTGGTTCGGATCAATCGTAGCAACATCGTCTATCACCGTACCAAGCTCATTGACAAACTCGCCAAAGTCGAAACATCGGGCACCGATCAAACATGCTCCAACAACGGAAACCGACGCGTAATGGACCCAACGTAGGCAACCAGACAGTGCCAGATACCAGCATCATTGGTCGCGATCCGAACACGCCAAGACGACCAGACGATCAGCCCAATAAGCGTGGCAATGTTGCTATCGGTAGTAGACCGGGGAGGACAGCCAGCGGAAACACTCGCCATCATTGCGATTTGGGTCATAGCAGCACCCAAGACTGCTTGAGATCCGGAAAAAAATGCACTATGCCATGCCCAGACTGCGGCGAATTCATCTCGGGCCGTGGTCACAGCAAATGCAAATACTGCGAAGGGAGGGAAATGCAGGAAAAGCGGGCAAAGAAACTACGGTTGGAAGCTATGAAACGTGACGAGTCGCTGCCTACGAACAGGAAGCCGAAACACACCAACGCCCAGCGCGAGCAGAATCTGCTGGTCCAACGGCACGCGCAAGAAGCCAACCAGAGGAGGCAAATGGAGAAGACCACTGCGTTGGCTAAGATGATCATTCCCCACGTGCCCAAGAGCCGCGTCCGCAAGCGCACCAAGCAGTTCAAAAAACGCGTCGGCCTCAGTCGCGGTGCTGTTCAGAGAATCTGCCGAGAATACTTGCGAGGAGATCCGTCCCGCAGAAATTGGAAGCCCGACGTGATGGATATCGATTCGCAGGGATACCTGTGCAGGGACCCGGACGAATGGGAGGATGTCGAGATGATGGACTGGGAGGTGACTGGTTTGACGCCCGGGCAGGTGGAGCGGTTCAAGGCGGACGCGTACAAGGGACGGAAAGTCCGCCAGTTGGACGAACTCATGTCCGTGTTCAGATCCCCCAATCGCTCCAGATTTTGAATGTCTGCTTCTCATAGCTGTACCTTTCCTAGTTTCCTAGTTGCTTTCACCTGTCGTCGCGTTCGCTCATTAAAAAGTCTGAATTTATGTAGTCTGCTATTCACAATTGCTTTTTTTGGTGCATCCTTCATCCGTCCCGTCTAATTCTGATCTATATGTGGACAATAATGAAACTCATCCTCTTCCTTCCTCGTATCCATGCCTCATGTCCTCATGTCCAACGCTCACGCAACCTGTATGATTCCCACTAATACGCTGCTCTCCTCGGCTTCTCGGAACCCAGATAATCAATCGGGTTACGGCACAGCGGGCACGTGTTCTGGTTACTGCTCTGGAACCACTTGTACAGACACGTCCTGTGGAAGAGGTTCTTGCACGTCTGGCACTTCTTGTCCGGCATCTTCTTGTCGGTGGAGATGATGGAGTAGCAGATGGCGCACTCGCTCTGGCCCTTGAGGGCGCCGACGATGTTGCGCTTGAAGGCGGAGAGGCCATCGATGATACCGCCGTTGGAGAAGGTGATGATGCCCTGCGTCGTGAGGAGCCAGCTCTGCCACTTCTTCTCGCTGACGGCGACGCGGTTGACGCCGACGACGCTGACGCCCTCGATGGGGTAGCTGGGGGGCACCTTGACGGCGATGCTGGCCATGCTCTCGTCGACCTCGTAACCCGCGGTGATCTCCTTGCCCGTCTTGCTGACCTTGACGACGAGCTCCTTCTCGTCGTCGTCGGGGTTGTTGGGGGCGGCCGCCGCCTCTTGGGTTTCGGCCCAGGCGGCGACCTCGTCGAGGGCGTCCGAGACGATGATGGGGGAGAAGTAGCGCGTCATCCAGGCCTCGACGGCGATGCGGGTCTGCTTGGAGCGGCAGTCGAGGTACCACGTCTTGAAGAGGCCCGGGATGTACTTGAGGGTGAGGTAGTAGAGGTGGACGAGCAGCCAGTGCAGGTTGCGCTCGTCGGGCTCGGCGTCAGCGACGTAGCAGGTGATGTGCGTCGCGGTGAGGCCCTCGCGCTCGAGGTTAAGGGGGTGCGCGGCGGAGTGGCCCAGGACGTCGAAGGTGAAGTCGAGGAGCGGGGAGAGGTAGCTTTCCGACTTGAGGTGCTCCGTGTAGTCGTTGCGGACCTTGAGGGAGGCTTTGCTGAAGGCGTCGAAGATGAGGTGCCATGAGAGGAGGTATGAGCGGATCGGGGGCGGGAACTGGGCGAGGACCTCGTCGGGGTAGCGGTCTAGCGTTGGGGCGTCTAGGAGGAGGGAGAGGAGCTCGTCTGGAAGGCGGGCGTCGGTCTTGTCGAGGAGGACGTTGACTGAGAGCTCCTCCTGTTGCGCTGGAAGGGCACGGTGGAGGAAGTTGAAGGCGGCGGTCTGGGTGGAGTGGGAGTCGGCGGCGATCAGTCCGTAGAGCTCAGACAGGTCGCTGATGTGCCTGAGTGGGATCTTGTCGACTTGTCTGCAGATAATGTCGTCGACGATCTCCAGGGGCTGCGTGCTCTTCTCCCGATCGAGTTTGAGCAGCTCGATGAGTGAAAGGGATTTTGTTTCGGCGAACTCCTTGAGTGCATCTTCTAGATCGTCGTTCGGCTCTGGAAGGGTCTCCAGTGCAGTCATTAACTTCAACGAAGTGTGGATGTACGGTAGAGAGGCGTCGAGGCGGTCATCTGAGGCCTTAGCCCAGAGCGCCGTGGCGAACTCGATCGTCTTCTCCCAGTGAGGGCCGTAGACGTCCTTCATGCTGGGTAGCAACCTCTGCAGTGCGCGGCAGATCTCTGTGGAAAGTGCGGGCGTGAGGTTAAGTGTGTCATCCAGCCACGATGTGATCTGGCGCACGGCAAAGACGATGCGGTTGTTCGCCACAGGGATCTTGCCGACTTCGTAGACCTGCATGCAAGCGTTGAGGAGCACGAGGATCATCAGCGACTTCTCTGCCTTTTCGGGCTCTATGCTCGCGCCGGCGATGTCGCCGACGAGACGGTTGCACAGGTTGTTGATGGCCTTGGATGGCTCTAGGCTCTCACCAAGACCGGTGAGCACGGCCGTGGCTGAAAGAATTGTTGGAGGAGTGGCCTTCAATGTGGCAAGTTGGTTGACCTTATCATCGCCGGCGGTGGGGAGGCCGTGCTTCTCTGTGAGAGCTTGGAGAAGCTCGCTCAGTGCTCTAGCGCTGTAGACACCCAAAGGTGTAAGCTCCTTCATTTCCTGGGTCATGATGGCAATGAGACCGTTAATCAACTTGCTCGAACCGGCCTCGGATCCATCCCTCCATCCCGTGGCATCGTCAACAAGCTTGTTGAGGGTGGCCCTGGTGGAAGAGACGAAAGCCTCGGCGACATCGAGAGCGTCCTCAGCTTCCAGTCTCAGGAATAGCTTGTTCTCATCCATCAACAAGAGCTGATCGATCACCATTTGAACAGAGACACAGAGAAGATATAGCAGCTCAACCTGGAAACTATCGGGCAATGTCGAGATGGAAAAGTCAGATGACAACAACTTGGATGTATACAAGACCATTCTCGCTGGGATAGAGCATCCTTCCCGGTCTCTCCGGACTCGAAGACGTTGGTAAGTTTCAGCAGGCGGAACCAGGAAGTGGGCACCACCCAGGCTGCTGGTGATGGAAAGCGATGGGTTAAGGGAGCCCTGTAGGAAGTTTGACAGCTGCTGCATCCAGATGTTTGTGCTGGGGAACAAATCTTCGACGGTTACAGAATCGGTCTTGGAGGCTTGCAATGCCTGCTGAACCAAAGTATCAACTCCAAGCGATTGCGGGCCGGCGTCCTCGAGATTTCTCTGAATGATCTTCACCAAAGGTGATGTACCGTCAGTCGGTTGCTCCAAGAGGGCTCTCAGAGAGGTGGCGCGAGACGAAACCGCTCTGTCGTTGAGCTCCGCGAGCCCAAGGAGCTCCGCAACGACAGCTGTGTGGGTGGATTCATCTTGGGACAACAGGCCAGGCTTGTTATTGGCAATGATCTCTAGTGCTCGGAGGGCATGGGCCGAATGTGCCTTATCTTGCGACAAGGCGGCGATGCTGTTGTCGACGAGCTGGTGTAGGGTAGATTCCGTGACAGCGTCATTGCCCAAAGCAGCCTCAAAAAGACCCCATGAATCTGACTCGCCACGAGCAATGCCGGCGCATCTCGTTTCAATGAACTTCTGAAGCTCTTCGTGTGACTTGGAAAGAGCTGACGTGTGTTGGTTCGCGATGAGGCGTTCAATTCCCCTGGTGGCCAACTTCTCATCAGACAGGCTCAGCAATGCATCAATCCACGTCTTCCAGATGGTAGCATATGCCGTCTCCTGGCCCTGCAGAGAGCCCAGAATAGACACGCAGCTGAGGAGATCTGAGGCTGAACGAGAAGCCATCAGAACATCGATGCGCTCCCTGCCCTGCGCCAAGAGAAACTCTTCCAAGACTTGAGCGGCTTCGACGTCTTCCCACACCCGTGGGGCGCTCTTGCTAATGTTGTACAGAACCCCGGCTGCGCCGAAAGGCTTGAGATTCCTGGTTGCAAGAAGATTGATGCAGCAGGTGATGATGGTTTTGGAAGGACTGACGAGGAGCTCTGCTGGCCCGGTGGTGGAGGCCTTGGTCTTTGTCTGAACCTGACCCACAAGGTTGAACCAACGGTCGCCCTCGGAAGCAATAGCCTCCTGGGACTTCTCGTAGCCTGACGATACCTCGGGCAACGAGTTTGATATCCTGGTGCAAAAATCAGAGGCAAGCGTCTGCAGTTTTTCTGTCGTCGCCTGGCGCAAGTCTGTAGACGAGGAGTCTGCTGAAACTTCGTAGACCTCGCTGAGAACACTCAAGCGACCTGCACCACCAATTTCCCACGCCGCATTTTCAGGAGTCGGGAAGAGGAAGTGCTCGATCAAGGGGAAAAGGTGCTCCTGAACGAGTTTAGCTCGAGAGCCATCCGACGTCACATTCTTCAGGAAATGCTTCGACACGTGGACGTAGCACGTCCAAGCCGTAGGAGCATAGAAACGAGGTTCTTCTCTGTTTGTGATTCCCGTCCTCATCGCTTTCAAGGCGGCTGCAGTTGCCTCGGCGGTGAAGTGCTCAGCTGGGATGGCCACAATGAGCTGCTCAAGATATTCCCAATACTTGGCTGAGCTAGCCTGAGACCCCTTCTCCAAGAAGACGTTCAGCCTATGGATCGGCGTTTTCTTATCACTCGAGCTTGTCCATATTTCAGGGAACTTGTTTGTCAGCTTCGTGAGAACCATGACGTACTCAATGGCAGATCCCATCTGGCTGTTCTTGAGACCCTCTGCGATGAAAATTTTCTTCAACCGAGAAATCTGAGACGAAACCGAGTCAAATCTCTTTTCCAGACACATCCACAACAGCTGGCAGGCCGTCTTCCGAACCGAGTTGTCGGTCGTTAGAACGCTCTTCCAGACCTTTTCCTCTGCGAAATATGTTTCGTATGCCTCCTCTTCCTTTTGCACATCTGCTAGTTCCAGCTTCTGCAACAGGCCGAGGACCAGAGAAAGACTGGCCCCCACCACTCGAAGGTGTTTGGCCTCAGCGTCATCGGGTGTCGTCGATCTCTCGTCGCTGAGGGTATCCTTTGTTTCTTGAATGGCGTCGGTCGCGTACGTCAGAATCTGAGTCTGGCACTTCTTCCAAAACAACAGGACCTTTTCGCGACTGTTGAGGAAGGACGCGAGACCGTCATTTGCTGCTCTTGAAACTCCGCGATCCTTGTCGTAGAGACCAGCAAGCCAAGCCCCGACGATTTTGGGAACATGCTTCTCCATGCGTTTCCGAGCCGACTTCATCAACTCGAACTGCATGGTATGAGAAAGCTCGCGAACGCGGCGCGAGTTGTCTATGGACAAACGAGGGTATATTTGTACCTGTTACATATATTACCAACTGTTCATCATGGCTTTTCTCCCGGGGATAACGCACCCAAGCTTCCAAGACTGCCTCTTCCGTCCCGCCGTCTTTCTCATATGGGTGGGCCTGCACGTAGACCAGGAGGTCCTCCAAAGCCTTTGCCTTGGTGGTGGCGTCTTTCTTGAGGGCATTCTTGAAGGAGACGACGACGTTCGCGTCGGAGAGGGCGGAAAGATCGGGGGGTTCGGTCAAGTAGGACAAGCCGTTGTCATTTGACGAGGAAAAGCCACCGAAGCCCCCTCGCGCAGGTGTCCCAAATCCTTTTGCACCGGCGGATCGGGCACCTTTGGCGAAGGCTCGCGACATGATCTGGTGGTTAGTGTGGATTGCGTTTGGTGAGAAGTGGTCGTCGTCACTACGTGATGGGAGACGTTGCGCAGGGAAGCGCTACCAGAGCTCGAAATGACGTTGGCGGGGTACAGCGCAGAAATGAGGCAAAAAAGCGAAAGAAAAGCGAGCAATTGAAAGATCGCCAGCGAAGACTGCTAGATGCTGTCACCTCGTGACTTTAGTACTAACTTGAAGTGCAACAAAAGGTATGCAAACGAATCGCGGATTGGCCTCGTCGCATTGCACTCGAAAAAGCCAGGCGCTGGCGAAAGACGCAGTGAAGGGTCCACTGTTGACTCAGGCCGCCTAAATACCTTACCTTAGGTAGTTTTTCTGGCGGCGGCGAATGAAAACGGCCAAGTTGCCCCGCCCAAGCTCCTCTCCAGGTGCTGGATGATGCGGTCATACTTGAGCCCCTCGCACGTGACTGCTGTGGCGTCATCGCACCGGCGCAGTCTGTGCTTCCTCGCATATCCTCATCTTATCTGGGCTCTCAGGTTGTATTATCGCAGTATCTTAGCTACCTTACCTTACTAATGTACAGTAGCGCCCCCAATTGACTCCACACTCGACGTTCAGCACCTCACATCAGCGGATGTGAAGGCTCAAGAGCACCTAGCTGGAGGGCAGTGGAGATCTTGGAAGCACTACCTTACCTAAGGTAAGATAGACTCAGGTCGCGACTTGGACGCATTGGAGCCGCCAATTCATCAGAGAAGTTCCGCGGTTTCAAGCGATTGCAGGCGCAGATAAGGAGCCCACCTTACCCCGCAAACTGAGGTGTGCTGAGGGCTGCATACCTTACCTCGTACCCACCGGCCAGTATCTGCCCACGCTGCTCCCTGCGGGAAGAGCGCCGAGGGAGCGACAGCTGTGGGTCCCCTCCAAGGTGTTACTCAAGTGTGCCAAGCCGGCCGGTCGCAGGGGTTGCCGCTTGCTGCTCGCTCTGATCTGCCCATTTGCCCACCTCATCGAACAGGAACTCTAGCTGCCCCTCGCTCCGACCTTGCCAGCCTTCGTCTCGCCGTTGCGGAGGTGGCGGTTTACCAACTTCCAAACTTCACTCCTCGAAATATTGTCTTCAAAGGCCTGCATGTGGCCGCTTCATCTCGCGATTTCCTCCCCAATTCTCCGTCGTGTAAGTTCTTCCGGTTCATTCACGTGCCGACTTGAATCCAGAGTTGGGATAATCATCCGGGCACTGTTTCTGGCTACCGAGGCAGTTGTTCGCGTCCTTTCCCTCCCTCTCCGATTGTTTATCATGGTCATTACCGTTCTCTGCCTCCATTGTCATTATTTGTAGCGCAGCCACTTTTGTTGCCATTATGTATTCGCCAACATTCTATCATGATGCCACTGCACATACCTGCGCTGGGTACTGCAAATCGCTGACGCTCAAGGAATACCAGTGACGGGCGCGTCATCATGCTTGCGAATATGACTCGGCCCTCGCCTCATGCGGGTGGCCTTAGAGCCCTCGCCCATGCGAACCAAGCGCCCATGAAAGCAAGCCACTACGGCCAAACTCGCAGATTCCGATTCCGAGCGTGGTCTACCTATCTTGACCCCGAATCCCAGCGTCAGCTGCGACAGCGCCAGCGTCATGTCAGTTACAAGTACATGGAGTCGATAAACCGAAAGCTTTCGTGGGACCCGAGCTCGCGAGGTGACGATTCAAGAGTAGTGTTGAAGATGATGGCGCAGTGTTGGATCAGACACGGCCATACCCACTCGAAAGGAACATACGTGAAAGATGATAAAGTGGACGTCGACGATGCTTCAGGAACCCGACCCGGCCAGAATATTGAAGACGTCGAACGCGGTGCCATCAATGCTCTCTTCTCGGCGAGGCGCGCCGGACCCTACGAATATGACTTGTGGCAGTCTCCACTGCAAAACATCCGCAACTACCTTGGCAGTCAGACTCGAGGAAAATCAACATCCGCAGCAAGTAGTCGCGATGTCGATATCGAAATTGACCCTATCACCAATAAAAGGATTCAGTCCGATTCATCCAACGCAGCCCAAGAGCCCTTCTTCGAGGATGGTCCACCTCCTGCCGAGGAGCTAAAGCAGTACGGCCAGGTCCCGCTCGACGGCACCCCGTGGGCCGACAGTGGATCAGCGGGGTCTCCGCAGTATGCTGATCTGAACAAGTATAAGCCAGTCATGGACGAGACGCTGGACGCCGACCAACAGATCTCGAGTGAGCCAAAGTACGACGACTTGGACAAGTACAAGCCAGTGGGTCTGAATGACTTTATTGAAGACACCGAGTCGGAACCGAAATATGAGGATCTCCACAAGTATGCCAACCCGTCGCTCTCCGAGCGAACACCCGAAGATCTTTCACAGCCAGCATATGAAGACCTCGACAAGTATCGACCTGTCATGCATAACGAGCATGCCGAGATCCAGGGAACCACCGAAAAGTATGAGGACCTGGACAAATACGGACCGGTCATGCACAACGAGGCCGCCGCTGCGGAGGAGACTACCTACGACGATCTCCACAAATACGGTCCCAGTGGGTTCAACGAGCCCGAGGGTGCGCGCCCTCTAACCGCCGAAGAGAAGTCAAAAAATTATGATGATCTTCACAAGTATGGCCCCATGGCTTACAATGAGCCCCATGGAGAGGCCCCAGTTCACCCAGAAGAAGCGTCAAAGGTTTACCCCGACCTAGACAAGTATGGTCCGATGGCCTACAATGAGCCCCACGGAAAAGCACCAATGCATCCGGAAGAGGCTTCGAAGGCTTACACTGACTTGGAGAAGTATGAACCCATCGGATGGAACGAGCCACATGGAAAGCCCCCGATGCATCCCGAGGAAGCCTCTAAGCGGTATACGGACTTGAACGCCTATGGGCCCGTTGCGTTCGCCAGAGGCGATGGACAGCTTCCAGAGAGCATAGTGGCACCAATCGCACCCGAAGACCTGGGAAAACACAAGCCGTTTCGGTACGATGAACCTGAGAAGCAACGCCCGAAACCAAACTGGGACCAGAGCACGTTAGACGAGGCAAAAAAGTATCGTTCATACGAGTACAACGAGCCCGATGGCCAGCCAATTGAGATCATTGACCCAGTTTCCAAAGGCCTCAGTGATTTTGACGCAGAAATCGCCGCCAAGGCGAATAGGCGTATTCTGGATACGTACGGGACAACGTCGGCAGCAACGGCAGCAACGGAGAAAGAAAAGGCAGATGATTTGGACCTGCTCCGTGCTAGCGACGTTCGCGCCAAGATCCCAACATCATCCGGCCAGTCTCGCAGGGAGTACAGCACTACCAACAGGCAAATGCTCGAGGCTGACTTGCCCCGTTATGAGGTCAACTGGGATATCTCTAGCAAGGCGGCTCGAGTAAGTCTACGCAAGGCAAGAAGCAAGGCTTGGGAGAACATTCAGAGCCAATCCGAAGATATCATGACCGGCAACTATGTCAGGGACTTCCCCGAGGACTTTTCAAAATCATGGAACAAGATCATCTCAGAGACCTCAAAAGGTGTAGAGGCCAAGCATCCTCAAGGCGACGAGGTTGAGGCTGCATCTTTTGATGAGAGTTTTCCGAGGTTAGAGCCAGCGCTGAGCCGAGCCTCAGCCTTTAAGACGTCGAAGCCAGCTGTGGATTACTACTCGACAGAGCCTCAAGGTCTTGAATTGAGCTATACGGAGGAGACCGGAGGCAAGCAGACCTGGCCGGCGTACGTCCGGTCGTATGGTACAGTAACTGAGGCGGTCGCGAACGGTCTGGGGGCAGCAGAGACGACAGGAACCGCGTCGACAAGGAAACCCGGCTTAGGTGAACCAGTCGTCTACAAGATTCTTGCCTATGACCCAACCATGCAGAGTATCACGACGGCAGAGACAACGTCGGTGGTGCCCGATAGCGCAACGCCACTAACACCCGCCGAAGTCCTTCTACGGCTGTCAAACCCCACTAAGTTTTTCCCCTACTTCAGCACCTTGCACGAGGAAGGATTTGAGATAGTATCTGGCAGCGGCGACGTGCTGGTCTTTCGAAAGGTTCGGGAGGCGGAGGTTGGTTCCGGAGGACAGGAGCAGTCCGTCGCGTCGGCAGCGTCCAACCCGACGATCGAGAAGCCGACGACATACCAGGCGCCAAAGGTGAACCCCATCGACATGATGGGGAGCGACCCCGTAGTACCAAGTGCTTACTCTTCCAGTCCTACAGGCTACCTCAACTATGATTACCCAGGAGCGGAGGCGGAGAACAAACCTCCACCGCCCTTGAGCTCGCTGAGGAGACGCAATACGACATCTTGTGACAGCCAGGATTTCAGCCGCACTAGGCCGAAGAAGAGGCGGACGAGAAGTGTTCTCCTCGGCGCAGCGTGGCTGGGTGGTATCTCATACGCGATTGGAGTAGTCGGGGAGTACTTCAAGACGGGAGGCACCGACGGCCGTGGTCCGAAAGGGCTGTGAGTCGTCGAATTACTCTGTTATCGTGGTCTAGTTCGTGGTGGGCTATATGCCATGCAATGTATACAGGATGCAACCTGAGCGCTCCTGACTTGTACCAATAGCACTTTCTCCATGATGCGATTGGTTTGTTACTCGATTCCACTCATTGAGTTGGGATTTCTTTTGCAGTTACGGAATGAATTGGCAGAACAACAGGTTCACAGGCATAATGGCACAGTAACTTCGTACGGCTTCGCGTAACGATGCATTGCTAAGGTGAATTCAATCATGCTATTTTTAATGCCGCCCCTCTCGAAGACTATCGCACCGAACGCGGAAACCGATGGTGAAGGTGCGCAAATTGTCCATACCGCAGACCCGTCTTCTCCCCGTCCGGTAACGTCTCGACATCTCCGGATTCCAAGATACCCTTGTGTCCTCCAATCTTTGCTCCCCCAACATCATGTTGACTAACTCATGCCCGCTCCGTGAAGCCAGGCCCGGTCTCGACGTCTTCAATGTGGCTCATCTGCAGCTCGCGCTTTTGGTCCTCCTTGTTCCAGCTCTGGCGGCGCTCGAACGACGGCTTCCAGCTGTTGGTGCGCTCGATGGCGCGGGCAGCCTCGGCGGGGGTGAACGAGGAGGGGTTTTGGTCGGCGCGGGGGGCGTCCTTTTTGGGGGCTACGTTTGCCGTGGAGGGTTGAGAGGACATTTTGTTTCTTGGTGGGGCCGGCTTTAGGTGTTTTTTTTTTTTTGGGGGGGGGGGGCGGTTTATATAGTTGGGATGCGTTTGAAGAGGTGCTCGGGAGAAAAAAAAGGTCTGGATGAATTTGTTTGGAGGTCCTTGGGTTTGTTTAGGTGTGAACGGAGGTGTGCAGTTGTTTACCCACTCTGCCGCTTGGAATGGAGATGAGATTGAGCTTTTGCGAGTGCTGGAGATAAAGGGAGGTGCGAGCCTTCCTTTAAGAAGGTAAAGACCACCACACCAAGCTCTCCTTCTCCGCGCTCTTATTCTTTTCAGGGTCCAATGCACTTGTAAGCTTTAAACCACGGATTCTCCCCCCCCTCTTTATTTTGTTTCTGCAGCTAGTTGAAGGTAAGTCAGACCGAGCCAGCCAGCCAGCCAGCCAGCTCAACCGTCACACCCTACCCTACGTCCCCCGCAAGATGCCCTTTCCGTCTTGGGGGACAGGTTTTGCTCAGGTAGGTTGGTACGATAGATAACCTGGGTAGTTAGTTACCGGGGAAAAAAGGTCGAATTCTCGGGCTCATTGCTGTATCGCACTGGTTACGGCCATCACGCCAGCCGAATAGCATCATCCGTGGTAGTCTAGTCCTTTTCTGATGCGGTTGCCACTGAGGTGGGTGGTGGTGGTGGTGGTGGTGATGTCTCGTTCCGACTACAGACACCCACCACCCATCATTACCTACAAGTTAGGCCCCGAGCACATGCTTTTTTTCCCCCCAATCAGTTTATCTAGCTGTGTGCAACCATTATATATACCATACTACTAACTAGCTATATCCATTCACAGATACCAATGTGTTTTGCTCATGCTCCTCTTCCCAGCAAGCTTACAGGTCGACCGTCGTAATCGCCATCTTATTATTATTGTGCTTTACTTCTCATCTTTTCGACGTCGCCAATCCCGAATATAGAATGAGAGAAAGCGGAGGCTCCCGCTCTCGCATCTCAAGATCGGGAAACTTGTGTGTGTGTGTGTGTGGAAGGAGGGGGAGGCGAAAACAAAGACGCCCAGCGCCGTCATTGCGCGCGGGGTAAAGGGGCCACCGTCTCCGGCCGGAGTCGAAGGGTGGGGTAAGCTAGCTTATCGGACGTCGTTACACTCTCGGCAGGCCGGGGGGGTGGGGTGGGGAAATGGAAGACCCCACAGGAAGCTCTTCGCCGGACGGTGCAACTAAACCCCGTCAGATTTCACATGACTGTGACTTTTTGTGGCAATCGTCTTGTCCGGGGTAGAATATGGAGACTTGCGTACTTTGGGCAAGTGCTTCGATGTTATCTGAGGTCAGACAGTCGCGTGTTGGCAGCGATTGAAAGCTTCGGATCGGGATGCGGGGCGAACGGGCCAGCGTGGGGCCGACCTAGGTGGGGTTGTATGCCCGGGCCGGCCGGCTGTTTAGGTCGGTGGCCACAGAATTTGCTGAAAGTGATTTTCGGTATATAACTTTTTTTTTTCAATTTGAAGTGACCACTCTCCGAGGCCAAGATGAAATGAAGCGGAACGCGCTGGATGTTTCTGGAAGCTGTTCTACATCCTGCAGCTGTTTTGTCATGTCTGAAGCTATCAAATGGAATTCGATTTCGGGTGATGATGTAACTGCAGCGGCAGCGACGACGACGAGACAGAATACCGCCTTGGGATGTTTGCGGTTATATCGCGAAGGAATGCAACAAAATTGAAAAAAAGAACAACCAGAACAGCACAGAACGCAGTGATACTCGTGGAAGATATCGACTCGAACGCCTCACAACTCATCACAACCCGGACGAGTACCTCGAGAAAGAACATTTGAAGACCAGACCTGATTCAAGCGCGTCGTCGACTTTTACATTTCCACCATCACCTCGTCAATCCGTTTGTTTTTCCCAACCCACCCCGTCCGTACCGTCCCAACCCGTTTCCCTCCAACCCCATCCAACGCACTGAAACAAGCCCACCAACATGAACGAAATAGGGCAACGAATTTCAACCGAATAATGCACTGCTTGCGCTCCGTATCGTTACTTGGACCGGTGTCGGGAATGCATGTATCTCATCTAGCGGGTGTGTGTGTGTTTATGGGGGAATCGTTGGGTCTTCAAAAGGAAAAGAAGAAGAAAACTTGTGTAAAACGGAGACCATAGGTATAGTAGTGTGAATCGTACAGACAACAAGATATACGCGAAAAAAAAAAAAACCAAAGACAAGAGATCCATAAAACGCCTTGCGCTATGCAGCCAGACAAGTTTGCCAAACGGGGGGCTCCGTTAGTTGAAAGCCAAGGTATGGACAGTAGAAAGGTGGCGTGAGCCTTACACCATGAAACGATTGCCTCGTGCCATGGTGTCGGCCCAGCTTTAGCAATGTTGCTGGATGCAAGTCAAAAATCGACATACGGTGAGGGCCAAAGCAAGAATTATTCAAGGGGTTCGGGGGCGTTTCCAGTAGTATTGCTAAGCCCAGTGCGTCAGTTGATTTTTACCTCCCATTCGTGTCGAAGGATCTTACCTTGTGCTGCTTTCTACAGGCTCTCAGACTGGGCTTCCGCAGGCCGTCGGTGACGGCGAAGCGGCGCTGCTCATCGTCGTCGGCCTCGGGGACGTAGTAGTACTCGCTCTCGAGCGGCTTGCCTGCGGCATCCTTGCCCTGACGACGGATGATGCCGATGCAGGCTGTGTTCTCGAGCAGGCTCCTAAGCTGCTCCTTGACCAGGCCCCTCTTCTCCTCTGTGGGAAGGTTGTTCATGATGGTGGACAAGGGGTTCGACGACAGACGGGAGAAGGCCAGCTGGTTGACGACGTGGTTGCGCACAGCAGGGTTTTCATAGGGTGGCTGCCTCACTTCCTCCTCTTCCCGCCTCACCCCCGGCGACTTGGGCGGCGCCGAGACAGGACTGGAGGGATTGGTGACGTCGCGGATTGGCGGCAATTTTGAGTGCTTGGAGGACGGATACTTGGGCGCCGAAGACAGAACAGAAGCCAGACGGTTGGAGATATCAGCCCCGAAAGGACCAAATGAATGGACAATGGGGTCATTTTCTTCATCAGGGTCGTTCTCGTCTTCGGGCTCGCTGAGTTCAGACGAGAAAGAGTTTGTCACCTCGGTTGCGAAGCTCTGGCCAACATTGACACCCGAGTCAGCAAGCTGAAGAAGCTCCGGCTCATCTGCGCTAGAATCCTCATAGATGTGCACCTCTCCATCATCAGTTGGCAGAAGAGCTTGGAGACGCTGGGAGCTGGTCATGTGCGCTAGGGTCGGGGACTCGGGAGACTCAATGCGAGAAGTGCGCCGCAGCGGGCTGGACTGGAGCAGACTGGCGGCGGCGGCGGCGGCGGCACGAGCATTGGACCGGGGCGGAGAGTCGTCCCACTGGGACTCGGGGCTCGCGAGCCGGTCACGGTGGTCTCGCTTCGGCCATTGGATCATGACGCGCGCATCGTGGACATCCAGCATGATTTCGGTGCCTTCCGTCTCGGAGGTGAAGGAATCGCCTTTGAGAAGTTCCCAAGTGCGGCCCTGGCAGTGCAGCGTCAGTCCGTTCCAGCCATTGCAGAGAATCTCAATCTTGTTCGGCTCCAATGCGGAGGGGGCAGGGACGAAGCGCGCCTTAACGTGTACACGGGATACAAGACGGTTGGCAGAGAGCTGGTAGTGAGAAGAGTTGCTGGAGCGGCCCATGAGCAGGGTTTCGCCGTTCTCGTTGAGCTCAATGGAGGCGACGGAACTGAGAGGTGTACGTTCGGAGACGGAGGATGCTCGTGAGGGGACACCGGGGCGCTGGTGGACGCGAGGTGGGGACGACGAGAGGATGCCGGTGCTTGAAGTCGGAATAGGTGTAGGATACTTGAGGTACGCGTTATTTCCTCCCACGGAACCAGGACGAGCCTGCCGCTTGGATGGTCGAGGAAAGCCCGGAGAGGAAGAGAGAGGTTCGAATGCCGGCAGAAGACTCGGAGCAGACCGCTTTGTGCCGGCCGTGGGAAGCGTAGGCTCCGGGTTCTTGGATTGAGGTGACGAGTTCATGATGGCGGCGACAGTGGCATGCCCAGCCAAAAAGAGTGACCAACCCGAGTGATTTTGGTTGATTTTTCCTTAATCCCCTTGCCTTTTCACCCTCGACAATCTCAATATCCTTCTACGGCGTTGCGACCGTTCGCGTTTGGTGAAGGCGGTTTCGGTTCTCCAATGTCAGGCGTGGGATTTTGGCGTAGAGTGGAATCGCGTGTAAGTGGTTTCTTGGGGGACGACACGGCCGGTGGGTTTGATAACGGATGATGCAGGAGGAACCTGGAAGGGTGAAGAGGGAAAGGACTGTCAGAGAGGTAAAAAAAATCTCACCAAGAAACAAATTGATGTTTTCTAAAGGGTGCAAGAACTATCAAAGTGGTTGCAGGTCTGGTGGAAGGAGGCCCAGAGAGTGAGGTGTGCGTGACCCAAGTCGTGGTTTGGACGGGGACGGGACCTTTTTGATGGCCCCCCTTCCTCTTCCTGCTGCTGCTGCTTAAGGTAGTTCGGGGAGGGGAGGAGCGCAGAAGCGTGTTCTTGCGCGTTGGCGTTAATCGCGTCCCCCCCGCGTCCTGCCGCTTGTGCTGTGCAAGAATTGTGCTATTTGGGTGGAGCTGCTGGGTACGTCCACTCTGGAGCTCACTGATGAGAGACAAGCGGTTGCAGTGGACTAATAGCGCACCCCGGGAGCTCCATAAGTCCATTCAAGCGCTGAAGATGACGCTCGGGTGTCTCTAGGCCTCGACCGTCAGGGCTAACGCGGGCCGCTATCTGAGCTTTAACGGAACCTAAGGTACCTAAGATAAGGTACCTCAAGGAATTCAACCTTTAAGATTGTGCTTCCCGTCCGCTGCAGACGGGAGCTGGCAGCACCATCGTCAATGTCTTTTCGATACCTTCCTTACCTTACCCGTACCTTAAGTATCCGGACATGAGGTAATTCTCTTTGATCAAATCCAAAGTCTTTGCCTGCTTAGACCGCCTTTCTCCAACCAGCCATCTCTTCTGCAAAATTTCACAGCCTCTGACCTCACAATTCACAATGGACACAAATGCCCCTCATCCACGTCGAGTCTTGCCAGTTCCAGCCTCCCGAATCGCGTCTCCACCAAGGGGAAAAAAGAAAAGAAAAAAAGCAGCCTGTCTACGACTCGCGCGTCTGTGGTAACAGTTGTCAGCATCCATTCTCAGCAGCCCGTACCTACCTCAAGACTCTTGCGTGAGGTACCTTAGCTAAGGTAAGGTAACTTCAGTAAGGTAGCTCCAACGGCGAAGAACGCTGAAGAAGGCAATTTTAGCGCCGAGAACCGCCGTCAGTCACGTCAACCTCTAGCTCCAATGGCTCCCCAAGACTCGTACTGGACCCTGTCAACCCTGGCAAGCCAAAGCCTGGCCGGACAAGAAGCGCGTCGAGCGAGTGCAGAAATTACAGGCCATGTATTAGTCTACCTAAGGTAAGTGTAGTCTGCACATTGCATTACATGACATTGCCAGCACATGGCTTTGGATTAGCAGAGCATGCATTCCCAATCTGCACTCTTCCCTGATATTTCAACCATTCCTGTGGGCTCCCTCGCTTCCAGCAACTGCGCCGATGCTCGTCGTGTTGGCTCCAAGGATCGCAAACGCCATTGGTTCCTGTTGCAGTTGCAGCTTCACTTTCCCTCTTGCTTCCTTTTTCTGCCTTGAGCTACCCGTCTCTGTGAGACCTGGGCTCGCCCGTGAACTAGGTCGTGGGCAACACGAGCCATAAACTGCCCTCGTTCCCGACCTAAGTACTTGAAAGTGAAGGGGTTGAGACGAGGCATCGCGAGACGTGTTGGTTCGCGTAAAGTGGTCTCAACCCACGAACCCTGCCTCTGGCCCCATCGTGATATAACACTGTTCACAACTTTACCGCAATGATCCCTCTTCTTTTCTGGAAGCCCGTTACCTCTGATTCAGCAACAGCAAGTTTCCATAGGCAAAACGTGACCTTGATTCTGTGCGCGCGACGAGAGCTGACAGATGGCTTCGGTGCAAATGAGTGTCAGAAGCCAGGCTCCAATCGAGCCGCGCTGAACCCGCAGCCTCCCGAACCGTCAATCACGGCCGCGTCCACCCCGTATCGCTAACGCAAGTCGCGCTCCTCGCTCACACGACCCGCTGAGGCTTTGACAGATTTTTTATGATCCCGGCATTCCCAATTGGACTGAGAACAGAGCCCTCCCCAGTAATAGGTAGGCATAAAATGTAATCCAGTCCCACTGCTCTCATTCGGAATGGCACACACCAGCCAGGCAAGGCCCGTTTTCAGAGTGAGACAGGTCACAGAGCCCGTGCATCAAGACCAGTTGGTTTGCCTACCCGTCCGCGGGCGAGCCATGGCAGTGTTCAACCGATATCCCGTAGGCTTGTTGGAACAGTTGCCCGTTTCGGTATTTGATATGTCGACGTGCAACGGCCGGATACACCTCCCAATTGCTCAGAACTTAGGTAGCTGCTGCTTGAATGTGCGTTTGACTTGGAGACGCGCCGTGGAAAGCCAATAGGCGCGTCTAATTGAGGCAAACTTGCAGGCGACCAACGCGCACCAACATTCCTCTCATGTGACTGTGAACACACCTCAGATGTCTTTCAGAAACTGGTGCCAGTAGTGTCTTATCTAATTAACCTTCACGTACCACAAGTCATATTTCTGTTACCTCTCGCACACTGATCGGACCTTCACCGAACTGTCACCTCGGTAAAGGCTTATCATTATCAGTCACCGAGACAGCAGCTACCTTACCTACCTAAGGTATCGAATAAACATTCATCTTTATCTTATCGGCAAAAATGGACCGTGCGGATCGGCTCCGGCGGTCTGCATTCGCCGATAATTCATGATCCCTGTCCAGAAAATTTGGACGACCGCCAGAAAACTCCCCGCCATATCTGATTGCAAACGGTCTTTTGCATCCCATTATCACCAGCCAACATCAACAGACGTTCCACCACAACATCTGTCGTCATGGCCCCCTCAAAGACCGTCGCCGTCGCATCGAAAGATGTTGCGCCAGCCATTGACCCCGAGCAGGTTAGAAATTACCCATTCCCAATTCGCCACCACTGCCTTCGTTCCCAAACCCGCTAATCGCAAAAAACCCAACAGACCCTGAAAGCCTCCAAGGCCCTCCTCGCCCACATCAAGAAGGCCGCGATCGCCAAGACGGAGGAGTCCGGCAAGAAGAACCTGCTCGCCGACCCCGAGGACGAAGCCAACATCGCAAAGACGCCCATCTGGCTGACCCTGACCACGAAGCGCCACATCGCCGACTCCAACCGCCTCAAGCCCGGCAGGATTGCCGTGCCGCACTCCCTCAACTCGGACGCCGAGAGCACAATATGCCTCATCACCGCCGACCCCCAGCGCACCTACAAGGACATCATCGACTCGGACGACTTCCCCGAGGCCCTGCGCAAGCGCATCACCCGCGTCGTCGACCTCAGCAAGCTCAAGCTCAAGTGGAAGCAGTACGAGAACCAGCGCAAGCTGTACGCAGAGCACGACATCTTCCTCGCCGACGACCGCATCATCAACCGCCTGCCCAAGGCCCTCGGCAAGTCCTTCTACAAGACCACCGCCAAGCGCCCCATTCCCGTCGTCATCTCGCCCAAGCCCGTCCGCCTCGATGGCAAGCGCCAGAAGCCGGAGAAGGGTTCGGACCGCGTCAAGGCCGGCACCGCGCAGGACATTGCGGCCGAGATCGAGAAGGCGCTCGGCTCCGCCCTCGTGAGCTTGTCACCCTCGGCCAACACCGCTCTCCGCGTAGGCTATGCCGGCTTCACTGCCGAGCAGATTGCCGAGAACGTGGAGGCTGTTGTCAAGGCGCTCACCGAGAAGTGGGTACCGCAAAAGTGGGCCAACGTCAAGAGTATTTACATCAAGGGCCAGGAGACGGCCGCGCTGCCCATCTGGTTGACGGATGAGCTGTGGCTTGACGAGAAGGACATCATCGCCGACAACAGCGAGGAGGCCAAGGCCATCAAGGAGAACAAGGAGAAGAAGGAGAAGGAGAAGGCCAATGTCGGCAAGAAGCGCAAGTCGATCGAACCCGCCGCCGAGGAGGAAGAGGAGACCAAGTCCTCCGTTAAGAAGGTCAAGAAGGTCAAGGAGGCGTTGCCCGAGAGCAATGACGACAAGCTCGACAAGAAGATCGCGGCGGAGCGCAAGGAGAAGCTCAAGAAGCAGAAGGCTAAGGCCAAGGCTGCTGTGGACAACTAGATTTTGCCATTTACGCACAAGACTCAACACAACAAAAAAAAGGAACGAGGGAGAGGGATTCGTGCGGGATTATACCATGCGTGGGTTGTGGCGTACGGCGTTGGTTCAGACAAAAATAACCAGAGAACTCGTGTGTCAAGGGATTTCATCAATCAGACCTAGTGTACAATTTGCCTATTACCTACGCGCACCCTCCTTTTCCCCCCCCGCAATTAGTAGTACCGTGTTCCACTTCACAGTTCCTCAGACACGAACGTCGACCTCTCGGCGCTGAAGCTCTTCTTGAAGGGACCGAAGAACTCGGAAATGGTCTTGTTCAGGTTCTTCTCGGTCAGCTGCATGTGGTCACCGGGGATCTGGCGAAAGCGGAGTCCTCCCTTGCGATCGAGCTCCTTGAGGCCGATCCAGTCCTCCTTGTAGATCTTGCGGGCGCGCAACGGGGTCTCGGCGTCATCGACGACCTCGGAGAACCAAGCCGTCTCCTTGGGGATGACGGTGGTGTCCTCCTCGAACATGACCATGACGAAGTTGGAGAGGCTGGCGAGGTTCTTCTTGTACTCGACGTTCTTGAGCTCGCGCTCGTTGTTGATGTCCGCCAGGAAGTTGGACGACTCGAGGTACTTCTCGTACTGATCGGGGGCCGGGTCGCGGTAGTACTGCGCAGGCACCAGGCGGTTCTGCACGAAGGCGGACCACGTGTTGAAGCGCAGGAGGGCCATGGCGCCCTTGCAGAGGAGGTCCGTGGCGCCGCAGGCCTTGAACTCGACGATGCCGTTGTGCTGGCTGCCGTAGGTGACGAGACTGCGAACCGGGGGCTTGTTGCAGCGCTCGACGTAGCCTCTCAGGAACTGGCCGCCCTGGCTGAAGCCGATGGCGTCGACGGCGGGGGCGGTGGACAGGATCGGGTGGGCGGCGAGGTCCTCGCAGACCTGCTCGAGCTGGGTGGTGACGTTGCCGAAGAAGGTCGCGGTGCGGTCGGCGTTGGCATCGGCGCCGATCTTCACATTGTAGACGAAGGTGCCCGGGTTGATGGCCTCGGCCAGCTCGCCGACCTGCTTGATGCCATCGCCGTCGTACGAGTCTCCCAGGCCGTGCCAGATGATGAGGGGAATGGGGTGGTCGTCATTGCTGTCGTCCGCGAGGGGTCGCTGGACGGCGGCGGCGTATGCGACAGCGGCTAGAGAGCTGGCCGTAAGGAGCCTGGAAATGGAAAGGGACTTCATCTTGTGTCTTTAATCGTAATGAAATGTTGATTTTTGGTATGGTTAGTGCTAGACTAAAAAACCATCTTAGAGTTGGGTGTAACAATGGAATGGAGAGGTCCTTTGGAGGGAGATGCCCTACCTACCAACCTTAGGCTGTTTGTGAGGCTGGATGAGCTTGGTTATCAGTCCAGGCTATCACTGGAGCTTCCCATTGGCTACGGACAGCGCCAACGCTCTTGCAGATGTTCCGAAAGGCCGGTCATTTGGCTTTTGAGTGCCTGCAGGAGATGGTCCGTGCCATATGCAGATTACGGGACGTTCTCGCTTAAAAACGTTAGCGTCACAGAGCTCCAACCACAGCAACCTCTTTAGCTCTGCTCTTAGCTTCAAGAGCTTTCTCTTCCATTGACCTCCAGTCAACCTGCGTCAATCTGGTCCCGAGTCCTCCGGCCATGGCGGACCTTGAAGCGTTGGTCTACTGCTGCAGCTACGAGCTCCCGGACGGGAGTTGACGACGACGACTTCTGAGAAAAGGCCCAATCCCAGATGTCGACAAGGGACAGGCGAATAGATTCCACGTTGCAGAGGTTTCCTGCCGTCTGAAACGCTTCTCGGGGCACCTCCAAGAAAGTCCCCTGTTTCAAACGACGGCTGACGACTGCTGCCGCCGAGGGTTGCATGACGACGAAAGTGCCCGCGCAGGCTGTGTTCTTCGAATGGCCCATCTCATGGCTGGAACGGGTTTCCTCTCAACGAGCACTCACAGCAAAATTCCTCTGACGCTGATCGGCCGATCTTCTCGGGGATGGCCTTGGCTCGGACAGCGCGTGTTCGGTCGGTTGCCACGGATCCTGCTTGACGACTGTGGCAGTGGTTCGCCCATAAGTATGGACGACGTGCCGCTGAATCGACAACTTTGAAACGCCGCATCTTCTCTTTTTGCTCATAGACCGTCTCTTTTCCTGCAAAGTTGCTGAAGAATCTGATCTGTAGTTTGCGTCGTTTCTGCGTCTTTCATCCCAGCAGTCGTTTCCTCCCACGTTTTCTTCCTGCAACTCGACATTCAAAATGCAGTTCTCGAAGGTTCTCTACGTCCTATTTCCCGTTGCCGTTCTTGCGGCTCCGCTGCAGACGTACAACATCCCGACCATGGATCCCAACACGGTTGCACCCGTGGTCCCGGCAATCGGCCGACGCGTTCCTCAGGCGGAGGATACTTGTGATGAGTAGCGTGGGCCTGGAAGGGCAGCACTGGGTAGCGGACACCGAGTCGACGCAATTCGACTCATCAAGTTGGCCGTGAGAACGCCGCATCGTAAAGATGGGGATTCGATGACACGGTTGTCGCTGCTCGGTGTTGCAACTCATCTTGTCAACCACACGGAAGGTATGTTATTTTATATCAGTTCTCGCCCTTCTTCCCTTGAACATGATGACTTCCATCCACTCAACAATGTTTCAAGACGGGATTGAGTATTCACAATGAAACTATGCAACACTCTGATATATCCTTTCATCACCTTGTTGTCTTTGGACTTGAAAGTCAGCACAATGCTAACTTCCATTGCAGGTATCCAGTTGACAGGACGACAAGCTGCGGCCTACGGAAAGCAGTGTCAGTGCAGAGGGCCCGCGTCTTTCAAGAGTACGACCCTGTTGTAGCTCATGTGAAGACTCCGCCAAGCCCTATCTCAACGAGGCAGCGAGGCACCTCTCCCTCCTTGGGTTCTTTAGCGAGAGTTTGGATAAGGGAAGAGCAATGGATGGGATTTCAGATCTTTGTACCTACTTGTTGGAGCACCCAGTAGCTTCTGCGAAAAATAAACATAGACAAACCACTTGCACCTCGGCCTTATTGTTTTTTGTTGCTCTCCGAAGAGTCGAACGCCAGCTGGTCTATTCTAGACTTGGTTTTCCTCTCCTGACTCTTGACGCCAATTGTTTTGCGTCTTGCTTCGTCTCACGATTCCATCGCCGGCTATCCATCGCTCGTTCGCTCGTTTCGCGGCTTCATTCCGTCGCATTGCTTCCATCGCTCAAGAGTCGCTGCCAAGCCTGCTGGCTCCAACAAAATGGTGAGTAGTCTCCAACGGCCGGCGTCGGTCATCCGAGAGGCACCTGTTCGTTTTTCTCCGGTGTTTCTTCCTGTCGCCGTCGTCGATCAAGGACGTGAAGCCCCTCCTGTTTTGGCATCTCGCGATGGCATCATTCTCGCGCGATGGGTATAGCACGGGTTTCCTATCCCATGCCTATGTCTCGAGAATGATTGGCCTACGTTGGATTCATTGAATATGATCACTCCCACCTTTTGTTTTGCTGTGGCATCGTTTTCTTCGTCTTGATATTGTGGCTTTTCATTTTTCTTTATATTTGGCCCTGTTTACGGAAACATTTGTCACAGTCATACTCCATGACCATCAGCACCATGAGAAACTTGCCAGAGCTCTTCACCTGGGTTGAAAACATGTGAAAGGCTCCCGCCTGATGACCCTTCTTCGTCTTGCTTCTCATCTCTTTCGCCCTCGTCCTCGTCTTCATCTCATGGTGAGACTTGCTAACATGTTATGTTTAGTCGCCCCAAATCATTCCGGCAGGAATGATGAGCTTCAACGGCTACATTGTCCGCTCCAACATCGTCCAAGAGGCCGAGTCCAAAGCCATCGACCTGAATGTGGGAAACCACTCCTCGACGGTCCGAATACTCGTCCAGGAGGACCGGCAGGCCGTCCCACCCCGGCTCCGACTCCGATATGTGGAGCACCCCAACTATTCGAAGTGGTCCGTGCAGGTTGGAGACGTTTTGTGGGACAGAGCAACCTATGATGGTCCTCCACCATTCACGCATCCCGAGGCGACCCTAGCCCATTGCTTCGAGGCAGCTCTGAAAATCTGGGGTTATGAGATCACCGAGCACACGAAGGAACAGCTTGCTCTTATCGACGAACGTACCATTGTCGACCTACCTCTCGACGGCGACGCGGTCTTCTTCCAGGATTATCGCTGGTTCCACGAACCTGTCGAGGCTCTGACCCTGCCAGAGACTGCCCCCAACGACGAGGGCAACGACGAGAGCGAGCTCGACACTGATCGGTCGGAGAACAAAATTTCATTCGACGGCGAGGAGAGCGAGACTCGCTGCGACAAGAAGAGCAAAAACGACGACGAGGAGGGCAAGCCTGACCCGAGCAACGGCGGCGACGGCGGTGGTGGTGAAGAGACCCGCTACGAAGACACGCAGTACGACGAGGACAACCGCGACTTTGGTGCTGAGTACGACACCGAGCCCGAGGGCGACGAGCACCAGGATACTTCTCACGACCGTGCCGGCGATAACAAGCACTCCAACGGCAACCACTACGGCGCCGACGGCCTCGACGACTGCCCGACCCTGGTCGACTCTACTTCCTCCTCCGGCAGCAGCGACAGCTCCGACGACCCCTTCTACCTCGAGTGCCGCTACGCATCCGTCCTCATGGCTCCCTCCGGCCCTAAGGCCCAGCAAAACGCGGCCTCGAGCAATGCCACCCCTACGAACGAGTCGACGCCGGCGCCTGCCGCGGCCGAGCCGAAGGCACCTAAGGGACCTCACCCCGGCCACATGCAGGTGTCGTGCCAGTACACCAGCGAGCAGCGACTGAGACGCATGCTCCGCGACAACAAGAGCGATCCAGCTAGGGAGGATAGCTACCGTCTGCAGGGCGTGCAGTTGATTGATAACGTCCGCAACGTCCTCAAAGTGTATGTTCAGTGCGGCGGTGTATATGAATGTGGTCTGGGCTCATTGCTAACTTTCCCGCAGCCCTGTCAAGACCTTCGATTCGGCCTGTGTCTACTACCACTGGTTCCGCCTTTCGTTCCGTGATGCCGAGTACAACTACCAGGACGCTGCCATGGCTTGTCTGTTCCTCGCCTGCAAGGTTGAGGACACCATTAAAAAGTCGAAGGAAATCCTGTGCGCTGCGTACAACATTAAGAATCCAGACCACCCTACGACTCAGGATGACAAGGTACGCTTCTCTTCTCCCCCGGTCAAGTTGGCGACATGAAACTGACAGCCGTCAGATGTTCGAGCAGCCGTCCAAGATCGTCATCGGCCTGGAGCGCCTGATCCTCGAGACGGTTGGCTTCGATTTCCGTTGCCGTTACCCGCAAGCTGCCCTGCAGAAGGTCACCAAGAAGACCATGGGCGAGCACGCCAAGGAGGTCTTCGCCACGGCCATGGAGATGAGCATCGACTTGTACAAGACATTCGCCCCGATCAAGCAGCCTACCTTCGCCATGGCCCTCGGCCTCCTCGAGCTCACCGCGCGCCTCCTCGACACCGGCGTCGACAAGGTCGAGAAGATCGACCTGTCACAGTACCACACCACACGGCAAAGCGTTGTCGAGACAATGCTCGACCTGCTGGACCTGTACACGCAGCACCTGAAGTCCACCAAGCTCGGCAACCGGTTCGACCTGAACCGCTTCATCGAGGTCAAGATCATCATTAACAACGAGGTCGACAACGACGCCGAGCTCGTGCGCTACGCGCCCTGGTGCAACAACTGCGACGGCGGCGAGGACGAGAACCTCTCCAACGGCGTCTCCGTCCTCAAGAACATCAGCTTCTTTGGTAGCAACTCGGCTAAGCGCAACGGTCGCAACCAGGACGGCACCATGCGCTTCGTCTTCGACCCCGAGCAGGCCCGCACCGAGCGCCGCGAGGTCGAGCCCTACTTCAAGGACGAGTACGAGGAGTACGAGGTCGAGATCGAGGTGCCTGCCGAGCCGGAGCGTCAGAACCACGACGGCGGCGGCCACCGCAACAACAACAGCAAGCAGCGTCACGATGGCTGGGGCGGCGGTGGACGTCGTCACAACCACCACCACGATCGCCGCAAGGGTCGTGGATACTACTGAGTGGCATCATATCACGCGCTTTCTTGATTGTGTACTTCACATGACTGGCTATCATACTTTGCTCCTGCCCTACAAGTGGGCGTGGCTATCGGTATGTACCTTAGAAAAGCACATGGGAAGGGGATTTTGTCTGAGTTACTTGGCGTTGGGTGGAAAGATACCCCGTGGGAAACAACCGGAATGTTTTCGGGAAGAAAAAATGGCTTTTTTGGGGGGGGCGGAAGGTTGAATGGTCGCCTGTTCATTTGTCTGGATTAGAACAAAACCGCAGAATATGTGTAAGTAGAAACACGCTTTCCCATCTTCCGATTCAGTCGTAGGCCAATCTCCGTACAGCACGTGACAATTTGAGATTCAATATCACTGCCTGCTTGCAAACAACCTCGTATCCGTATCTACACACATGGCTTACCTACAGATACCATGTATCTGAGCCACCTCTATTGTTCATATCCGAGGAGCATTTCAACTGAAACCTTGAGCATTGACAGGAGTAAAAGCAAGATGACCACGAAACCACGAAACCTCACGTGATGAGGAGCATGGCGGTGGGAGGACGTAGAAGGGAGGCGTGGGTTTCGTCCTTGTGTTTCCGATATTGTGGGATCTGAGTAGAGAGGATGGAGAGAAAAGTGTGCTGTCACGCAAGGCGCTCGCACACCATCCAAGCCCATGGCGGAGAATGACGTACCGGCTCTGCTCCTTCCGTGTTTTGAAGATGCCACTTTCCGTCTAAGCAAATTGCGGTGGGAACGGCCTCTTTCGGCGATGCCATCCCCTGGGCAACCTTCATCATCCCGTCATGCTAGAATTAGCGGTGTGGCACTGAATAGGATCTCATCCATTCAAATATGGAGGGGATACATTTCCACAGCTTTTCTCCATATATGCAAGTGGTTTTACTGAATAGCGTTTCCAAGCCCGAAGTTGACTGACCAGATCTAAGAAGACCTACGAACATGAATACCGTGTTTCCTGCGGTCTATCACGCCCATCACCAGATTCCAATGGCCACGCCCGCACCAGGAGGCAGCACGGGAGTAGTTCCTGTCTTCTGTGAGAGGGGCCAAAAGCGCTTTCACTCACAAGCCAGTCCTTAGAAATCTGATGAGGCAGCTGTGATGAGGTAGGATTCCCTCCTCCACTCCGCAGGAAAACCATCCAGCCAAGTCAACCAAAGAGCCCGTTGTTTTGAATACGAGAGCCGGATGTATCGGTCGACTACTGAGCTGCTGTAGAGGGTTAGGGGGGGGGGGGGCTTCGTAGAGCATCGTCCTCGCGGTTGCAAAGTGACAGGAGATCAGATCGGATCGGCTGCCGAGTATCCTCCTCGCTCTGACGGGTGCACAGGGTGCTCCCACGGATCGACCTCCAATGAATTCCATGACGATTGCGCGCGCCTCTGTATCTGTCTTGAAGGTGTCCCTGGTTGCTCTTGGCAATCACCCAGGTACCATAGTATTTGAGGGGCGAGATTTCCATGACCGGTCAAGCTGCTGTCGTGCAGGTGCTGATAGACCGAGGCTTCGGGATTCAGCTCGTTCAGCTTAACGTCGTGAGATCGAAACTGATTAGGGTGTTGAGAGAGTGGGCGAAAATACGGGCCGACAGTCGTTTTGACAACGACGAGCTTGGTCTCAGAAAGTCTGAACCTGAATTTACCCAGCCCGGATTGTCTTCCATTCTAGTCATGAGAAGCCGCCTCTCTAAGGTAGTCATTTGGCTACTCTAATCCCCACCCTGTCCGCCAACAATATCAAGTCTTATGGCCCTTCCGACTCGGCTGGGTCTCAATGTCGAGTTTACCAGCCCTAGCGGCGGGTTCTTGGGTCACTGAAATAGAATCGAAGGCCAGGTCCGTGTCTCATGGGAACTGGCGGGTCCTCCAGCTCTGAAAGATAAAGATCACATTGTAGAATTTGGGTGCAAGGGCCCCCGAGAAGGATCGGCAAAAATGTAGCAGTAACCTCGTTCGTAAATACAAGGTGCAGGATTATCGTCAATAGAATAGTCTAGCGGCTCTGTCGAAATTGATATCGACGTAAGCAGTGGAATCAGGGACTCATCGACGTCGTTCCAGAAGTTGTTGACTTGGGTAATATCATATCGGCCATCTGGACATGCTGAGTCCAGCCAGATATGAACTTGACGAAGACTTCTCAACGACGGGGACAGAGCGATTGAAAAATCAGCAACACTACTATGCCAGCGACTTTTGATGGGATCCTGTTGGATCGTTGTGGGTCGCAAGCTGAACGAGAGCTGAAGCTTGTGGATTTCATTCACAATCGAATCCCCACGGGGGAAGAGGAAATCCGTGGCTGTCTCGACACGATGGAAAGTGAAAGTGAGATCCTCGTAGTTATAAGATCGCGGCAGTCTAGGTACCTACGAACCTCGTGAATAATTCCCTAGCCAAGCCGCAGTATCTGAGATGAGAACGAAAAGACTCACATTCTTTTGCAACATGTCAAGAGTCCCATAAAGGGCGTCGGTTCAGGTGAACCGTCTGCCATGGCTATAGCAGCTTCTTCGCATCGCCAGTGGTTGTTCCACGAGGACAGAAGGCGACGAGACCAAACAGGCATCTTGGATGGTTCTGGAATCCCCCAAAAGCCGCCTTAATTCAACCTGGCGCTCGTCTGGCCCGCTGTCCTCGGCAACGCAGCGCGTATGTGTGTAACGCCCGTTCTTGACAAGAATATGCTGCTCCAGGCCCGCTGACAGCAGGACCTGTCGATATACTACCTCCCTCAATTCGAACGGCAGTCGGAAAAGGGGCGACTGATTCTGATGATATGCCTCAAGTTCGATTCGAGAAAGACACGGGTTATTTGGTCCGGCATCTGCGTCAACAACTGGGCACGTTGGCTCTGATTCGGTTAGAATGTCGCATGCGTCTTTCAAGACATGTTTGGCCGGATCATGGCCTTCACTTTGCTTCTGAAAAGGCGCATGGCAGTAACGGCAAGTGAGATCTCGTGGATGATTATTGTTTGCGGTGTCTCTTGAGCGTGTGATGATGAAGCATCTGGAAATGTTTCCATGTTGGTGACACGACACCTCTTTATGTACCTCGTACTCAGCACTTGCCCCCAACACGCCAAGCCCGCTTCCTGGGGACCCGTGGTGTTGAACCTGAAAGAGCGCCGAGATTGATCGCCCGGGCGAACTCGTGACCTCACACGTGAACGCCGTCCGCAGTGCCGCCGTTGTGCCGCTCCGCGGTTTACGGTGTTGGTGCAACTTGGAACAGTTAGGTTAGATACCGTTCTCCACAAGGTGAGCTCGGTGAAGGTGGGGCGGCACTCATTAGACGATAGACCCCAGTTTAATTTTCTTATCGTTATCGCCCCGCTAAAATTTCACCCGTACGTCCCTCGAGACTCGATTTCTTTCTGCGCGCTCGAGTCCCCAAAGCCCGTTCGAGATCTCTCACAACAGCGCCCGAAACCTCGGCCTCAGTCACCCACAAACACAAAACCGGAAAACCTCATACACCGGCGACTTTTACCAGATGCCCTCTAAAAAAATGTCGGGCTTCCAGATCCCCGGCCTGGGGTTCGCGAAACCAAACGAGACGCTCCCGCCTCTTACCCCCGACGTCCTCGCCGCGGCCGCGAGCTTCGAGGGCGTTCAGACCCAGGACGCAAAACTGGGCGACGCCAGCGTCAAGGCGGAAGAGAAGAACGAGGACGCGCAAATGGAGGACGGCGAAATCACAAACCCCGCCGAGACCAAGTCCGGAGACGTCGCCGCCGTCAAGGAGGACGAGCAGCCGCAGCACGAAGATATCAAGATGGAAGAGGACGCGCAGCCCTCGACCGGCGGCAGCGAACCGCAACTTCCTCCCACCGCCGAGCACACAAACTCCGAACCCATGAGCGTAGATGACGCCGCCGAGCCCCCCTCCCTCACCGACGCGCTGGAAGCCATGATCAACGGCCTCGACCCGACGCCCGCCGCCCAACCTACCACTGCACCAGCCACCACTACGACGGCTGCCGCCTCCGCCGATCAGAGCATAGATCAACCCGCACCCGAAGGCGAGAATCCAGAATGGGAGATCGACTCCTCGCCCTACGAAACCTCCTCCGAATCATCGTCTTTATCCGACGACTCCTCAGACGACGACTCGGAAGCGGGCGAGGGCTACCAGCTGCTCGGCGTCGAGGAGACGGCGCGCATGCTGATGGAGATGGAGGGCGGGTCCGACGACGAAGGCGGCGACGGCGCCGCTAAGGCCGGCACCTCGGGACAGCTGTGCACCAAGAACGAGGTCCCCGCCGAAGTCATCCCAAAGCCCGACATCACGCTCACCGCCGAGGACAAGATCGAGGAGCTGGGTGCCGTGAACCAGATCGTAGAGAACATCGTGGTCATCAAAGCCTTCACGCCGGGCGAGTACCAAGTGCTCGATACGGGCTCGGCGCTGTGCACGGCGGAGAAGAACGTGTTTGGGGTGGTCTGGGAGACGATTGGGAAAGTGCTGCAGCCCATGTACACCGTCATGTTCAATACCCCCGAAGAGATCAAGGAGGCGGGGTTGGAGGTCGGTACGAAGGTGTACTACCCCGCGGCGCACGCGACGTTTGTGTTCACGGAGCCGTTGAAGAATCTGAAGGGCTCTGACGCGAGTAACATTCACGACGAGGAGGTCGCCGAGGACGAGATGGAGTTCTCGGACGATGAGAAGGAGGCGGAGCACAAGAGGCAAGCCAAGCAGAAGAAGAAGGAGGCGCGGTTCAAGAACGGCGAGAGACCCGCGAGAGGGGGGAGAGAGCCGCACCCGCTGAGGAACGAAGTCACCGCCGCGGGGCCGAGCGATGGCGGGCTGAACTACGATGACGAGGAGGACGGGCCGTACAAGCCGCTCACGAGACCCCCTGGATTCGGGCAAATGCCGCCTACACAGCAGAACTTCAGTCAGGAACCTGAGCCTGGCAGGTTCGGTGGTCGCAGAGGACGAGGCGATTTCAGAGGGCGTGGGGACAGAGGCAGAGGCCGTGGACGTGGACGCGGCGGATTCGGCCAGCGCGAGGGCAGAGACGGGTATTCCATGCCGCCGCAGCAACGGCAAGACCAGCCTCAGGGCCAGTGGGGCAGCAACAACGATTATCAGGCGCCCCAATTCAACCAGCAAGCACAACAACAGTCTGCGCCCGCTCCCGCTGCACCAACCTTCAATTTTCCGTTCCCCGGTATGCCCCCGCAGTCGGGTGCTCAAGGATTTCCTGCCGTACCTCCGCCGCCGCCGGGCTGGCCGATGCAGGGCGGGCAGCCGGGACAGACGGGACAGACTGGACAGGGCGCGTATATCAACCCGGCCTTCTTCGCAGCATTGCTGGGACAGATGCAGCAGAACCAGGCGCCCGGCGGACAGCAGTCGCAGCAGCAACAGGGTCAGCCACCGCAACCACCGCATCAATGGGGCGCGCAGCCTCCTCCACGATAAGCCTAGCAGGAGAAGGGCTAGTTTGATAGCTGCCTGTGCGGTACGCACGTCGTCGGAGATTGTGGAAGCGAGAAACTTCACATGTTGATTTGTTGATTTGGACGAATACCAACGGAACGCGCTACCACAGCGATTTGGTCGTGGTCGCGTGCGACTGTGATGCAGGATCAAACTTTGCACAGTTGAAGGGTCACGACTGCGCGGATTTGGGCCAATGACACCAGGGGCTGGAAAGTGTCGGGTGGCTTTGATTAGCTGCCTGCGTGGCGGGTTGATTGTTGGACTAGACGGAGAAGTGCGGAAAATCGAGAGAAGCCAGTACCTCGAAAAAGCAAATGTATGTAGTAATCAGACGCAAGACTGCAATAATGCGAGACGAGACCGATGCACCCGTGGACTAGAGGCAAGACCATTTTTAGAAACGGTGGCTTGTTGGGCTTGTGGATGATCCCGCTGCTTCTGTCGATGGGGGTTGGCCGGCTGCTTTCGTGGTAAAAGCTTGATCGCATCTAGAATGATTTTCGAGGCAATGTTTCGGACGGGTTCTTGTCTATTCATACCTCATGCCGGCACTTGATCGAGAGGATTAAGGCAGGACATCGAAGGCGGGAAAACAAGCAAGCTGGCTGCATATGGCCGACGATTCCCGGTAAGCGGTCGATATTTCCAAATGGCCGGGCAGAAACAGACTCAGATGCCGGACCGTCTGACTCTGGAACTCAGACAGGGTCTTTGGTTGGAAAAGTTTGTTTTTCGTCATTTTACCCAGGGAATGAGTAAGATGAGGCTGCGCAGATCTCCCACGCTGACCCGCGTGCACTTGTTGAAGGTCATGTTCCGTCACAAATGCGACGCTCCCCATTTCGAACGCGTGTTGTGATTGCGGTGTCCACATGCATTCCCGCGGAAGACGGAGGGCTCCATTTGCAAATGTAGTTGACGTTGGTGGCCTGCCCAGTGCAAGCATTGCGGTGTTTCCCTGCCTCTTAGCAGGGCCTTCAAGATTTTAATCTTGTTCGTAGATTTTCTCCCCTCTGGTTCCGCGTGCTTTCGCATGGCTGACGGGCAAGGCTGGGTAGGCGGAGGACCAGAAGGCGAGCCATCTCGGTAGTGGTGTGGAACAGGACGGCTTGGCAGGACTTGGGAATATGACGATGGAGGCAGATCAGTGATCATTGATCACGGCCCCCGTTACCCAATCTGCGATGAGGGGAACAGTACGGTTCGGGCGGACATGTCGGCTGTTTCAGTTTGGTTCACAGTGCGCTAGACGGCGCCGTTCAAGTTAACGTTTCCCCGGGAGATTTTCTCCACGCTTTCTTCTTATCATGTTATGCTGTCTCGGATAGCGGGAATTCTGTGCGCCGGACTGTTAGCCGGATAATCAGAAGAAGGAAGCACGAGGCCACAATCGAACGGTGAGTGCTTTCTTGCTTGTCTGACATGAATAGGACGACGGGAATCTTAAGACGAGGAGAGTCTGGCAACAACGTGACCCGATTTTTCTCGTATGCGAACGGGCGCACGATCCGCAGGGCACTGACCGACCTGGAGGCTTAGGACCCGGGGATCTCTTCCAGGTTTCCGAGGTCGTCAATAGTTTGGCAGACAGAGGTTTTTGCTGCAGAGCGTTTGAAGGTCGTGATTGCATGTTTTCATACTCCCCGGACAGTGTAGCCGGAGCGAGGTGCTGGCGGTGGTGTTGCTGTCAGGCACAACATGTGTCTGTTAGCTGATCAATTGGGGAAGAGCCGTGACTATTCAGGGCTCTTGCGGACGGGCCGAATGTCGAGATGACGATGGGCAGTCGGAGCCTCACCAAGGAGCGGCAGCCTTTACGACAGCGACTCGAGCCTTGAGGACCGGACAGAGGTAGCTGTTTTGATCCATTGTTGCCTTTGCCCCTTCAAGCGTGGTCGACCACGAGGTATTGGCCCTGATTGGGAGCGTAAGCAGCCTCCCGGCCTTCTCGAAGGGACCACAAGCAGCATCTTTGAGGTCAGGCTGACGGTTATCGATCGAACTGGCAGAAAGCAGGATAAAGGGGAATCGGCGGTTGCATTCGCATTCGGCGACACCATCACCTCGCAGGCCGCCACTGGATGCAGGTACGGAGAGGCAGGACTCAAGAGAGTAGGATGGATCATGGCGCCCCTGTTGTTGGTGATGACGAGAAGTAGACGCCAGGGGAGTTGAGTTTGGGGGCTGCTGATTGCAGCTCGGGCCGGACAATTGGTCGTTCCCAGTGCGCATCCCCCGGCATGATTGGACGGAAATGAGTTGAACCCTTGGATAAACAATTTCGTTGATCCTTTGGAATTTCGGTGGAACCACTCAGACCCAATCAGATGATGTCTGTACCTGACAGGAGGACGCTGAGACATGCTGGTTTAGCGCGGGCCGTGCAGGGTGCTTGCTGATGAAGATGGGCGCCGGTGTGGATGCTTTTGGTCTTGGTTGAAGTTGGAGCACGCAGTTGCCAAATACCTTACATTGGGAATTTGATGTTATGCTGCCCTCCAGTTGCCGATATCGATGGGGCTATCCTCGTTGCGAGACGAACTGTACTGAACTGGATGCTGTAGCCCATTCGTGCAATCATGGCGAAATGTTTGGTTTGCGTTCGTTGGAAACCCGTCAGGGTCCTTGTGTGCGCAGGCCGCAGGGAGATGCCCACGAAACAAGCAGAGGTGTGAAACGCTGACTCGGCGCGTGGCTTTCTGGATCAGATGCATCGTCGAATAGCAAGGTCGCTGGCCGTTGAATGCGCCGTTGCATCTTTCTTTGAAGTTTGGGTGCTGATTGTGTCCATTGTTGGAGTTGGATTTGTGCAAAATGTGATCCGAGCCATCCCCAACCTTGAAGTGGAAATCCAAAAAGTGACCCCAAATGCCGCAGCCGACCCCAGGCAGGACATGCAAGCCACACACGGTCGTGGCTGTTTTTTGATACCTTAGTGCCCGAGCGCGAAAGTAGTCTATAAGCCTTAAGGTGAGGCAGGAAAGGAAAGTACTGGACGAGAGGAGAATACTAAGGGAAAGAGGGAAAGAGGGAAAGACAGAGTACGGTGCGAAGGAAAGCGCGCTGCGCAAGAGGGAAACAGCATCTTACCTAGTGTAGGACCAAAGGGTAAATCATCGCTCAGGGATCTTCGTCGCAGTTACCCACAGTACGCGGTCACACACACACACACACACACACACACACACACACCTACACCTAACACTACACACACACCCCGGAGCGCGCTTCCCTCCTTCTGAGTTCTGGCGTCCATCGACCCCAATCACCACGCGCTCTCTCTGCCACATCCTTGTCATCCGTCCGAGGGTCCTCGTCCACTCGTCAAGGATGCGCATGCACTGACTTGCGACTGCAACCTAGACTTTCTCCGTTCCCTTCTTCTCGTGGCCCTTCCCACTTCCGTCGTCCCTCCTTCTCTCCATCCCATCCCAACCCGTCCGAACTGCACTCGCTGGGACTGCTCTCGCTGCCGCTGCTGCAACACCACCGCTTCCCCGGGTCGAGTGTTCTCCTGCAGCTTGCAGAGTGACTGGTGCAGATTCATCCGTTCTTTCAACCCACATACGACAACTCATTGAAAAGTGTTTTGTCCACGATTGTGAGCTGGTGCAGTGAGATCTTCAATCTTCTCGCCCCTCACCCACCTCTCACCTTACTTTACTCTCTTTCCCCCGGCCCAGCGCCGCTTTACATTCATTTCGAGAATCAAACCTCGCACGCATCACATCAAACGACACACGACCTTCTCGATACCACGACTCGAGACCGACTCAGCATCCCCTCCACGACACGTAGACCACCGTGACTCCCTGGTTGGACATACTTACAGCCTGTTCATTCTTTTGACGATCACGATCCCAACATACCCTTTCGTCCCACTACTCCGCGCCCTGGGGCTGTTTTCTCATCAGTCTCTACTGCGCATTTTGATACCCTTTTCGGCCTGGCCCACGACCACGATATTCACGATTCGATTGCCGAAACACCTCGCCATCTTCATTCTTACCACGACGACTGTTGGCTGCGCCTAGTTGGATTATTTGATCTCGATTTGCCAGACCACGGCCAACAACTCAGTTGCACACAATGGCTCACCACTACCGCAGCCATAGGCCCTTGCCCCGTGCCCCTGGCTTCTGGAGCGACATTGGCGACAGAATCAAGAATTCATTCGGTTCTAACGACGACGATGACAGCAGCAGTAGCGGAGGAAGCAGCAACAACGACAGTGGAGGTAATGACAAAATCAGACGTCAGGACGACGACGATGACGAGCCCACTTCTACGCGCAGACGCGCTAACATACAAGGCCGATCAACTGTGATTCGTACCATTTACCAAACTGTCACCGATGACGCCGTCGCTGCTGCCACCACCTCCTCCACGAAACTCATCGTCGCCCCGTCTGCACTCCCTACCCGAAGAGTTACCACCACCTCGGCCGAAGCTGGTACCACCATCGCGAGAGCTGGCGGCGCAATTGCCATAACGCCCGATGCCTCCACCTCCACCACTTCCGCCGTCCAAGATGCGACCACCATGCTTCCCTCCGTCATCGAGGAGCCCCTCACCGAGAGTATCCAGACCACCCTCGCCATCGCGACTGATGCTCCGACCCTTGCCCGCTCGACCAGATCTACTGCCACCGCCAACGAAATCACTGCCGCTTCTAGTGCTTCCGCTTCCGCAACCGCAACCGCCACCGCCGCCAGCGACAAGTCGTCCGCCGAGCCCAGCGGCGCCGCGAAGGCAGGTATTGCCATTGGTGTTCTGGCTGGTGTCCTGGTTGTTTTCCTGCTTGTCTTCTTCCTTTTCAACCGTCGTAAGAAGCAGTTGGAGCAACAGCGCCTAGCCGATGAGGATGAGAAGAGCACTTTCGGAACCGCCGTCGCCGTCACTGCCGGCAACAACCCCCCTGCTCCTCGCGTCAGCCTTCGCCCCGTCACCCAATTCTTGCCCAACCTGAACCTCGATAAGCGTCAAAGCAAACAGCCCACTGTCAACGGAAACATGGCCCCTACCGCTGCTGCCATTGGCGCCCGCTCTCCCGGCCAGAGTGCCTGGGAGCGACCTGTTACTGGCCAGAACGCAAACCCCACCAACCCCTTTGGATTTGGTGCTGAGAGAATCAACGGTCCCATTCCTGAGGAGACCGCGAGCACCTTGAGCCTCAACGAGAAGCCTCTGCCGTCCGTCACCGATGATGCCCCAGTTGGCACCGCCATAAGCGGCCCTCCACCTTCCGCTACCAACGGAGCCGCAGTAGCTGCTGGCGCCGCTGCCGCTGCCGCTGCCGCTGCTGGTGCTGGTGCTGTTGCCGCTGGAGGTCTCGTCCGTAAGCAATCGACTCGCAAGGATGGTCCCAAGGCCCTCGATCTCACTCTCCCCGCTCCCGCCGCCCTGTCTACCGTCCCCGCCAGCCCTTGTGGTACCGAGTTCAGCGCCAGCTCCGCTGGCCCTGGTCACCAGTCCAACAACTCCATCGGAGCCGCTGCCATTGCGGATGCTGGCGGACCCGCCAACACGACTGTTCACCGGGTGCAACTCGACTTCAAGCCGACTTTGGAGGATGAGATGGAGCTGAAGGCTGGTCAACTTGTGCGCCTCCTCCACGAGTACGATGACGGCTGGGTAAGTTTTCAAGCACTTTTATGCGTGAGAAGCGTACTAACACATGTCCAGGCGCTCTGCATTCGCTTGGATAGATCCCAGCAGGGTGTTGTTCCGCGCACCTGTCTGTCTACTCGTCCTGTCAAGCCTAGACCTCAGGGACCCCAAGGACCTCCTCGTGGACCTCCGATGGGCCCCCACGGCCCCCCTGGCGGCCCGGGCCCCAACTATCCTCCCGGTCAACGCCCCATGACTCCCCAGGGCGGCCCTTACCCTCGCCCCAAGTCGCCTACCCGCCCTAGAACAGCCGGCGCCCGACCCCAATCCCCGGCCGGCAACCGTGGACCTGGCGGCCGACAGCAGTCTCCCGGCCCGCGATTCCAAGGACCCCCGGGACATAGACCCCAGAGCCCCGGGGGACCAGGACGTAAGGCGAGTCCCCCGGGACCTAGCAGAATCCCGCAGCCGAGCCGCATGAGCCCTCCTGGACCTCCAGCACCACAGGGTCGCCCAGGCCCGCCCATGGGACCTGTAGGCCGTAAGCCTGTCCCTAATCAAGCCCCGCCGCCTCTCAGCAGCCAGTCTCCTCCTCCCGGTCAGGCTGTCTAAATGTCACCAAAATGACCGTTGATACAAACTGATTCCCAACGTATATAACGTGTTTTGGCACAAAGACCTGGGAGTCATCTTTCTCATTTGGCGATAGACTGGGTCTGCTCTGCATTCTGGACAACACGGCGTTTCTGCGAACGAACAAAAAAGAATTTGGGAAGATTGCTGTTCTTACCCACCTGAACTCTAACGACGAATCCGATGAGGGTACCCAAAACGACACCAACGCGTTTATACCTTTCGAGTCACTCTCTTAACGACAAACTTATTGATACACCCTTTGCAGGGGCCCAACAAGGCTCACGCAATCTCTTTTCTTCTACACTTCTCTACGCTCATTCAGACACCCATTCAAAGATGTTTTTCGTTTCGATTCACATACCGTCCCGGACTCGACCCAACGCCAACATTGTGTTTACTGGCGTAATGAGTGCTGGGAAAGGGAGCGCCTAGTGCTTAATGTATATTGCGCCACTCTTGTTCTTTTCTTCCCTTACTTCTTGTTCTTGATCTTTCTTGCAGCTCTGGTGGCTGGTGTGAGTCGTCGCAATCTGGCGACTGCATAGGGTTGGAGCGATGCGGGTGCGATGGTCCTTTTGGATGCCTTGTGTTGAGACACTGGCATGAGAAGAGGACAAGTTGATCGCATCGCAGCGCGGGCGGATTGAGGGAGGATCGTTGTTGATTTTCTTCGTTGGTGGACTAGAGCTGCTTCTTGTGTCGAGCAAGCTAGGTAGACAATGAGATGCCATAACTCGAGATCCGTCGACCTCGATTATTTTCATACGCAGGTATGGCACAGGGTGAAGAAGTCTGTCTCTTAGGGGTCGGTAAAGGTGAACATTCATCTCTAGCCCTCTTTTCCCTTAGTAGGGGGCTAGAGAGCTACTTATAGACCACCTGGTGGTTCCCCGCTTGATTAGACCTCCTCCAGGGCTCCCTCCCTAGCTCCTCCAGGGTTCCCAGCTCCTCCTTTAGGCTACTATGCTTCTTAGGCTCATGACAATATTGCTCGTATAGTACGTCGCTTCTACCAAAGTGGATAGGACCGAGATTAAAATACTCAACCCATCTAGCTCTTTACCTACGACGCACATCCCATCGAGACCACAAACAACCCAAACGCGCAGTTGCAGCCTTTGCAAAAAAATGAAATAAAAAGACTGAAGTTATGACATGAGCGTTATGGGGGCAAAGTCTTGATAAATCCATGTCATTATTATTTGTGAGGGACATCCGGCACCAGAGTCCTCTTGCTGAAAGAGCAGACAATGCCTTTCGACAGCGTTTAAAGCATCGAAGAAAACTGACCTAGAAGCTGACACCAAGGGAGAGAAGTCTGCGAGATGCAGGTGTTTCGCGCGTATACCGTCATGTCCACGATCCAAGTCAACATCACTAGCAGGGAATCGTCTCGTTCCTCCTTTCCCTCGGTCTTTCCAGCCTAGCAGTTGTAGCAGCACAACTTTTGATGTCAACGGTTGAGTTTCCCTCTTACTAGCGTGCGACCTCGAGAAGTCTATGAGACAAAGCTCGCAGTCAGCAACGCATTTCCAATCAAAAGAAGAGAACCCCAAACGCGTTCCAAACGTTTATGGGACGATGAGGGAGCATTGGGGTCAGCAAACTAGATATTAGTATAGTAAGGTCGCAATTGGTCTTGTCAAGTTTCTTAGATGTGGACAAGATAGATGCGCACCAGCCTATCAAGCCTATCAGCCTCGAGGCTAACAAGACCGAACTCTAAACCGTCGGCAAGTACCGGCGTAGTATGATCCTGGCTGGACTCGCAGTTCTGCGGCTGGCCCTCTACATCGGGGCACGTCTCGCCGGCCCCCTCATACTACTCCTCGGGGGTCCCTCGCTTCCCGTTGACGAAGCCGCAGCCGGAGCCCGGTGAAGAGGAAACCGCCGAAGCGCATGCGGACGGACTTGCGGCCGGGTGGGAGGATGGTGGATCGGCGGTTGCGGGTCTCGATGCGCCAGTCGGACGGGATGTGGCGGAAGAGCAGGCTCTCGTGGGCCCCTGCAGCAGGTGTTTGGGCTTCGGCTTCCTGCAGACGCGATAGTCGCCGCGCTGCAGCTCTGGCCGAAATGCTTTTGCAGGTCGATGGCGTTCACCGCCGCAGCGAAGAGGACAATGAGCTGGAGGAAGTGCATTGTGAAGGGAGATTTAGGGGGCGGGGGATGGTATTTGCTGTTGCGATATAGATAATATTTATTACATAGCTGAGAAAGGTTTTATTCAGCTCGGTTTGGAATAAGAGGATAGTAATTAAGCTATAGAAATGATCTAGTAATGGGCTAATTGGAAGGATTAGTATGTAGAGTTGAGCGCGGGAAGTAGTGCTGAATTCCTTGTTGGCAGTGATCTTGACAAGGTCTTCAACGAGGGTGCCTTCACAGCCGTCAAGCGGTTTTTATAATGGCGTTACTGGATACGCGTATGGATTCAATAGGAGGTGGCCCTTAGCCAAGATATCCATGTGCATTGCGGCTAATGGAGTATACCCTTCGACGTATTGGAAGAAGCAAGTAAGACCTAGAAAAGTGTTGAAAGCGTTATATATAAATCGTCCGACTGGATCCAAAACTGGGATAAGCTTGCGGTTCCGAGAAGTGACGCGCTTTCCAGTCTCATTCGGCTCCGCCAACAACAGCAGAACATAGTTGCAGCTCGGCAGCCACCCAGCAAATACGACGTCGACCTGTTTCGGTTTTTGCGTTCTCGTCAACATCTCGAGAGTACAGACCCCCGCGATCGCATCTATGCCCTGATCGGGATGTACTCGCCCCTTTTCAAGTACAGAGCGCCTCTCAATCCGAGCTACGACAAAACGACGGACCAGGTCTTCTGCGAAATAGCCCGACTCATGATTGATGATGATAACAGTTTGCGACCGGTGGTGTTTGCCCGGAATCTTGCTTCAAAAGCTCCCGTCGCGCTCCTCCCGTCATGGGTGCCGTACTGGACAGGAAGTGAAATTCTCATGCCAATGCACTTACGCGACTACGCGAACTGCGGCACAGAAGAAAGACTTGACATTCCCGGAAACACTCGATTTACGGCCAGCGGCAAAGTTTTATCAATCGAAGGCACCCAGTGCGACGTGGTATCTGCTCTGCAGCCAACTTGGACCATGCAGTATCAGAGGGAGCCAGGCCGGTTATGCGATCACATCCGCAATCGGGTCCTTCCCACCGGCGAGAGCTTCTTGGAAGCAATTTTTCATGTTCTTGCGACCAGACACGAGCCTTGCCTTGATCTATCGTCGACATCCGAGGATCAGATGGATCCGTACCTGATTCAGGCCCTGATGTTCCTACGACTGCTCACTCGTGACACAGGTTCTGTTGAGGAACGAAGCACTAGATTGACCGAACTGGCAAACATAATGTTCAGGAGAACAAACGGGGCGTTCATAAAGATACGAGCTTGGTCTTTCCGCTATGAAAGAACAACCGATGGCGAGCCTACGGATGACCACAACAGAGCGCAGCAACTGCGTCTCATGGGCATCGGCGAGCTTTTTTGTCTTACCTCAACCTCTATGGTTCGGAATCGGATGTTCTTCGAGAACGCAGAACGGAACGAATTGGTATCGGTCCAGAAAATACACTTGTTGGGGACATCATTTTCCAACCGCCAGGCTTTTGTGGGTTCTTTGTCTTGCGGCAAATCGACGAACATTATGTCCTAGTTGGAGAGGGTGGCATATTCGAGACATGGGCTGGGTTGGGGGGTGCGGAGAGTCACCCGGCAGTGAAAAATGGTGGTAAACTTTGCAAAATTGTTTTTTGGTAGGGCAATCTGTGATATGAAATATGAAGCTATTATAATATAATAACTTCATCCTTGCTCCTTGATGAGTTTTGAGGATGTTATCTACGTTGAGACGCTTTCTTCCATGGTATATGCGTCCGAGGAACTCGGCAAATGACTTCAGACACTGCATACTGTGTGACAGAACCTAGCAATTCCACAACAGCGTAAAACTCATCCGATACAGTTTTTGCTTGGTCAACGCATACATATAGCTGTGATCCAAGCTAGAGGGGATAAACGCCATTCGTTTATATATATCTACTGTAGGCCCGGTAGACTACTTTAAGGAATTAAAACACACTTATCCTACATTCATTATGCTGATAGCGGCTGTACTGATGATCTGTCACCGAGCTTGAGGTTTGACCTTCCGACCCTCATATAAGTCATTGCCTCGAGTCACCACTTGCGGGTTGCTAATATAAGCTACCTATACTCGAAGCTTAGCCTATATTGGGCAATAGGTCATGTATAGCAAGTCCTCTTCATGGATCCCAACGATGGTTTCTAATCGGCCAAGTAGGTTAGGGTCGGCCACCGTTGTGGTCTAGAAAGGGAGAGGCAAATACTTGAAGCTCACTGCCCGATAACATTAAGCGGGCGATCGAGGCTATTAGTCTTATGCTAGACCAAATTTTAGCGTTTAAGAGAAGATAGCACCTGCAGCTAACTTATCTACTACTGCCCGCTCACGGAGATCAAGCTTAGCCCAACGTGAAGTTTTTGATCTGCACTTACGTGTGGATATTAAAAATATGACCTTGTTAGAGCTTTTATTGGCGCGCCTGATTGGCGAAACATTGCATTTGAATATGCCGGTCTGAATCCATAATGACAGCCAGTGATGGGCCATGGCCTCGTCGACCAATCCTTCTGTAGCACCTTCGCGCCGGGGAGGGCCCAGTGCAATTCAAGATGCGAAAGTCATACGACTCTATCTATTCTGCAGCAGAGCGGGTTACAGTCTCTGCCGCAAATCGAGGGTGTCTTAATCGAGGGGCGAGGGAAGGAGGGCGTGTGACAATTCACGCACTGGGTTTGGTAACACTCGTAAACCCACCAATCATGAATGCAGCCATCCCGAAGTTGTCTTTTGCATTTCTAGCTCCTCTCGCCATTGGTATCGCATGCTTCGCGGGCTTCTCCATACGAACATCAACGAGGCTGCGGCGAGATGCAGGAGTCGTATGAATCCACATCTGATGGCTTATAATCCTGCATAGTATCGTATAACTAAGCGGAGAAATCACAGCCACAAGACCTAGCCAATGGCACTTGACTATTATTACACGCGTGGTGCTCAGTCTGGATAACCATCAGCGTGACGTGTAAGTTGGTGGCCACCGATGCGCCTCCGACCAGACATTCTAAGATTTCAGTATGTGTCTAACTTTGCAAGCCAATGGACCACTGCCGCGAGAAGGCGAGCCGTCTTGAGATTGATACCCAATGGCACAGTAATGCCAACAATGATCTTGGGCGGATCTTATCTATAGGCCATCACACGATGAATCGGCTACTACCCTCGGCAGCTGCGTCGTGCTTGGATGCCTAACTTCCGTTGCTCGTCATGTTTGAATAAGTCAAAAGCCGAGACATCTCTTTATAGATGAATTAGTTTGCATAGCAGTGTCCGTTCATTAAATTCACAGCGGTCTTCAGCTTCAAAGGGTTCACCACCACCGGCCGCCGCCTTTCCGCCATGGCATCACCCTGGGGACGCCTAGGTTCATCATCTGATATATCAAGTGATGGCCTCAAACCCTCCGATGTAAACATGACATACTTGATGACTCATGCACCGGAATTCAAGAGGTTGTACGGAGTTCAGCAATGTGTGGGTTTTTCCCAGCCGACATACGCCGACATGGCCTGCAATCATGCTGTCGTTGAACGGTAGGCTTGGGAAAATCCTGAAGCGGGCCTGCATTTCCAAAATCAGCGATCACGAACCGATCATTCCGATACCAAACTTCCGAAGATATTTTTCCAAATAATGCAGAAAATAGGCAAAGAAGTACACGCCGCGACAAACGCATTTCAGGTCGCGAGCCTTGCCACGCGTCAACCGCGGATTCTCGATATGTGCTCTGCGCCTGGAGGCTTCCTCGGAACCGCATTTGAGATTGATCCTAAGGCCCAAGAAATGGCATTTTCTTTACCTCTGACAGCAGAGGGTCACATAGTTCTCTTGGGAAGACATAGTGAAGTGAAAGTGAAGTTCAAGTTTCTTGATTTCACGAGGCTGGCTGGAGATATGAATATGGGCGACTGACTAGCAGACCATGAAGAGCATGGGAAGTTCTTTCCACGGCAGATTCCACCCAATTATCGATTTCGACTCGTACTTTGCGATGGACAAGTCCTTCGGACGCAAAGCCGACCAGAATATCGGGAACAGCGAGAGGCCCGCCGGCTCATATTGACACAATTGGCTCCAGGCCTTGAACACACGGAACCGGGCGGGATTATCGTCATCCTCCTCCACAAGCTTGAGGAATGGGACACAATCATGCTTATGTGTACCTTTCACAAGTTTTCAACAGTCGCATTGTTCAAGCCCCGAGCTTTCCATGCAAAACGGTCATCATTCTATATGGTGGCCTCAAACATACGTAGCAAAAGCCCTCATGCGATCCAGGCATTGGCAACATGGAAGGAGATATGGAGAATTGCGACTTTCAAGGGAGATGGAGAATATAACAATATCATCCGCGCAGACGAGCGCGATATACTCAGAGTGCTTGATGAATTTGGTCCAAAGCTGGTAGAGCTAGGCAATGACATTTGGGCCCTTCAGACAGAGGCACTAGAAAAGGCGTTTTTCATAAAATAAACCAGAGTCTCCTATTTCTAGGGCTGTGAAGACCAACTCGACCTGTCCCTTCTGCTTCCAGTTTTTCTGTGCCTCGTAAGCTACTGCTGACCTCGGATTAGGATAAGGTTGAGTGTCATGTTGCTTAGAATTTTGCGACAGGGTGAAATTAAGTTTCTGGCCAGATGCGCGAGGGCTTTGGCCCGGTTGTTGCGGACGATGCAGATTGTCCCTTCAGTCGACGTGATCGGATCGAATGTCTAGATCCGCGAAACCATTCGCCAGGTCATTTGCTTCATCGTTATCGACACTCGCTCCTTCGACCCTTCGCTCCATGTGATTGATGTCCAATATCAAATGAGCTCTGAGACTGTCGCATAGGATTTGCCACCTGTCCACTTCAGGTAATTTTGCACTGTCGACACCTGAGGTGGACCTTGAGAAAACGACATGTTGTCGAATGACTTGCTCTAATACATCAGATGTCAGTGTGCGTGTCGGCACCTCATGCTAATTGATTTGGAACTTACTAGAATTAGCTGCCTCAAACACCTCCACAATGATCGGCACGCTGCTAAGCAAGTCACGAGGACTCAGAACAAGAAGCATAACGGCTGCTGGAATTTCAAAATTCTCAAAGGCCTTGGTCACATTGACGGCTTCTTGGACCTCCGTGGCCCGTATTTGCGGCAGCTTGGACTTCCACTCGTTCCGCAGCTCATTCACCCGCTTAGCCCAACTAGACCAGTTTTTTTCGTTTCCCAACCCGGGACAGACATTGAAAATGCCACGATTGACGAGTTCTTCCATAGATACTTGGCAAGATTTCTCGGAGTTGATAATTAGCCTCCCTTGAGAGAGGTATTCTCCCGGATAGAAGCGACCGGTGTTGCGCCACTTGTAAAGTATATCGCTCGGTTTCTTCTTTGAAGGCGTTTTTTAAAGCGGCAATAGCCTGTATATCGCGAGAAAAAACGTTGGCATCGAATTGTCGAGTATCGATCATCAAAATCTTGATTTGGGATAGTTCTTGAGATTTCGACTTGCCCCGATGACAATAGAAGCCGTACTGGAGGGCCACGAGGAGAGAACTGGTCCAGGAAACGAGATTACATGGGCTTAGCTCAGAATAGCAGCACTTCCCCCACAAATGAGTGTTGAGCAGCTGAGCAGCCTGCGGCGAGGGTATTTGATAGAGGTCGCGAAGTGGTTCCAGCGAGATCCGGGCGGCCTCAGAGCGCACCTCGGTCTGCTCCGTTATTCCGAGCGAAGTAGGGTCCGAAACACGAAAAAGATACCTTGGAATCCCTTTTAAGGATTCATTCAGGTGTTTGTTGGAAGGGTTAGGGTTGAACGGGTTGCTGAGGCCTGATATATCGCTTTGGGACATGGTAGGCAATTACAACGCTCCAGATATGTTAGAGTAGCGAAACAGAAACCAGTGATGATGGGATCTCTTGAAGTTGGGATGTAGACGATTATGTTATTGACCGTTAGTACTGTCCCATCCTCATCTATAGCCCCGCTGCTCTTCCCCGTCAGTCTGTTGTAGTCGGCCTCCAACATAGCGCTAATCCCATTGAGCTTTGATGCGGGTGTATCACTTGCGATCCAAGGGCTGACTTCACCTCGCATAGTGCAGCGTACTATTAGTCACCGCTGCAAAGCATACTGTGTACAAGGCTCAATGGGGCTGGGCTTCTTTGTGACTGATCGCGAGCCCCACTAACTGTTGTGATGGTCGCTCGCAGAAAAGACGTCTGAGCGGTCTTTCCAGAATTGGGCACCATTAATTATTGCGCATCTGAATGCATGAGGCGCCTGCAGCGTGGAGCAGTAACCGGCCATGGAAAAAAACAAGGCGGACAACATGAGCAACAAATGCAAACATGCAGTGAAGGGGACCGCAGGCTGGCGGGGAGTCGCCTTCCGAACAGTACCTAGCTCCACCCCATTTGGTACTGTGCGCTTTGCAGGGGTACCGGAGTGAGGGCGGAGAGCAGATATTACCTGCATGTACATGCCTCAAGTCAGTAGCCTACAAAACGGGTGGCGTAAACTGGATGCAATGTTCATTGTGACATTCTATGATTCGACGTCAGCCAGCAGACGACCTCCAACCAGAACAAGGCGAACGAGGCCGCATAGTTCGTCTGGTCTTCACCAGCTGCAAGCTGGCAGGATATTAAGATGGATCCATCGCTTCTTGCACCTGCATACCACAAATAGAATGCCTCCCAACGTCGTAGCATTATGAGGCACTGTTGTATGAAGGATTACTAGTTTGATAGCACCAGCGAGGAGAGCTGACGGCCTATAGCTAGTATTTTTCTCCTGCTTGGCACCTCCGCACGTTTTGCTTGACCCATTCGTCCTGGGAGGAACCAGAACACCGCGACTACGTTGAACGGGTCTTCCAACTTATCATGGGCGCCTCCGACTTCGGCGATCAAGGCAAACCGCTTGGTTCCGACGTCTTCAGCAAAGCCACGATTTTGAACCAAGACACCATCCCCAACGACGATTGCAAAGAAGACAAAGTACTGGCTTGGGGTTGGCAAGTCGAGAGCGGTTACGCCTTGAAGATCTGTGAAAGGGGTTGGAGATTTCCTCTCCTGGGCGATACAACCTGTGAAGAGTTAACTAGGCGACAACGTCAGCGGTCTTATGAGCACCTTACCAGGCATTATGCTACACGAGATCCTGTGAGTACTGCATTCCCCTGGGACACACAACACCATATTCTCGCAATTTCCATCATACTGAGAGGTGCTTAGCCACATAGATTTAATCCGCGAGGAAGGAACTGACTTACATGTCCAAGACTTTAGCCTCGAGAATGACGAACCGGTTGGCGTTCGGAAGTTCAAGGATGATCATAATGCCGTCACCCGAAGCAACGCGGACCAGTACCGATAGTTCACCGTTCGCTCAAGAATACTATTGGAGTATAATCTGCGACAAAGACTCTGATGCCCTTAAGAGCAACGCTGATTACATTCAATGCAAGGATGGTCCTTGTCGATGCAGTGTTATGTATATTGCGAGAGCCGTCTCGATAGGGGCGGTTTTGCTTTGAATCAGGGTCGCTTACACAAGCTGACATGCCATAGAAGTGGTCTAGCTACCTGAAGGTCGTGGATTAGCCGAGGATACACATTTTGTTAGCTTTGAATGTAAATGATAAGGTCTGATAGAAAAACAACGGGCTTATTTGTACCTGAGTTGTTCGGGTCTCTAGCGCTGTAGCTAACAGCCTAACACAATCGTGTTGTTACAATCTCTTTCGATATTTCAAACCACATGATGATTATCTGAGCCTTTTCTTGACTAAGGACCGCTATCTCGTGTCACCAGTCGTGTATCCTGCTGAATGGGCGCCGAAACAATCTCCAATGGCGTTTCCAGAGCCAGCAACGATGCCTAAAGAAAGCCCCGCCGGCAGAATTAGGCTCGATGTTCTCACTTTCGACTCTTGGGAGGGTCAATTGGAAATTCGAATCTGGTGACTCTCGGTCAATCGTTGGGCACACCTGTCGGCGAATGTACATGTTGTACTCCGAAGTAAGTACATGACGGAACCTACATCAACAGAGAGCCACTACTCAAAGGTATCCATACATTAACTACCAAATTACTACGGCATAATGGTATAGGCCGGGAGCCACGCCGCCCGCTCCCCGGCATGTTTTTTTTTTGGTATACAGCATTATCCGCTTCCCTCGCTGCGTATACGTAGGGAGCGCGTGGATATTCGAACTTCGCGTTGCTGACGGTGAGATCAAGCCGCAATGGTCGGCTGAGCCTTGAGAACCCACTCGCCAATCATCTTGATCGTCTTTTGCATCTTGATCTCGGCGTCTTCAGTAAAATCTGGGTCACGGACAATGTCGGTCAGGTGCTGATCAAAGCCGTGAACGGTGTCGGGCACCAACAGCCACGTGTACCGGGAGCCGTCCGTGTTGGAAACCTCAAAGTAAAACCTCTCATCATCGAGAACAAGCTCTCCCTTGCCCACGATTTCTTCCTTGCCAACCACCGTAGGTGGCGGCGGGCGCCCGGCCAGGCTGTGAATGAGACGCTGGCCCTCATGCGCAAGAAGATCGAGCTCACAACCCATCATGAAAACTTGCTTGGGGAACGCATCCTTGGGGGCGTATGCGGGACTCAACAGCGGGTTACGAGCGCTTTCGCCAGGCACCTTGTAGGACCAATCGAAGACAGGTGCCATGCCGAGTAGAAAGTCTCTATCCTTTGCGCGGAAACCGCCCAAGTCAGGCTTGTACCTTCTGGTCTTCGCTTTCTCATCTGAAGCAATAGACAAATCCGTACACGGGTACAGTGGTACGATGGCCGAGAGATGTATCTTAACGGAGTCCAGTTGAGAGATGGCCAGGCACAGGTTTCCACCTGCAGACCAGCCGGATAGAGCAACTCTGGTCTTGTCGAGCGGCAGAGATTCATCGTTCAATGCTGCAAGGAAAAGCTCCTCGCAATCGTGGACAGGACCGGGAAAAGGGTTGCCAGGGGCCTTAGCATAGTTGAGTCCAATTACGATGGAGTGATGCTGCGTGGCATACTTCGAGTTCCATTCATCATTATCGTCCGGGGTGCCGAGCACGAAGCCTCCTCCGTGGATGGTGAACAGAACGGGGAGCTTGTCTTTGGACTCCTTGTCATAGCACTTTGGAAAGAAGATTCTAGAACGACCTGTCAACTGCAACTCATAACCAGACGAAGGATCGGCCTGGCAGCAGCACGCATACCTGACAGGAAGATACGGGCGGCACTCATATGTCTTCACGAAATCTGGGCTATGCTCAGACGTGATGAGGCGTGCTTTGACATCGCGAAGGAAGAGCGCAGGCTTGACCACGAGATTCTGAATGGCGTAGGCCGTCGCACCATACCTGAACTTCTCCAATAGCGATACTTCCACTATGCGATGCGACTCGTCCGTAGTCGTGGTCGTCGCCGTGTGGTTCTGATCTTGATCCATCGTGAAAGGACTTGCGAGCGCCTGCAAGTTTGGGTTCGATTGCGCAGATGCTTGTGTGGTTGCAGGTGGAGAGGAGCGGGCGGGGTGGGGGGAGAAAGGTGAGTGGTGGGACGTCGTTCGGTAGTTGTATGATCATATGCACCTCGGTCTCGCATACGGGGCTCTTCCGGGGCCATCACGAGATCCAAGCCGAGAACGAAACAAATACGAAACGTATCTCGGTGAGCCACTCGATTACGAGCACGACGTCATGAAACAGAGACAGCCTGATCGGTTTAAAATGATTTACCCTCCTAGGCTGTTTCCAATTATCGCCCTAAACCGTCCTCGATAATTGCCGCAGCATTTTCACTCGAGATTGCTTTGCTCGCCCCTGCTCAAGTTCTATATGTCGAGATGCTTGCGCTCACTCATGGTTGCTCCACGGAAACGACGGATTTGGGGAATTCCTCGCGAGCAAGTTGATCCCTCCTAGGCAGAGACTTGACGCACGTACCTGCGATCTCACACAAAGGACTCGAAGAAGAGTCGTGAGGCCGTCGAATAGTCGGACTTCAGACTTGGTTGAAGCATGTGTTATGGCCGGATCGCCTGTTGGTTGGAGAGCCAGATGAGCGCACAAACTGTTAATGCGTAAGTGTTGGAGAATGTGGGACTATGGCCAGATTACAGCCCGGGAAATAATTGTCTTTGGAAGAGGAACTTCAATTACATTTGCGAATTACATAGATAATACGAACGATAAGTTATTAAGTCCCTATATATACAAGCAGCAATAGTTCTAACTCGAAGGCGCAACTACACCTCATCAACCCCACAAAAGCCGTCTTCTATATAACAACAAGGATCCCATATGCTGTTAGGGATCAGAAACAGGGATTAAGTAAGTTATATCTAAGGAGCTACTAAAAACAATTCGTTATAATACTTATAGATAATCTAAATCAGCACGGATAATTCATAGTGCTCAACATAACAAGTCGTCTCTAAGTGCATATATCGTACTAGGTTAGATCCTCTTACTGATCCATATAGGCGGGCAAGGGCTTCAGGTTCTGGCGTGGGATGTCCCATGCCGTGATGCCAGAGATATATATCTCCAAAAGACGGCTTTCGTGTTATCAGGTGAGGGGTATTCTGAAATAGTAAATACGTCATCGCAACGGAACTTCCCACATTCTCCCCCCAACACTAAGCGAAGTGCGCAACGCGACCAACACTCAAGCATCACAGGCGAGGAAATCCCGCATAGAATCTCGCCATCGGGCTGTAGAGCCAAAGATACAAAGGACAAATGTGAAGATATAACGAACTAACGGTCATCTCAGATACATATCGGAGCCGGAGGGGAAGCGAGGATCTGGCGAGATAGCTAGTCACAGGAGGAGCGAAGTGGCACTATGCCCACCAGGGAACTATCATGCGCAGGTACGGCACAGAGTGAAGAAGTCAGTCTCTTAGGGGTCGGTAAAGGTGAACATTCATCTCTAGCCCCCTATTTTTCTTAGTAGAGGGCTAGAGAACTACTTATAGACCACCTGGTGGTTCCCCACTTAGTTATGCTTCCTCCGGGGCTCCCTCCCCAACTCCTCCAGGGTTCCCAGCTCCTCCTTTAGGCTATGGATGGTACTATGCTTCTTAGGCTCGTGACAGGAACGTAGCCAGCTTTAAGTCTTTTCTGGCACCTTCAGATAGCCGACAAGGAACAAACAGAAACGCCCAATAGGGCTGAGCCCGAAGCTCCACTGACAACGTTGGAGAGCACTATGTACTGCAGTAGAAACAGCAATTATCCCTCGCTGGCATTGTATCTTGGGCCCCTTGAGAGATGCGGCATGCCCCATTGGACGGCAAGGTTTCTTTCGTTACCAATCGCGTGTCTTCTCCAAGCGGCTCAATTCTAAGAGAAAGCGCTGAGAAATACAACCACAGTTTAGATCCGGCCCAGGCACGAGTGTTTCGGTCGGATGAGCTGAATGTATGTCACCGACTAGGGCACGGTGCCACGGTCAGTGACCTGCTCACCTCAGTGTGGCGAAGCAAAAACCCGTGGAAGCGGCCGAGCTAGTCCGGATTGTCAGGTATATTTCAACTGCTTGTTGTATCACGGGGTACAGAATCATTGATGATCAAGGCCTTGACGGCCATGGAAGCGAATCGGTCGAAAGAACTGAAACCCACTGGTGTAACTTCACAATTTGTCGCCAAGGGGCGTGTGTAGAGTAATGTTGCTACAGACAATTCCTAGCTGAAAATGAATTCGCAGCGATGCAGACACTAGATATTATATGACTCCGCTGCTTTAACCACACGGAGTGCCACGCAGGGCCCGAAGGCCTGTTGAAACGGTGTTCTTGACATGTGTTGCTACTTGATAAGTGGAGGTTTCGTTTCTCAAACCACGCTCTCGAACGCCAGGTATCACATAATAATTCCATTACCTATGACGCTTTCTTCTGATCTAATCTGCAGCGCGGGAATCACTTTCGTAATCCCTAACAGTCACATACCAGACATCCAAGACGACGTTAGAAATGGCAATTACCCGGCCCGCGGGCCCTATGGGTACCCGCCAAATAGGTAGGTAGATTATGGGTAGTACCCGTGGGTAGTAGCAATTACCCATGGGTACCCATGGGTTAAGTGGGTTTGGGTATTGAGGCCCATGGGCAGAATTACCCATGGGTAGTAAGTGTTTTTCAGAAGTTGTAGACATTATTTGTAATAATCAGGCTGAATAGTGGGTATATTTTCTGTAATTAAAATAACTGCTGCTGTCTGCCTGACTCTTCTATGTTGCTACTTATGCCTCAAACCACCTATTATTTGTAGTAATTATTTGTAGTCATCTTACTAGTATAATATATAGTACATTTTTGTTTTAGAAATATTTCCTTCATATTTACTACTAAAACTTAATTTTAGATACATCTACTTATGGGTAGTATTGCACAGTATTGACCCATGGGTAGTTTGGGTAGCCCAAAACTACCCACGGGTAGTTTTGGGTACTACCCATATAGGTACCCGTGGGTAGTTAGCAAGCCTAATCCAAGTCATCGATTCCTCTTTCCATGGGAAGTAATATCTTTCCACTTTCCAAACCCGATCTGTATGTATGCTTTCTCTCAACCCATGGGAAGTCCAAAAGTGATATCGCCCGCCGGAGCTTCCCGTTCTATTAGATCTGTTCGTTCGATTGCCGAGGCTCTTTCTGGAGTTGATTCGTTTTGCGCAACGGCTAATTGTTCATTTCATACTCCATAAGAGCGGAGGTCCTTGCAGCCTACGAACTTCGTCTGACTCCTCGAATGCATCCAGAAATCTTCCTTGCTAGTTGATGAAGACTTTAGTAATGTCTCAACTTCATCCTCGTCGAAATCTATATGGAAAGTATCATTTACAGCTGCGAGACAAGCTTGCTCATCTTTCCCGAGGCCACATTGAATTGAATGGTCTGATTTCGAATCAGTCGTGTACAGCGCCTTCAAATCCAAAAGTGGTGATGTCTTTGCCCATTACGAGGGGTAGCCTCTCAAGATTTAAATTATTGAACATCGGCAAAAAATGCGTAAGTCAACATAAGCGGAACCTCTGTGCTGCAAATATTAAGGTATTTGGGATCCTTGTGATAATAGTCGTATATCCAATCCTAAAAAGCAACTCCTCCGGACCTCCTAGGTTCGGTGGTGTGCGCCTGCTTCAGATATGTGATGTGCAGTGCGTTTCATTCCGGGCAAAGTTCCCGGTACGTCGCAAAGCAGTTTGCGAAGCTGATGTCGTGGAAGTTTAACAACTCGCGACAGTGTTAAGAACAAGTCGTCTGCGAGGGTGCCAACTTCAGAACTGGAGACCCGACAGTTACGTTGAAGGCTTTCAGGTAATGTTTCAACCTAACAAACCTTTGGTTCACGGAGAGATCTCCGCCATCAACGCATGTACAGCCAAATTTGCAGAGCAGGGCATAACGCCTTCGTGAGGAAGCCATCTTCACTCCAAGTACCTTACTGACAGCATCGCAAAGAGATTTACGCTGCATGGGGAGAGCTATCATTCTACACGAATGCGGAGTCATGTCCTATAGTATGTGGATGCTGCTCTTATTCGACTCTTTGACTGAAAGTAGACACTGCGCCAACGCCATTCGATGGGCAGGTTTCATTGTTCAAAGGTCAGAGCTAGACACCGAGCATTCTGTGTTGAAGGCTGATCACAACACTTGTAGAATACGTTTACGGCACAACCATCCAGCACAATTACAACGCTAGTCGGGGAGTGATGACTCTCAGCAGTGTAAGTTGTTTCGAGACATGGGCCTCTCTGGACTTTGCTGACGGAGCTCTCAGTACGATGTGTTCCAACAGTCTCGCCAACTTCCAGGCGATCAGACCTCGATGATTGGCCAGATTCTTACAAATCAGACGGATCCGTTGTTCTCTTGGCAGTACAGTGCCAGCACCGCCTGCCCAAATGGATGCTTCAGGGTTTCCAGCGCGTCGAGAGGTGGAACGACTTGCTCCAACGTCACTCCCAGCCGTAAAGATCATGATTCATGAAGCTCTATGAGAGTATCAGCTAAGTTAGGCAAATGATATTAGGGAAATCATTAAAAGTTGCAAGCTCCGTTACCGTCGCCACTGCGTGCAAATAACACCAAAATTTTCACCGAAAGGGACATCTTAAGGTTCCGATTCTACGAAGCCCTCTTGTGTCCCATTCCAGTCATCATCAGTGAACGCCAAATTTCCCCATAGTACCTCACTTAGTATGTCTTCCCGATCTTGTCCTCCTAATTGTCGGTTTTTCAATTCAAGATTACTGATTGAGTGTATTCGCGAGCTCCTCATTGTCGACCGAGGGTTGTTGAAACTTTCTCTTGACATCTTCCAAGGCCTCCGCCCTCTCATGCCAGTACTTGGGCTCTTCTGGCAGGATATCGACCGCAATGTCTGGCATTCGATGCGCAAGGCGGGGGAATCCAGGCATGCTTCGGACCATGCTTATGTCGGCAACGCACATTTGCGTGAAGAGTTTACGCAGGCCATCACCCGGCATTGTGTTGGAGTATGCGAGATCAATCATGTCAAATAGGAGGTTGTAACCGCTATCGCTGAGTCTGGCCCAGGCCACGCAACGGTGGAGCCTATGAAGACAGAGTTGCTTCAGCTCCGGCACATCCCATTGATCTGCGAAGATGTAGAGCTTGACGTGGTGCTGGCTGACTTCGGCGAACTCTCGATTCAGCATCGCCAAATCCAAGCTGACGTCGAAGGGCGGATTTGGATTAGACGCATTGCAACCCGAGGGAGGGCCGTACAGGCCTCCTGTTCCACCATTTTTGACGAACAAGTACATGTACCTGAGATAGGGTGTCTTCCTTACCAGTTCCGGGCATTTTTGGTACTGGAGGAGGTGGTCGCGAAGGGAATCGCAGCGCTTTTCGGGGCTTCGGTGATCATCATCAACTTCAGGCTGATGATTTGTTGGTTCTTGCTTCATTAGAAATTTGTAGTCGCGAAAGGTAGCAAAGTCGAGGAAACTGGCGAAAACGGATGCATCAAGGTCTCTGAAGATGACGACGCCTTCCTGCGACTCGCGCATGCCGCTCTCAAACATTGTCTTGATGGCTGCTGAGCATGGCGCAACAAGCTTCTCATGGACGAAGAACTCCGTCTCTTGTTGCCCCACGATGAACTTGAAGACCCGAGAGGTGTAGATCCTGTGAACATTGGTAAGTCTCGAGCGCTACGCCGAAATTTGACCTAGCAAGCGGGCCCAACCTACTCTTCGGTATCTTCGATCGTTCTACCAGCCATCTTTACGGTTTACCTGCTGAGTTCCGTGCGCCGATAGGCTTTTTCTCACGATGACCTCAAGAGATGTCACTGGGCTCGCTCAATGGTGACGATAAACTGAAATTTCCTGGGGTTGACGGGAGGGTTCGTCCGGGGAAAAGAACAGAAGTCGTCAAGTTTGAGTTTAGCGGGTTGAGACACTCGGACGTTCGGAACTGTGGAGGCAGGAACGCGGTAGGGATAACGCCGCCCCCTTGCTGATATTGACTCCCAATTTGATGTCAAGTTAAGCGGAAGAATGCTGTCTTAAGGACCCAAAATGAGTGGCCGTGTTTTCGTCAGCTGCCCTATTGTAAGCCCGGGGGGCTGTCAATGCGTTCGGTTGGTGCGGACTGAAATGGAGCCCTGACGACCAAGGCAGGTTGGGTGTTCCGTCAACTACGGACAGTAAAGCACTTCGAGATCAGTTCACCAAAGATGAGGGCACTAGCCTAGCTTTGGTATCTGATGAACTGTTCCTTAGTGCGAAGGGAAGGATCCGGATGACTGGGCTTCCAGCTCACACAACACGAATCGCTTGTGCTCATGCGATCAGTTCTAGGAATCAGTCACTTTGATGGTGGCTTCCCTATGAACTTATCAATTTTTCCAATCAATTCCGTAATTCCATGTTAGAGGCCTATTAAAGATGGTAGCAAATCGAAAGCTGTAAGAGAAATAGATGATTTGTTCAGCAGTCTTCGTACTTCCGAACTTCTCACTCAAAACCGGCAATTAAAACGCGGTTGTGAAGAACCAAAAAGGCAAGAGCGACAAAACCCATTCCTTGGGTTGGCAACTTCCTTGAAAGTTAGCGCGCGTCTTTTTTCCCTCGATTTATTTTCTCACATCCCTCCTAGTGGCAACGGGCCACCCTCACCTTCCGTCAGGACTGCTGCCCTTCGCCTCTTCTCTATCGGGTTCACTCCTTCACCACCTTCCTCCTCACTTGCTTTTTTCTTCACATCTTCCTCTCATCTTCTTTCTTCCTCTCATCTTCTTTCTTCCTCTCATCTTCTTTCTTCCTCTCATCTTCTTTCTTCCTCACCACGCAGGTGATCATTGCGCCAACATGTCTCTAAAGCGGAAGCGAGAGATGGAGCAGTAAGTCGGACAGTGACTGCGCTACAAACTAAAACTGACAAATCTCAGGATGCTCCAGTCGAGACAGATAAAATTCGTCATCGGCAAAGACAAGATCGAGTATCTTGTTCACGAATCAACTCTTGCCACACTGTCTGAGAAGCTCAAGACCGACTTCGCTGAACTTTCCGACGCATCCGCCTGCATCTTCTGGGAGCATGTCGAGCCAGATACTTTCGTGAATCTGATGGAGTACGCCTACTGGAAAGACTACACCGTCTCGCTGCCCTCTCAGGCATCGAAGGAGCCACAGACCGAGCACACCAGCCAAGAGGCGAACGACGGCGTCAAGATCGAAGACAACGAGGGAGACGAAAGTGGCGCAACCGACGAGGGCGACGATTCCAACACAGATGCCTGTGACGAAGAAGACCTAGAGTCTTTACGGGACTATCTCGAAGTTCCTGGACACAAAGGCGCCCAATATTTGTACGCCAGCGAGAAGTTCATCGACGGTTTCAGCAAGAATAAGAACGCAGCCTCACGCACGGTCATCAAAATGCTCGGTTCCTCAGGGGGAACTTGGCTTGATGAAATAAAAAATGCAAAGTTCGCGGATACTTTGACCGTCTTCATGACGCATGTCAGGCTTTGCGGCCTTGCCCAAGAATACTGCATCACGGAACTCCGCGACCTATGCCTGTACAGACTTCGTCAAAGCCTTCTGCACTGTCCTGGAACCGAAACAATGATGATTGCCCTGTCTTCTCTCATCGAGCATATTTACCGCACGACCCGTTCTGGCGATCAGCTGCGTTCCCTCCTCGTGGAGTACTGCGTTACGGATATGGAGTGGTCGATGGAAAGCAGCCATTTTCAAGATCTGATCAAACGCACTCCTGAGTTCAGCATCGATCTTCTCTTGGGAATTCCTGCGACGTACTGGGTAGAGTTGACACATGGGGTGCAAGAAGAAGTTCTGGGAGATGTAACAGGGCATTGAGAAGTGCCTGTGGTTGGGGGCTCGGAAATACATAAACGGGGATGGGCAGTGCCGGGCTTTCTTGTTTGGCGGTAAACGAGACATCTGGAATAGGTTTAGTTCCGCACCGCATACGGCGTTCCAGGAAATCTTCTCACTTGGTCATACAGTTGCATTGTGCAGCTGGCTGTGATGCTCGCTGGATTCGCGCTACCGTTTGTGTCTGCTCACCCTAGAAGAGTGTTATATTTCGCTTGATAGTCGCATTTCCGCCTAGGTCGCAGGTACCGGAGGTGGGGCGATAGATGTCGCTAACCTGGCCCAGTGGTAATGCCATCTTGACGTGGTCAGGTAAACTTCACATGATCGTGATAGAAGACAGGCCCCCCATTCACTTGACAACATGGCTTGTACATTTCTCGCGTTTACTATTTCAGACAAGAATGCAGGGCATAAGCGAGCAAAGGTCGCATGCTCATGCTATTCATATCGACCAGACCTCTCTAAGCCAGCTAGCTACCTAAAGCCAAGCCCCGTGAACGCCATAGACCCTTTTTTTTGCCCTTACAGTTGGTGTGTCGATGAGTATGAGTGTGCTGTTGCCAGACACGGCGTAATAAATAAAAGCCAAGAAGAAATCGACGCCCGACAGAGTTGCTTTTGTAAGTGGTATCTTGTTTTGTGTGTTTCCAGACGGTGGGGCGGGTGTAATGCCATTCTGATATTTCCCATTTTCTTTCCCGAACATGGACCCTTCATGCAACGACCTCGGCCTTGATGTCGACCTTCTTGGCCTCGGGCTCGGCAGCGGTACCGTCGTCCTCGCGAGCACGCTTGCCGTTGTCGTTCTTCTCCTCGGCAACAGGCTCGCCCTTGCCGTTTGTGGCCTGGACGGTAGGCTTGCCGCTGTGGACAGAGTTAGCAGAGTCGTTTCTGGGGCATGAAGTGAGCACATACGCGTTTCGGTCGTTGGTACGCTCGTTGGGATCCTTGCGGTTCTCCTGGTTATCGCGTCCGCCACGGCGGTCACCACCACGACCCCTGCCGCGACCACCACGGCCGCCGCGTCCTCCCCTGAAGCCGTTCTTCTGGTCGTTGTCGCGGCGCTGCTTCCAGTTGTCCTTGTCGAACTTGCCGCCACGGCCGCCCCTGCCGCGACCGCGGTCGCCACCGTCCCTGCCCTCGAAGAAGCGACGCGACTGGTTGGGCTCGAGCTTGCCAGCGTGGATCAGGGCGCTCTTCTCCTTGACGTAGTCGACCTTGGGCATGATCTTGAGGTCATGGCCCTTCCACTTGGGCTTGGGTTCGAGGGCGAGGAACTTCTGGGCGGCCTCCTCGTCGGGGAACTCGACGAAAACGGAGCCCTTGAAGAGCTTCTCGGCGGTGCGGCGGAGACGGACGGCGTTGATCGGGCCGAACTGGGTGAAGAAGGCTTCGAGGTCGAACTGCGTCGAGGGCTCCTCGTCGCCGAAGCCCTTGACGTAGACGCAGCGCAGGTTGTACTTGTCGTTGCTGGCGGTGTAGGCATGCTTGCGCTTGATCAGCTCCTCGCCCTCCTCGCCTGAGATTTCGAGAGCGGAGCTCTCCTTGAGCGCGGCGACGACGGCCGAGTAGGGCTGGAAACGGCGCATGCGCTTGAAGGAGGTGATGGTCTTGAGGGGGATGGGCTTGTTCTCGAAGCCGCCGGTGAGCTCCCAGAGGTACTTGTCGTGGGGCAGGTTGCTGTCGGACAAGTAAAACTCGACCTTTTGACGCCAGCTGTTAGCTAATGCATTCGAGTCACTAGAGGGCCCTGACGGGCGCGCCTACCTGCTTGCGAATCTGAACAGGATCGTCAGTCTCTTCGAGAACGGAAGCGTCGAACTTCACGTTGTTCTTGTGCTCGGTTTGGTCAATCTGGGCAGACGTCTTGAGGATCTCCTCCTTCTTCTCCTCCGTCTTCTCCTCTGTCTTCTCCTCTGTCTTGGCCTCGCTCTCTTCAGGCTTGGCCTCAGTCTTCTCCTCCTGCTTAATCGCGGGCTCTTCAGCCTTCACGGTGTCGTTAACCTCCATGGGCTCAGCGGCCTGGACGGGCGCCTCAGCGGCGACAGCCTCGACGGGCTTGGTTTCTTCGGCAGCGCTCATAGTGGCGAGTCGGGACTAGAGAAAATCTTCTGGTCGTCTGAAGGAAAACAATCAGTACATATAGCCTTCGAAAGCAACGATCCTCGCCCGCAAGACAAGAATTCGGGTCGTCGTGTTTTACAATGTGAGTAACGCGGGAAAAGAATCGACCTGGGACGAATGTTATGTGGCGGGGTAGGTAGTCGACTACGAAAGAATCAGACTGTGAGTAATGCGGTGAGAGCTTACAATAAGGTAACAGATCAATTCGACTGGGCGACCGTGATTCGAGGTGTCGCTATATAGACTTAGAAGCGTGTGGTGTTTATAACGTCCTTCCGTTGCGTGGGAGGATTGATTCGTAGCGCAAGAAAGGCAGCAGACGAGGGCAATTGCTCCAGTGAGGATTTTGCGACGAGAATTCGCATGCACAACCCCTGGAGCTCCAGTTTCTGCCGCCGCGGATTGCGCGCATTCGATGCACACCGCCCGCAGGAATACCCACTAAGTGGTGGAGAGCCCGAAAAAAATCAACCACACGGGTGCCAGTGAATTTAGAGGGAGGCTGGGTATGTACCGGCCACCACAATTCAGGGACCTCTATCTGTACGAGCTCCCTTATAAGCTTAGGTAAGCTAGCTACGGGCGCGACTGCGTGACAGCTCTCTCTGCAGGCAGATTTTGGTCGTACACGGCGTCGACGAGTTACGTACCGATCTCCACGCCCGGGAGATGCCGTCCCATGGCCAAAATTTCCGTCTCTACGCCTGATGCTCCCAAAGCTGTCGCCATCCCTCTGGCTTCACGAACGCGACCACGTCCACAGCCTATTTAGCCCAATATGAGAGCCAGGAAGCCGAGGTGGTACAGCCTCCAGAGCATGGTAAGTAATGTCTTCCAAAACCCCTCTGCATGCGCCTCAATTTGGCCCCTCTCAACGTCCACCAAACTGGCCACACACATACATCACCAATATCTCGAAACAGGAAGCTAACAACCGGGCCCCCCCTCCTCCGTAGAAAGTGCGCCAGTCATGGAACAAACACAACCTCTTCAACCTTCTCCGTAAAGGACTCAGACCAGACCGTTACAACAAGACCTTCTTCCAGCAGAAATGGATGGCCAAGTCCCTGACCCGCGCTTACCACGGCGCCAACATCAAGGAGTCGGACTGGTCCCGCATGTTCTCCCGCCGCCTCTTCTCCGCCGTCGACATGCCCCCCGCGTACCTCGCCGCATTCGACGGTTCCGAGCAGGCCTCAGGCCGCGGCTCCGGCCGCACGGATCTGACGCAGGGCGCCCAGAACTTTTCGCGGTACGAGAGAGAACGAAAGCGGCGTTTCGAGATGAGGCCCGACCATGCAAAGCTTCACCCGCGGGCGGGCTCCATCGACAAGTCGGGTGAGATGATGGCCAACCCCGTGAACGAGATGACGCCCTACATGCAGATGGCGTTCGCGCCGCTGGAGAGGAGACTGGACGTGGCCATCTTCCGTGCCATGTTCGCGAGCAGTACTCTGCAGGCCAAGCAGTTCTGCACACACGGTGCCGTCAAGGTCAACGGCAAAGTGGTGAGTTTTTTCTTCTCGAAGCTCCCTAGAATGATGTAATCGACCACGACTGACATCATCACAGATGCGCTACGGTGCTTACCAGCTCAACCCGGGCGACATGTTCCAAGTCGATGTCGACTCCGTGCTGTACGCCACCGGCCGACCCAAGACCCCGGCTCACGCGAAGTACCTCGCCGGCGAAGACTGGGAGTCCCAGAACGCGCGTGGTAGCTCGGGCAAGGACAAGAACACCAGTCCCGAGGCTTCAGAAGAAGGTTCAGAAGAGACCCCAGCCGAGGCGGAGGCGGAAGCTTCAGAGAGCGCCGAGGCGGAGGCTGCTGCCGAAGGCGAGGAGGGAGCCGAGGCCAAGGAGGAGCTCACAGAGGAAGAGCGCGTTGCGCGGAACAAGAAGCAGCTCAAGTCGCTTGTCAAGTCTGCAAAGGCACTTATTACCGACGGCGAGGGCCTGAACCCCCGCAAGAAGCGCCAGCTCCGCGCCTTCATGAGCGAGGCCAAGCGTGCTATCTCGCAGTCCGGCCGTACCGCGGAGACCGCCACCATCAGCCCCGAGAACGTCATGGACCATCTGGCCAGCATGCTCAAGGACTTCAAGCTCGAAGGCGCCCAGGTCGAAGCCGTCGCCACTCCTGAGCAGCAGCAGCAGCAGGAAGGCGAACAGCCGCAGACGGAGAAGAAGCTCAGCGCCAAGGACAAGGAGACCGAAGACACACTCACCGAGCTCGTCTCCAGTAAGGAGACCCGCAAGGCGATTGAGAGTTTGTCCAGGGCTGAGCAAAGCGCTCTTGCAAGCCTGCTCCGCAAGGACGCCGAGAACCCCATTGACGAGTCCAAGCCGTACTGGACCCCCTGGCAACCGCGCCGCTATATGGCTCCTTTCGCCTTCATCCCTCGCTACCTCGAGGTAAACCAAAACATCTGCGCTGCCGTCTACCTCCGCCACCCTGTTGCGCGTCGGGGTATGGCTGAGGTGCCTACCCCTTTCCCTTACGAGACGAACCAGCTGGCCTTCAACTGGTACTTAAGAAGGAGGTAAAAGGTGTATATGTTAATGAAGGTAAAGGGGCAAAGGTCGAGGGCGCCGCTGAGGATACGTGGCGGCATTGTACAACAGGATATAGAGTCCAAGTTTTTAAGACTGCATATGAAGATACAGTTGCAGTCTGATCTGTACATCATATCTGGTAGAGATGAACGATCAACTATGCCACTAAACATTCGTTCGGGAGTCCTGTGTTCCAGGAGACATCCATTTAAAGATTAGATGCGTATCACTTGTCTCACGCTACGTTCGAACGACACAGTACTCACAAAGTAGTGGAGCAGAGCCTGGAAACCATCCTTTTTGGAACCACACGGGAACTAAGCTAACAACGAAGATAGACGTCAAGGAAATCAAATGCCAAGTAAGCGAAGACGCCCGTCGTCATGTCACGCCGTCTCCTACCCCTCCTTCTCCGTGACCTCATCCGAATAAAATACAACCTCAGGAGTCAGTTGCTAGACATAAGCGGGCTCCACCACGACGCATCGCTCCCATCCGCTCACCCTGGTCGTGTCCACAGCAAGACAAGATGGACTGGTTCAACACCAGGCGGCAAGAGTATCGAGCGTGGCATCATAGATTATAAGAAAACCCTATTCCGAGTGGCAATTCTTTGCGAAAGTAATGAAACCACGCGGATACTCTGCTAGCGCGGATGTATTCAACCAACCGACCCCGTGTCTCTCCCCGAGGTCCTGCTCGCCCATGTCCACCACATTGAGGTTGGTGCGGTAGATGGAACTACAATACTGTTCTGAGAACGCCGCATCGCCAGAATCAAGCCTCGCAGAAGCAATGACTCCTTGTGTTTTGCTTTCGCGTCTTTTCATCCATAGTCCGCATACGAACCCTCCTTGCATAACTGCTTCGTTAAGAGTTTTTGGTGATGTTGGGTTTTCGTATGTAATTAGATGAGGGGTTGGTGATTAAAAGAGGTCGAGAGAGAAAGGGGCAATAAGAAAAGACAAGAAGAGAACCGACAAAGAGGCGCGGTGTGCTGGTATTGTATGGGCATCATGGGTACTTAGACATTGGTCGTAGAAAGAAGAATGCGAGCAACGTGGCATCAAAAGACCGGCAGAGAGGTTTTAACGGAGCGAGAAGCCCTTCCGCTTGCCTTCCTTCTCGATAGGCCGGCCGCTCTCGACTCTTTGCTTCTTCTCCTCGAGTTCCATGCGTTGGCGCTCGAGTTGCTCCTTCATCTCCCTGTGACGAGAGTAGAGCTCCTCTTCGGACTGCTTCAGCTTGCTCTCCTTCTCGGCGACCTTCTGCTGGAAGACCATCTTCATCTCGGCCTCCATCTTTGCGAGCTTCTGCTCGTGCAGAGCGCGTTCCTCCTCCTGCTTGACGGCGGGGTTGACCTCCTTGAAGACGCTGGGGTCCTGCGACACACCCATGCCGATGAGCTTGTCGGTACGGTAGTTCTCGTACAGGCTGTTGTTGGTGTGCTCCTTGAGCTCCTCCATGTGCGTACGGATAAGCATCTGGCGAAGCTTGACGAAGTCGCAGTGCTCCTCGTTGTCGACTTCGATGACACCCCAGGGGTAGCTACGGCCGCGAACCTTGCGTCCATCCGCGTTGGTGATCTCGTTAGTGGCACCAACAACAGCGAACGGGACCTTGGACATGATCTCGTTGTTCTCTGCAATCGTCTCCTCATCGTCGAGCTCATAACGAGGGCCCTCGAAAATCTGGATACCGTGGTACTTGATGTCGGACAAGATCTGAGTACTAGTGAGCAGGGTGTGAATGGAAACAAAGACTTTGTGCTACGTACTCTGGACTTGAAGTTTGCAATCTCCTCGTCGGTAAGGGTGTCAGCCTTGGCAATGACAGGAATCAGGTTAACCTTCGTATGGAGGCGGCGCATGACCTCGATGTCGAGAGGCTTCAGGGAGTGGCCAGTAGGCTGAATAAAGAAAACACAGGCGTGGATGCGGTTGTCCACAATGTTCATGCGGTTGACCTTGTTCTCGGCATCAAGGTATGCGTCGTAACGCTGCTCAATGTTGTCGACGATCGGGCGCCACGACTCGTCGTTGTTGACAAAGTCACCAAAGCCAGGGGTGTCGACGACGGTCAGACGAAGGCGAACACCAGCCTCCTCGATGTCGGCACTGATGGACTGGATGGTGACGGTCTTCGGGATGATGTCGAGACTGGGACCCTTGCGCTCCTTGGGAGGGTACAGGGAGGTGTTGAAGAGGGTGTTAACCAAAGTAGACTTTCCGAGGCCGGATTCACCTAGAAATCGAGCTTGTTAACGAATATTCATTCTGTGTGTCGGAAGCCATTTTGCGGTAAACTTACCGACGACCATGACGTTGAAGTTGAAGCCTTTGCGGACACTTTTGCGGTGCCATTGGTTAGGCAGGTTAGCGAAGCCGACATAGCCCGTCAGCTTGCGGCGGACAATGTTCCTAAGATCGCTGGTAGGAGCCGCCAAGGGGGGAGCGCCGCCAGCTAAGGACACGTTAGACATGGCTTCTTGAATCTCATTGTCAGAAACAAGCTTGCCGGCGGTGGGCGACGCCGGTGCCGCCGAAGGCGGCGGGGAGGTAGCAGGAGAACCTTCGGAGGCTATTCACATAATCACGTCAGCAACCAATCTCTCTGTTGTGCTTGGTGGTAAGAATGTTAGACAAGGCAGAGGCAAGAGGAGCTTCTGACTATTTGGCGGGCCGGAGGGCCTCTCTTCGGGAACCGGACAAGGATTGGATGCCGAGCCGTGCTGCTTATTGGCGTCGACATCGCTTAATGGGTCGCTGTGAAGATCGTCGTATGATATGGCGTTGAGTGCGTCAATCCTCGGGGGCCCGTAAATGTCGAGCATGCTCCGGTAAGGACGAATCACGGTGGCTGTCGAAGAAAACGAGCGCTCCTGGCGAGGACACACGTTTTCCTTGTTTTCCTTAGTGTTCTCGAACCTGACGACTTTGAGCGGCAAGCTGCTGGATCGTCGGGACTCCTCCGGAGCGTCTGTCTTGATGAACTGAGCGCTCCGGGGACGGTTTGTAACCTGCTTAAGCGGATTTCTCGCCATTTTGTATATTTTGGTTGTTGGTTCTGAGTAGTGCAAGGGAATAGCTCTGGTCTACCAATAAAGGACCAAAAAAGGGGAAACCCAAGAAACGGTAGATGGTGGAACGAATGTGATCGGATAACGAGAGGTGAGGAGATGTCGTGGAGAGGAAATCTGAAACTTGATCGATTCGAGGCGGAAGAAACAGTCCAGGTCGTCAGGAGGTCCATCGCTTGCCGATGGTAAAGTCGGGGCACCTCTTGCCTTGCCATTGTATCACGATGTCGAGGGGGAAGGGGCTTACCCATATCGAATACCCGGAGCAGACAAGTTTGAGAAGGAATTGGTCGCGAAAATAGATCTGGAGAGCGCCGAGAGAGAGTCAGCGATGATCCAGTGCCAACCAAGACGTTGAGGAAGCGAAACTCGGGCAAGGAGATTCTGGTGGACAGGGAGAATGTTGACGATGGGAAGCAGGTGAGGACGTGACGAAGCAGACCGCGAGGCAGCAGGACCAAGCCTGTCTGTCGACAGGGCGAACAGTAGGAGGAATGTTTTGTGCGATGGTTTGTTTCCCGAGCCGGTAGCTCATGCCAGAAAATCATCGTCAAGAAAAAGAATCGAGGAAAAACGTACGTACCTGAACGTCTACAAAGTAGTCGCGTGTCAAGGAGTGTCGCAGAAGGAGAAGAAGTTAGGTAACGAGAGAAAGGGGAAACAACGACGAATGGCGACGGTCTGCGAAGGACAGTTGGAAGCCGCTCGTGTCCTGGTGAAGAGATACTGGCGATGATCGAAGTAGTATCGATGATGTCGAAGGGGAAGGGACGATTTCACAACCTCAGGGAGAGAGAGCGTAGTGGTTGCGAGGTGAGGTAAGGTTGGAGTCAGGTAGGTAGGTAGGCAGGCGGCGATGTAGGTAAGGTAGGTAAGGCACGCTTTGGGTGGAAGGGAAATTTAGGGTGCAATGCAAAAGGGGACTGCAAAGATTTGGCTGTGCGACCCTCGTTTCCTGACTGCGACTGTGCTTGTGCTCCCCCGTTCGCTGCAGGGCCCTTACTGCCTGCCTTGGCGGGTACCTTAACATAAGACCCAGTACCTCCCGTCCCCTCCAGCTGGCATCAATTAGCAGCAGCATCCTCTGTTTCTGCTGGCAGCGTCCGTCTACAGGGAATCGGCATGTGCTGTGAGGGTGGTGGGTGGTTTGCTGCTGGCCGCTGTGTCAGCCTGTGTGGCCGACAAGCACGTTGCTGTCCCCGCCCAACTGGGAGCAAAAGGGGTTTGAAGCAGACTAATCCCGGTCGGGCTAGCTTGGTTTATTTGGATCTTCTGCAGGGGCTGTGGATGGAGAAAGCGAATTAGCGACCGGGGCTGCCTTCAACGACGGGCTGTGATTGGGTGCGGAATGGAGGTCGTAATGAAGCAACAGAAAAAAAAAACCCAAAAAACGCCAAAAGGAGGCCCTGGAGATTGGAGACGACAGAGTTGAATTTCGTGTATCCGTACCTAGACGCGGGAGAGACGCACGCGTTGGGTCGAACAAACAGAGAGACGGTTCCATTGACACTGTAATAAACATGCTTATGATGACTCTGGATGCGGAATTCCACAGCATCGCCTCTCTACGTGTCCAACTTCTTGACTCTCCGGATATCAACTAAAGTCCAATGACACTTTGGAGAGCCAGCCCATGAATAAGAACCCTTGATCATGCCCTCATGCCTGGGCCGACCACGATTCTCCGGCCTTACCAGCGCATCTGCTCCACTTGCTATTAGAGTGAACGGTTTGTGCACCAGTTGCTGGCGATGGGGGCCACGGAAGAAACAATCTGGGGCGTTTGGGCTTTCTGAGTAAGGCACCTAACAAGTTGAGCGCACTCATGGTCTGATAAGTATCACGGAATATGATATTGCGTAAGCCCAGAAGGTGTCCGTGATAGGTAGCTTGCGACACTGACAGGTGAACCGTGAGTGTGAAACGACAAGCAACAAGTAGACTTTTTCAGGGATTTTTTTCAGGTCTGCTTCCCATGTGCGTCGGCGGCCAGTGTGCGTCAGATCCTTTCCATTAAGGTACTGTCAACAATGCGAGGAAACTGCAAACCTACGTATTCGGTCTTCCACATAAGATGGGACGAAGATGAGACGGCCAGCTGTTGGTTGACACTGCCGTACTCGACGAATGCTCTGGACATGTCATTACTGACTGCCATTGCATTGCGTCTGGCCGGAACCTTGGAACTTAGTAGGTTGGACCTTAGTCAGGCTTTGAGCAATAGCCGCGCTCTGATTAGGTGTTCATGAGTCTTGTCCAGGTCGTTGCATTGAGAACCGGGAAAGCATCAAGCCGACCTACAATTTCCACGTCTCAACCATGATCCATCATCCATGGGACTAGGCGACGACGAGGCGGCGGCACCCACGCTGATCAGTCTGGAACTCTGGATCCAATGATCCATCATCAAGCCCGGTCCGGCAAGAGCCATCGTGATTTATGGGACCAAAGCGACTCTGGACTGTGGACTGTGGACACTTGACAGTGAGGTTGGGGCGTCCAAAAGGAGACGCCGGAAATGGAGGAAGATGCAAGTGACAATCATTCCCGTTATTTCTGTTATAACACACCAGACCCCATGTATGACTGTTTAATTTTTAAATGTCCACGTCCCGTCTTTACACAAATTCCATCGTCCGGTCGCGCCTGAGGCACTTGCTCAATGTCCAGACACGAAGTGACACTTTCGGCCGGTGCATGAAGGGACCGGGACCTGACCTACCGACCTTAACCTAAGGTACCTTAAGCAAGAGGCCAGGAAAGGGAAAAAGGAGATTCCGGTGCACAGGCCATCGAATGGTACTTACCTAAGGTAAGGTAGGTTCTGACACGGACTCCGCAGGTTCACCCCAGCTCCGCCGGGCTCCTCTGATATCCATGCTGCAAGCTTCACACACACCCCTTTCACCAATCTTGGCGGCTGGCCACTTTTACTTGCAAGAAACACCCTGTGCGCCTGCAGGAGTCGTCCCTGGATGGATGCCACACCCTTACACTACACAGCACGCCGGTCACTACCTATGTTCCTTTCCTCGTCTCGTCGGGACTTGCCAGGCCACTCGCGTCTCCAAAAACACCAATTGAGGCCAGCACCCAACACTGTCTGCCGAAGACTGCTCCCGCCCGCTAACTGCTTTCACGACTTCGCTGCGCAGTGGGGGGCGTCCCTAGTGCAATTCTCCGCGGCCACTCTCAGCCATACACACACATCATTGCTCCTCAAGCGAAAACGTCCATGCGAAGAGCACTTGACAACATCTTGCAGCCATGAAGGGGGTGCTGGCGACGTCGCGTCCTGCTTCTCTCGAATGAACAGCATCGCGATCGCAGCAAATGGCGTGTCAATGGTTGACAAATCCTACGCTGCGAGACTTATGAGTGGCCGTCTCGGTCAATGCCTTACGCACTTATACCGGCCTAATCGATCCAGCAATCGCCAGGCACAACCGCAGGATCAATCGGATAAGGAGATTGATGCAAGTTTGGCAGCCCGGCCTTCCGTGTCTCGGGTCTCACTGTCTCGCCTAGACGCAGCCGCTGATCGGATTGGTGCAGATTTATTGGTCAGAGAGAAGCAAAAACCGTCAAGAAGTTTTTGAAAGTCAACCCTTGGTGGCACGCTCGCAAACACCAATAAACCTACGCCACTTCCCCGGAACAGAAGCCACCCTTAAATCTCGATCAAGACGTTTTTCTCTCTTCTTTCGTCTTCGAGAACATCTTGTCTCTGTCCTTGTTGACCTTGATAATGGCCTCCCTTGCTCCAGGCCAAGTCTTTCTCTTACCAGTCTTGAAGAGCCGATGCATATGCGGCGAATACGCCCTCCACGCTACGAGGCGGTAGAAGTCTCGATCCTGCCACCAGAATTGCCAGCCCTACCGTCCCCAGCCCGGCTATTCATGCATACCTGTGCCCGCCATGTCGTGGACAAACCGCATCCACGAGTATTGTCTGCCAGTTCCGGTCGCACGAACTTTCTTCCAGAACCATTTCTTGTACGTAGCGATATTTCGGCGCATTTCGGACTCGTGGGGCAGAGCAGAGTGACCAGACCACACCTACGCGATGGCCATCGACTGGAGCTCCCAGTACGACGCCGCGTTGTCATTCACGGTGCATTCACGGTGCAATAGCTAACGCAAGCGAGCGAGTCCGGATAGTCTACGGCGAATATATTTTGATTCTCATTCGGGAAGGCCGGTAGCTTCGGGTCCGATGACTTATTGTGGGTCGGATCCGGCACGAGCGAGAAATCTGGCCGGTACCCGGTCGCCGCGATGATGTATCCACGTCTCTGATGACCTTGCCATCATCCAGCTCGATAGCGTGCGGGCCCGCGATCCTCATGAAACCACGGACCGACTGTACACGGCCTTCCCGGAGCCTGGGGGAAAGCTCGTCATTCACCACAATGGTGTTGAAGCTGATGCCGAGACTCGGAGAAGGCTCGAAACCCCAATCTGGGTCTTGTTTGCGAAGCGATTCAATATTCTTTTTGACAACAGATTCGCCCAAGAGACCGAAGAATTTTGGGAAATAGTGCTCCAGCCAGAAGCCGAGTCGAGAAGTCCGCCACGACATGACCGCGTCCATGGGCCCATCCTTGTTCATGCGCGGGATGATTTTGGCGCCTCTGCTGTGTGACAAGTCAACGCTGGACGCATAATTCGCCAGTTTCTGTGTTTCAGGTTAGCCAGAAGAGCTCCTAGAAGACTTTCGGTGGCGGACTCACCACGTCGACATCATAGGCAGTGTTCCCCACACCTATCACCACCACGTTTTTGCCCTTCAAATCTCAGGTCTGGACGGAATGTCAGCGCAAGATTGCCAGTTGTGATCTCTTCGCATTTACCCCCTCTAGGCCTGAGAATGAATGAACTGCCCTCCAATATGGTCCAGATTCTTGGTGTCTGGGTAAACGGGTATCGTCTTTGAGCCACTGGCGAGCACGACTGTGTCAAATGGTCGTGCTTCCTTCTCGCCTTTCAAATGGACGAGCTAATTGCGTTGATCTTGATCTCTACGAATGACCTCTATGATGGTGTTGAAAACAATGTCTTCGTATAAGTCAAAGTGCTTTGTGTATATCTTGTAGTTTCGGACCATTCTTCCGCTGAAATATGTGCAGGATAGTCTGGTCAGCTGTGAGAATAGTAGCAATATGGCTCATTAATTAGGCGCACTTACGATCAGGAATAGGGAAGTCTGACGTTGAGGACTGGACTTTTGCATTTAACAACCACGTTCGGGATACTAGCACTTATTACTCACTATAAACTTGCTGATTTGTGATTTTGTCCCTAAATTCCGTCGGCTTCCCTCCTCAGGAGGCAAGAATGGCACTCACATGTCGTGGCAGACGCGAGAGAGGGATCGTCTGGGAAAGCCCACAGACCACCCACGTTAGATCGTCTTTCAAACAATGTGATATCCAAAGTCAAGGTGTCAACACTCTGGTTGTGGCAAGTTTGGGTCGGCTGGGGTAGCGGAGACTAGTCGGTCCCAACTCGTCATTTATAAGAGAGAAACTCTCGTTCCTTGCCCTGAACCGTCCGCAGAGTGCCCGAAAGTTAACCAAAATTACCGAAGAGCATAAGATGACTACATATCGACAGAGTTGATTTGTCAACGTTAAAGATCAACAGTAAAGTGGAAACATTAGACGAGAGTGGTAGTAGGCAGGCTGGATTGGAGGTTCTCCCCATTTTTTTTTTAGTTTTTTTCGGATAAATGTGTTTCTAACGCTGCATAACATACAAACTTATCGATGTTTGACTGGCAAGCGAATTTCACGGTGACGAGAAAGTAATGTGTAGTAGTTTAACCCGGGCTTCCATATGAACTAGTGATGCGGTGCGCAATGATCCAGACTCAGTTATACAAATGAAGACTCTATCTCCCGTGAAAGTGCGCCTTGAAGTCGATGCAGCGATTTGCCACACTTTAAGTTCCTGTTCATCCGATTGGGAGACATTTCATGTCTTTTCCCGGATCACGAACTGCCATCTCACAGCAACGTAACGGTCTCCTCCAGGTCTCCTCCAGGCGATGGGAGTCATCCCTATGAACAACCTCGAATTCCAGCCCCGCTGACTCCTCCGATGATCAGGTATGGAGTCGTTTGAGCATTCTGCGTTATTCTAGACCCAGACAACTGGGTACTGACGGTGACAACCAAGTCCCGTCATAGTCACATGCCACATGGGAGGGCTGCACAATCCGGGCGACAGGTGCTGGCGCCAAGGAAATGGCCAGAGCGGTGCCCAGCGGATGCACAGGTCCACCAATGTATCCAATGTAATTGGCGAATCAACCCGCCCGGAGCTTTCTCAACGGACGGTGGAGATTTGCTGTCATAGAGCGAGACCTGCTGTCTCAGCGCAAGTCTGCTGTGAATGCAGGTGCCGTCTTAATTCACCCGATCGAAGGTCCGCCCGGTTTACCCCTTGCCTGTCCTTGCTCCCTGGCTGGTCCCCCGACTCCAATCATGCCTCAATGATGTCAACAGCAGACCAGGGTCAGCAGAGAAGTTGTTGAGTTCACTGCCTTGCGCCTCGTCGGTGGCCTAGGCCGTATTTTGGGACGTTGGTCCCTCGCTCACAAGAAAAGCTTAAGAAATCATGAAGAAGGCCTCGCCGGGACCGTGACATTTCACTGGGATTGGCAGACCGACGACACCAACAAAACACCCCCCCCCCCCCCACGCCAGTGCCGATCACAACAACCACCACAACCCACCGTTCTGCTGAACCGGCCAGTCATGTCCCAAGGCTGCCCAGCCTCGATCCAAGGGACCTGAGATCGCTAAGATGAGGTTATTCGCGGCGTATTCCCGCGATTTTGCGCTGCTTCTTCGACGAGCGGCCTTTGGCAACGGCGTCGCGAGGTCGAGGAGGAGCATTCACAACGTTACCGTCGGTCGCATCAGGACACATGGCCTTCTCGCCCGGAGGAGGCCAACTCTCCCGCGGCAGTCGCAGCACGGCTTTTTCACGTCCAGTGACAAGGGACCGGAAGCCAACATGAAGACGACTTCGTTTCCTGTCGCGGTAATTTCAGGCGGCTTATTTATGTGGTGGTTGTACCCGTCTGACGACTTTCAGAGGTTGAACCTCGCCCCCACGGATGCGAAGACCGCCCCTCCTGGCAAGCCGAGGGAGGAAGAGCGTAAAGGCGGCAACGAGTCGGCGTGGTTCAACTTTGCGCTCAAGTTCGAGAACCTGTCCGATGCTACCGATGTCGAGTGGAGTGCCGACAAGATTGTTGGCTTCATTTTGCCCGAGTGGTCCAAGTTTGTCCCCGGATATATCCGGAAACTTCAGCGGGAGGTAAGCTGTGCGTCTCAAAAGTTGAGTCGAATGCCTCAGTCATGCTAATAACCGACCTTAGCTATCTATGTCCCCTGGGTCCCTAGCCGATGAGATTTGGCGTGAGGCTCATGACCCGTTTATCAACCCCGAAGTGCAGTATGCGGCACAGGTCAGGGTTTCCAACGACCTGTGTGACGAGGAGAAGGAGTTTCTGTCAAGAAGGAAGAGAGTCACTACTATGGCTCTTGCGAAGTACCTCGACATCGACGAGAAGGATGTCCACCCGGATGACGTTCCCACTATCGCCATGTGCGGCTCTGGAGGTGGTCTAAGAGCTCTCGTCGCCGGCACTGGTTCCATGTTGGCAGCCGATGAGGACGGTCTTTTCGACTGCGTCACTTACACCTCTGGTGTCAGCGGCTCATGCTGGCTGCAGACACTCTACCATTCATCCATCTCGGAGGGTAGTCTCGGCCGCGTACTGCAGCATCTGAAGGCTCGTGCAGGAATTCACATCGCGTACCCGCCAGTGGCTTTCCAGACTTTGCTTTCCGCGCCAACAAGCAAATACCTTCTCAGCGGCATGGTCGAAAAGCTCAAGGGGGATCCGAATGCCGATTTCGGACTGGTCGACGTGTATGGATTGCTTTTGGCAGCTAGGTATCTGGTCCCCAAGGGCGACCTGGAGGTGAGTGATCGGGATTTCAAGCTCTCCAACCAGCGACATTATATCAAGTACGGCCAGAACCCGCTGCCCATTTACACGGCTGTTCGCCACGAGATCCCCGACGTGGACGGTACCGAGGGCGTTCCGTCCGCATCAGAGGCGGCGAAAGAGGTTGCCAAGAAGGAAGCCTGGTTCCAATGGTTCGAGATCACGCCGTATGAGTTCTTCTGCGAAGAGTTCTCCGCTGGCATTCCCACCTGGGCGATGGGTCGACGATTCCACAACGGTGTCGATGTTCCGCCGGAGGAAGGCTTCCACCTGCCAGAGACACGCATGCCCTTTCTCTTGGGTGTTTTCGGCAGTGCCTTCTGCGCAACGCTCAGCCATTATTACCACGAGATCAGGCCGCTCGTGCAGAGCTTGACGGGTTTCGGCACCTTGGACGAAATGATCTACGGCTATAACGAAGACCTCAGCAAAGTCCATCCTATCGATCCGGGCACAGTCGCTAACTTTGCGTATGGTATGGAGGGAAAGCTCCCCAAGACCGCACCCAAGAGCATCTATAATAAGGAGTATATTCAACTCATGGACGCTGGCATGTCGAACAATCTCCCGATCTATCCTCTCCTACGTCCCGGAAGAGACGTCGACGTCCTCGTAGCCTTTGACGCCTCGGCAGACATCAGGACGGACAACTGGCTTTCCGTCGCTGACGGTTACGCCCGCCAGCGTGGGATCAAAGGATGGCCTGTCGGCGTGGGCTGGCCCAAGGCCGGGGAATCTTCCAAGGAGGTCAAAAAGGAGCTCAATGAAGCCGAGGTCGCGACCGCAAAAGAGGCGAACCAGAAACTGCGTGAAGCTCAGCAGCACCAAATCGAGCATCAAGCCGAGGAGCACAAGCCGAAACCGGACGAAAACACGAAGCAGGGCCAGGCAGCTAAGTTCTCGCCTGGAGACGAGGAGTCCAGCGAGATGGGATATTGCACTGTCTGGGTTGGGACCACGCAAGAGCGCTCGTCAGAGCCTCCGCCGCCATCCAAGGCTATCGACCAGTTTACCCATTGGCAACTCATGGAGCCTGACGCTGGTATTGCTATTGTCTACCTTCCTTTCCTGGCCAACCCAAAGGTTCCGGGCATTAATCCTGGTACGACCGATTATTTGAGCACATGGAACTTTGTCTACACCCCGGAGCAGATCGACAACGTTGTCGAGTTGGCGCGAGCCAACTATGCCGAGGGTCGGGAGCAAATCCGCAGTACCGTGAGAGCAGTCTATGAGCGCAAGAGAAAGCTCAGGTTGGAGAGAGAAGATGAGGCGAAGAAGGACAGGTACAGAAGACTAGTGCAGAGGGGAATGGCGCATAAGTTGGGGGAGGGTGATCAGTTTAGCTGAGGTGTCTTGATGGAGTTTTTGGGAAGTGATACCCGGGAGAGAGAGGGAATGGGAATTTGTGTAAGTAGTTACGTTACGTATGTCGATACTGTACAGTACTAGAGCTGTTTACTCCAGGAACCATGAAATGGTCATACTTTTCTCAGAGCAGAACACTCTGTGTCAACCCCTTTCATTTCCAAGTTCTCGTAACTCATGAAAGCCTACTGTTGACTAGGACTTAACATCGCCCCGTCTCGAGGAGTATTTCATTTTTTTACAGATCTATTCATCTTACAGAGACATGCGTTACCTCTTGACATGTCCTTGTTCAAAATGTACAATGCCAAACGGCATTTTGGTTTCCAGGGATCGCCCGGCCGCTCGGCGATCTCAACCACCTCATTTCATCCACACTCATCTTGCAATTATACATGATGCTTTCCTTCCCTTCCTTCGTCATGATGTAATATTTTCCCCCAGCGCCCCGTTTAGATGATCTCACCCGGATCAATATGCACAGGCTGCCACGGCTTCGCCCCCTCCACGAGCATATCGCTTGGTACCCGCACATTGTTGCCCGGGCTGTACAGATACCACGCCTTCAGAGTGTTCATGGCGGCGTTCAAACGGGCCACGTCCAAGCTGGGACCAGTTCCCTCGCCGAGCTTGTCGCGACCGCTGTAGATACCGACCACAAACACGGGAGTCCTACTCGCACGACCCGTCTCGCTCTCCAGACGCGCCAAGGGCGCCTCGAAGCCCTCGCGGGCACACAGGTACGCCAGCTCTCGCGTGGGGAGCCTGAACTTGAAGAGCTTCTCGAGATCGACCTTGCGGCTCAGGACGTGGGAGTCCACGAAGGAGCGCGCGGCGTCACGCCCGCAGTGGGCGTAGATCCCTCCCGCGACGGCCCGCACAAAGGCTGCGTGCGCGTTGTTGCGGAGCTGCATGTAGCGTTCGCGGACCAGCGCCGGGTCGGACTCGTCGGGTCGCTCCGTGGGGTTGGGCTCCGGGGTGTGCATCACGTCGCCGAACTCGTCGTCGTAGACGATACGCGAGGACATGCCGCGGCGCCACTTGAACTTATCGAGGTGGCGGTGCTCCTTGCGGACGTAGCCCCAGCGGCCGTGCATGACGCCCGCGGAACGGTCCTGCGACCACTGCAGCAGACCCGGGTCGACCTCCTCGCCCGGGTGGACGGTGTCCTCGACACCCCAGCCCTGGGCCACGCGGTAGAGGGAGTCGGTGCCGGAGTAGGCTCGCATGGCCTCGTAGAGGATGGCCATGGGAAGGCGCGGGTAGCGGCAGATGAGGCTTTCGGAGGTGTGGTAGGCGAGGATGGAGTAGCCGACGAAGGCGAGGTTGGCGTTGTTGAAGTTGGGGTGAGGGTCGGCCGAGGGGTCGACTAGGCAGCGGGCCAGGGTCTGCAGTGGCAGCTTCTCGGGCAGGGAGAGGCGGGCGTGGAGGGCGGCGAGCTTGGCTGAGGAGAGGGCCATCTCGGGGAGGGGTGACGGGACGGCTTTCGGCGCGGGCGGCTCATGTTCGAGGTCGTCTTCGGGGAGGGAGGAGGATGATGCTTCCACGTCGTCGGCGGCAGCGGAGCGTTGTAGGTTTGTAAATAGTGAGCGCACGCAGGTCCTGCGGGGGTCTTGGGCCAGTTGCTGTGTTCTAAAGGAGATTGGCATCAGGGACGACGAGGCGTTTGTCCTGGCCTGGGCGTTGAGCAGCTGCCCGGTGCATCTTGATATCCTTAACCTCTTCATCGGGGCGGGCAGCGACAAGGCCTTTCTTTTAGTGTTGGTGGGTTGATGAGAGGTTTAGCTTGTCAGCCGGCTGCAACGATCAACACACTAAAAAAGAATGCAGAAGTCAGTTGATCTTGTACAGGGTTGGCGGCGGCCGAGCAATTGGCTTGCTGGGTCTTTCGCTGGATCGCGAGAAAAAAAGTTCCACGTCCCTTCTCTCAACGCCAGTTCTCCCGTCCACACGAAAAAGTTTCTCGATCGCCCCGATTGGAGTCGTGTGAGCTCCAATGCTAGGGGCGGCAATGTGCACGAGCCAGCTCTGGTTGGCGGAACATCCGCTCTCCGGGCCTCCGGAGGTCGCGGGCTCCACCGGAGAGCAGCCGTCGAATGGCGTACTGCAGATTACAACGTCAAGCCGGCCGTCGAAAAGCTCCAATTCCTGGGAGAGCGAATCGCCATCACCACCACATCCAGTCTCTCTTGTCGATAAGCCAGTCAAGATGGTGAGTTTTCTGCGCTCAATTGATGTCGAAATGGGCTCCGATTGCTGACTGACTGCGTGTCTAGGGAGGCGGCCCCAAAGTTCCGTGAGTTTCCAACCCTCGACCGAACCCCTCGACCTCGAAAGCCAAGTGTTCGGTCTAACACGTCGGAATGAAAGTTACCCCAAGCACGTCTGGTCGCCGGCCGGTGGCTGGTACGCCCAGCCCGCGAACTGGAAGCTGAACACGGCCATCATCGGCACCGTCATGCTCGGCACCGTCGCCGCTATCTGGAGGATCAGCGCCGAGAAGGAGGTGCGCTACGTTATGCCTCGGGAGGGCAGCTTCTTCCCTAGCAGATAGTTCGTCGAACCCTTGTCACACTGCGGGAGAAGGAGGCTAACCTTGGGGGTGCAGCTGGTCGAAGCAATTGATCGAGTACGACCGAGAACAGGCCGCGAAGAAGGAGAAAGACGCGGCGCAGGCGGAGGCTATCCAGAACTCATAAACCGATCGGACGAGGAAAATTGTACTTGTAATTATGGTACTCAAAGAAATGAGGGCCGTGTGATTACGGCGATTGCGAACGACTGTCATGGGTGCCCACTGGACAGGTCACAAATTGGTGATGCGACAGAGTTGGATCTACGCTGAAGAGCCCAGACGGGACGGGACTTACGGGGAGGTACGATTTCTTGCGGAGGTTAGCGATGCCGTCACCGCAGTGGGACTTCTGAGGTCTTCGCAGAGCCTCCGTAAATCGAAGCGGCAGGCCCTCAAATCTCGTATCGACATTTACTCTCCAGAGAGGCAACTTACGACCTGAAAACCATGTCACTGGGATTGAGTGCTCGCCGAATCGTCCAGCACTACAACCGGCCTCTGTGGCTCTATTGCATACTATACACTTATCAACAGCACAGCAAGAAAATAGTACTTAACGTCGAAAACGCTAGAATATCAAATCAAAACCGGTCGGGGCATACTGTTCAGTCGAGCCGTCCCTTAAGCACCGATTCTCATAATCGCTACCCAGCAGCAAACTGGCTTCCCTTCCTCAACTTCTCTCCAAATATACACAGAAGTACTGGACCTGGCAATCCTACTCCCGCAGCAATTAATGCAAGCGACGTGTTTCCCCATCCATGATCCAAGCCTTCGGTACCTCGCCGACGCGAACAACGGAAAACCAAAGCCAGCAATGATTCTGAAAACCATTACTGCCCCGATTGCGGACGCTGCATACCTCGTGTGGGTGTCGACCAAGGACGCCTGGATTCCCTGGAACCCGACGATGACTCCCACGTTGAAGAGCACTGTGACAACATTAGGCCAGATCCAGTGGGCTTTGTGTTGAGCAGACCAGCCGTACACCAAAAGACGAATAGGTACGAGGAGAGCTTCAGGAATCATCATCGATACCCGGAACTCGGGCTTTCCTAGGCCTCCATCGGGAACGTAGCGATGCATGAGAGCCACGTAGACACGGTCTTGGAACTTGGCATATGTTTGTGCACCGATGAAGAAGCCAAGAACGAGAGATATGTAGTTCAGGCCGCTGATGCCTGTAGACTCTCCGTATGTGCTTGTCCACAGGGCAGAGAAAGTGGAAAGGATCAGGTACACAATGCCATAGAGGTACATCATGTAGACGGCCAAGGGCGCGGAACCACCGAACCCTGCGAGGAAGCGGAAGGCAATCATTTTGGCCTTCGTCGTAGCGAGACCACAGCACAGATGTAGAGCATTGTTGTGAGTTGGAGTATAATGATACGGCCATAAAGCTTCGAAAGACCGCCCCAGATCGGAGGCCCTAAATCGTAGGCAAGGACAAAGATGGAGAGAACGAGAACCTATTCAAAGGCGTCGGTTATGGCGAGACCGTGGGCGATGGCCTCCAAGGCTGGTGCAACAACCATTGACGACGACACCGGGGAAAGCAGAGTGTAGAAGGATACTGTCCAGAGAAGAATATCTCAGTTTATGCTCTGAGATGCGCCTCGACGAGATTTACCACAAAATACTGCCGCCCACTTCCTCTTCGAAGGCTTGCTTTGGGTTGCGGGGATCAATCGGTCCGTCCCAGGTCACTAAGACCGGCTGTTATTTGTTCTCAACTATTACTGAATCTTCTGGGGAGGATGCTGCCACAAGCTCCGTATGACCCGAAAGGACGTCAATGGAGGATCGCGAATATTCGAAATAGTTACTGACTCGCTCATTGATGGTTTACAAATTTTGACTGGAGAACTCGACTTGGGAGGTAGTAATGCTATCGCTTTGCCTTACTGACACACAGAAACTCGAATGAAATGGAAAGAGTAGCCTGGCGACTCTTTCCTGAGTTTAACACGAGAATGGTAATCGCGGAGCCACAACTCACGATGACACCAACCAAAACGTTCGGATGTCCACTGTCTGGCTATTGCGAGAGAAACAAACAAGCCCGTTGCCTCTTGGCCAAGACCGAATGCGTTCGGCTGGGATGACCTGCGCGTTGTAGGTTTTAGGGCTGAAGGCATTCCGAAAGTCATCCAACTGCTCTTCATAGTGAGCCGGCAGACAAGGTTTCCTGACCCATGACGTTTGACTCTGGAGCAACTCCCCAAACCTATGCCGCGGACGACCGAACGACAGTAAGATTCTGAAGTGCAATCAATACAAATGTGGATGGCGGATGAGAGTTTTAGTGAAATCAAAATCGTGCATGGCGACGACTGCGTCTCGCTGCAGAGCCCGAATGGTTCAGATCGAGTAAATGAAAAGGCTACTTAAAGCTATTCTGAAGGCGGGCAAGGTTTATGGTGATAGGTGGTTTGAGGCATAAGTAGCAACATGGAAGAGTCAGGCAGACAGCAGCAGTTATTTTAATTGCAGAAAATATACCCACTATTCAGCCTGAATACAAATAATGTCTACAACTTCTGAAAAACACTTACTACCCATGGGTAATTCTGCCCATGGGTACAGTATTCACACTATACCCATGAGCCTCAATACCCAAACCCACTTAACCCATGGGTACACATGGGTAATTGCTGCTACCCACGGGTACTACCCATTATTTACCTACCCATTTGGCGGGTACCCATGGCCCGCGGGCCGGGTAATTGCCATCCCTAGATATCATCAAGATACTGGCGCAGCGTCGCGAAAGTTTCGAATCTTGTGTGTGGGAGAACAGGGAGACTCAGGACCCATTTCGGGACCAACCTCATAATCAGGATATCACTGAGACGGGTGTAAAGGCAGTTCTTGTAGCTTCTCGAGTGACTGTTGGTGATGTACTTCTGTTCATGCTGCTTGAAGTCGTATTCGACGCCGAAACAGGCTCCAGTGAAGACATGGAGATATAGCTCACGCACATCCTTTACCGCATCGACAATTTGACCCTGAGATACTAAGAATTAGTGATCGACAACCTGGCGGGTCTGTCGGATAGTCTCGGTCCAGACAGGGCGGTTGTTCCTGTCGCTCAGCGTCGCAACGGTAGCCTTGCGATGGCGCGTCCAGTCATCGCCGTCTGATGAGACAAGACTCGTCCCGAAGAAATCCAGAACTTCTACAAACGGGACTTGTCAGCAGCGCATCGCCGAAACACGAACAATATCAAGTTTTCCCTACTTGCGTAGTGACTGATCTTCGGGAACTCATCGGCTCGTTTCCGCAATACCTCATCGGCTACGGACGGATCCCGAGTGCGAATCTCGACTTTCCTTGGGGTAGCGTGTGCAAATGTTTCGCCCAACTTTTCATGACCTTGGGATTCTCCGTAGGTTCGGTCTACCCAAGTCAAGTCCAGCGCGTCGTATTTGGTCCAGTCACCCAGGCCCAATGGGGAAGCGTTGAAGAAGCGGGGAGATCCTCTGGTTGAACATGATCCAGAAGGGGATTGAACGGACTCACAGGACTCCACACGCCGGGAATACCAATGGTTCGCGCGATTCGTATGTTGCAAACCAAGCCTCGTCTTGTTCTACAATAGGTGACGGATTAGCCTCGAGAGCATCTGACTGTCGGTTGTATCCCAGTCCCCGAGAAAGAAGCCAGGAGAAACAAGTTCGTGACGCGAATTTCATTGGCGTAGAGCAAGTCTAAGCCTCCGCCTATTCTCCTCTCGTGATGTGCTTCCTGCTTTCGGTACTCGCATGTGTGTTCACCAACACGCCCAACATAAGTGACCTAATCTCCATGAGCCGACGCCTTGCAATCAGCAAGCCGCCCCATCGGTTATGCAAAAGTCAAGTGTCAGGTCAGAAAACCCGGTGACCTACACTCAGGAGGGTCTGATTTACCGGACTTGGCAGAAAGGCACCTCTCGACGATCAAGACTTTCCTGATCAGCTCAAGCCGATCATCAAGCTCATCTCTCCCTCCATCTCCAGAAGGAGCGATCTCATGGCACACCGGACAAGTCCGAAGGGTGTCAGCGAACCGCATATCACCACGGAACAACCCGTCTGACGCCCGGGAAGGAAATAAAGGGGCGTTCATGTCGCCCGAGGAGACGGGCTGCTTTGGCAGGGTACCTACAGCTCTGGCTCTGCGGGATGTCTCATCGATCCCGTCTCTGGATCCAGACTTTGCATAACCGTGGAAAACAATGGACAGCTGTGGCTCATGGCAGGCTACGATATTGAGGATCTGCAATAGACTTCGACCAATTACAGAGTACGGTTCCATCGTTGAGTATCTTAATATCAGCTTACGGGCTGTTAGGGAGATTCCCTCCTCAGGGTCATGGCGGGCTCGTGGGCGCATCGCTGATACATAGTCGACCAGCGTGAGAGTCTTTTGTTGGAATGGCCCAAGGCTTCTTGACGTAAAAGGCACGAGAGGGAGGATTCTATCGTAATCCGAAATTCATAGAAGACGAGCTCCTAAATACACTTATTGAGATAGAGCGGTTCAACCAAAAAGGCGAAGAAATGCATGGGCTCTAAGAAGCTTTCAAGTTGGCAACCGTATTGTCACATTTCCGAGCGTTTCCTCACAAATTGCCACATCAGGCCCCGATAGCCTAGCATGAGCATCATGAGATGACTCGTTATATAGCTATACGAAGCGCAGGACGATCCCAGAAAAGTATCGCCTGACATTCAGATGAGTGTATTGTTACGGTCTTTTGAGCGGCGAATTGGAAGCATTGAGTCCGACTGAGCTGAAGCACTAATGGTACTTCACAAATTCTTGGATGCGTTGACAGAACACAAGTATTCCATCGCCATCGCCTCAACCATATAATTGGGTTTCGTGATGGTTACCCACGATTGGCGAGGCGTTCTTCGGGCATCTCCGACAGACTATATTTTTGTACAGCTTCTCGTGTCTGAAAGCTATGGTCAAGTCACGACTCCCGATCAATACGGCTTGCCGTCCCCGCCTGTGTCGACACGTCTTATAGTGTAATACTCTGGAACTCTCATGAGAGCCTTTGCCAGTTGCACATCCTCCGGGGAATCATACGTATGTACACTGCGGAACCTGTCCACAACCGCGACGCAAGATGCAGCTCAAATTCATGGTACAGCCAGTCGAAGCTACGCCGTATGCAAGTATGCAAGTAGCGGCAGATGCAGGTCCTTCAAGCCAGGTTGGGAGTAGAAGCCGTGTAGTCTGACTAGGCTGGGTTGTCTTTGGGCTACGTCGCTCATCTGAGCAAATGCAGCTCAAACACCCAAACGTAATAACATTGCCTCCAACAACCGTGTCAACCCTGGTCGTGTTTACAGTATCGAGGTAGTGGCCTTCATCATGCGAGGCGTCTGCCGGTACCTGGTGGATCGGGGATTGAAGTGGTCCAAATCCAGTCTTGTGCGTCATGACAGCTCCCAAGAGGCGTCACGAAGTTTAGCCGACGCGTGGGGTTAATATAACCCTTTTTCCCTTTACTCCGACATGAACTGGGAGGGTTGGAGTTGTTGGAGTTTGCTTTCTAGCACTGGGTGCAAAGAGCTGCAATCTGTAACCCTATTGTTTCGTCAAAGGCGTCAATAGGCAACTTCGTTGGTTGATGGCCAACGCTGCCGCCTCCAGCTTCTCGCTACGCCAAGTCAGCAATGCGGATCAGTGCAGGCGAAGAATTCAACTTAGACGGCTTGGTCTGCTTGATTTGTCTGCCTGTATCTCAGACACGGCTTAGGAGGGAGCGCCACTATCCATGTACACGATCCTTTTGCTGGGACTCATCGAACAGGTGCAACATTCACCTTGGAGTTCTGTTTTGGTTCTGGGCCTCGGTGGCACAGGCAGCAACGCAGCAGATCCTCCGAGATCAGCGGGACAGGTCCTGAAAGGGGTATCCTGTTTTCTGAACTTGAGTGCAGGCCTGTTGCCGTTCCGTCAAACCTGCAGCCGCTAGGGAAACTCCCCGATAATCCACTAGAAGAGCCCGAAGTTTCGTCGCTTCCGAAAAGCCGGATGGTAATCTGTGTTGGGGTTACATGTGGTCGTGAGAGCCGGTTTACACAATTTGGGGGTTTTTTTTTTGTAGCGGCGGCTCCTGTGGCTTCTCTTGATTGAGAAGTAAATCTCAAAACAGGTATCCCAAGAAACACTCACGAAAGTATCCGATGCTTCGGTCTTTAAGCGGCCTAAAGCTTTTCCACTATGGATCAAGGTATCGCGGAGCATGGCGTGGTGGATGCCCCTCATCTGATGGAAGGACGGTCCAGCCGCCGAAGCCCCCAACAGACCCTCAACTGATTGTGGTCCAAACGACTGATGTTGCCTCTTGAGCAGCTGGATTAGCAAGCGGATAATCCATTGGTTGCCGCCAGCTTCATGGCGGCCCGGACGCCTCGACCAAGTCTTAACCACAAACTAATGGAGTTGGACATCCACAAGCTGTCAGTTGACTGCCGGTCAACTCGAGAAAAAACGGACACAACGGACCAATACAATACATTGCTTGCGAAGCAGCGGGCACAGCCATAAAACTTGCTGTGCCCAATAGAAAATCAATCCATTATTGGCATTTGTTGGTCTAAGGATTGATGCTACAGCGATGGGGTGAGCCAAGATCGCCGAGGACGCTAACGAGGAGAAGAAAGGCCCTTCTGTCCGTCATCTCATATCGGAAAGATGACGAAAGCTCCAAGCATCGACATGTGTCTCGCCGCATTCATCTTGAAATGAGAGGGCTTTCCCTAGGCGCAAGTCATCCAAGTTGTTCGCGGAGCATTACCAGTCTCCACGATACCACAGCCTGACAGAGCCTGGCCGTTAGCTGAGCTTTCAGCCTAACTCATCTTTCACCACGTGGGAACCAAAGACGGACGGAACGGGGCTCGTCCCGCCGAAGCAACGGGACGTAGCATGAATTAAAGTGTAGACGAAACAGAATGAGGCGGAGGTAACAAGAATCTTGTTCTGAGTACAATGTCGTCACACCTTGACACCTCAGCCAAAAAGAGAAGAATGCCGTCAGTCAGTGAGCTGTCTCACTACAATAGAGGTGCATTACGTCGTTTGCCGGGCACTGCGAGCTCTAGAGAGTCTGACGAACGCCTGCTTCCAGAGCTTCCAGAGTTCAAGCCACCAAATGGAAGCAGAAGGCGTCCGCGTCGGTGCGTTTTGCGGCGGAATCGAAGCCAGTCCAGGGTCGATGTCTACCTGACTAGTAGATCCTGGCGTTGAAATCACCGACGATGTTGGGGCTCGACGCAATTTGAAGGTGTGGATGAGTTGGGGTAGAACAAGGGTTGTCCATCGGTTCGTGGAGGAAGTCGGCGAGAAACCCACGAATAAGGAGAGATGCAGCGCCAGATGTTTCCAAATCTTGGAGTTTCGGACCGCCGACCGTTGTGGTATGGCGCCACGCACGACGCCATTTTGCCTTTTGCCTAAATACCTCGTGGCATACCAAGCAACCTAATTTGGTGATGCCATCCCTGCTGGAGTTCGGTCACGAAGCCGCCACTGTTGCCTCGCTCCCTTTCTTTCGAACAGGTTGGATTCATTAGGAGTTTCCATGGAGTTTGTGTGATTTTTACGGCGGTGCCAGAAAAGGTAGGCAATTGTTGATGGTGGTGCGTTCGTCTATTCAGAGTCGATGGGCTGGAAATTGCTGTCCGAGAACGTATGACCGGGGTTGTGTAGCATTGGTGAGTGCGGCAGGGAAGTGTTTGCTGGTGAGCCGTAAATTTCGCCAAAGAAGTAAGCGGACGTCGTTGCATGGTACCGAGGTCCGCGGCGACGGTCGCAGTAAACCCAGGGAACACTACAGAATGCCGGAGGGCCATTAAGATGTCTTTGTGGCTTCTGTACATGTTGGTATTCGAGCCAGAGCCTGGAGGTGCCCTTGCAAAAGTTCTCTCTGGGTGCTCCACCCGCACTTGATGAGCTAGTTCTTCGAATTAATGCCATCTGGAAATGATTCAGGCCGATCGAGCAGAGGAGGAGCACGTCTAGTTTCCTGGTTGCTGTCGATGACTCCAACCGTTGTTGGGCCTGGGAAAGCCACAATCGCAAGTCTGGGGTCGCTATGGTTGGCAGCACAGTTGACACCGTCATGTTGTGACAGGGCAGCGAGTGTTATCAATCAATCCTCTAAGGTTGTCGCGAACACGATACGCGATGTTGTGCTGTGGCCCAACTCTCGGAAAAGACCGAACGAGACTTCTCATGGTGGAATGGAGGACTGCGGGATGAGTCGACGAACGAAGGCGCCCGCCATATGACTTTGCTCCGCATGTGCGGAGAAGAGTTGGAGGCGCCGAGTGGGCCTGATGTCTCCAGAATTGAGACACCATCATTGCGCTAGCCTGTGCTTTATTCGAGAGAGCTCGAGACGCAAACGAATCTGCAGCGTTTTCGCCATTACCGCTGTGGCCTGGCTTCAATTTTCGTCCAGTTTTGACAAGGAAAAGCTGATCGAAGCTTGCTTCGTTCTGCGAAGAGCGAGCCAACCATGTCTAGGGGCAATCAGGTAGCCAGGGATTGTGGAACAATCGACCGTCGTTCGTCCTCTCTCCGATCTTGGTTGGGCACGAAGTGTGCGTTGAGGCAACGTGCCCCTTACTTCATCCAGTACAGCTGCTTTAACCGAAATGAAGTCGACACCATCAGTTCAGAAGCAGAAGCTGACTAACGTTATCAGCCCCAGGTTTATTTAATGTGGAGAGAGGTTGAGGGTTCCATCGGCGTAGGGATTCCTCGAAAATCACCGGCATTCGACTGCGGGATCGGAGCTGAAGGCTTTTGCAATTTGCACGGTGTTGGGAGTTGACGCCTGCTGTCGCATGGTAGATAGATTCGTTGCACCAAAAGACTGCTGGGGCAGATAGCTTTCGTGTCGTTTGCCGAGTACCTCGTCGATGGTGTCCAACACGTCGGAAAAGATCATACCATCGAATGCCATGGCAGCGAGGGAATGGATCATGGTCGCGATGCTGGTGATTCTGATTCTGATCCTGATCCTAATTTTGATTCTGCGTGGTCGACGATGGAGGAAGGAAGAAGAGGAGATCACATTACCGGTTGAGCTGAAGTGACATGGAAGTCCCTTGCTTACGAGGGATGCACCTTCCTTTCCTTTCGTTCTTCGGCGCACCTACCAAAATATTTTTGGGCTGAAGAATAGAGAGAGGAAGGAAGACCCTGTGTGAAGTAGAGTAGCACGCCGGGAAAGTAGTCAACACAAATTTTACAGGGTCTCAGACCACCTCGACCACTGAGCTGGCGATCCCCAGCATCAACTTAGTGACGTTGAAACACATCAAATCCCCTGTAAAGCAAGAGGTACTTGGGTACTTCGGGTACTTCGGAGCTGGGATGGGCGTTCCGCCCAGGCATGACTGCCAGCAATCAAATTGACTCCATGCCCCTGGTGCCTGCCGAATTCTTCCCCAGATCATCCCCGTCAGCCACTGCTCAACCCCACCCCCAGACCGAGCCATCCCATCCCCAGGCCATCCCATCCCATAATTGAGCCAAAGCGAAATCCCAATAGCGCTGATAGGATTCGAACCCATCTTCTACGGTACCGTGACACCCCCTGGATGTATACGGAACTTGTCCACTACTATCATGCACCGGCAGACCAACGACCAACAGCGCCCGCAGCAAAATCTGGAGACCGCAAATTGAGGTTGCAGATTTCACGTCGCCGGTAAAATCGTGGCGCAGAAAGACGCTTCTTCACGCAGAGGCTCCCATCTGCCATGCACCCGATACGTATAGACGCCACGCCAACCGCGTCTTTACCATAGGTTCGCTTCATTCGGCGCCAAAAGAAAGCTGAACCAAGGGCCATCGTCATGGCAGAAGTAGACGGCGAAGGAACCAGACGTCAGCCCGCAAAGATCAGCCCGCGAAGGCCGTTCGCCTCCGCATTCTTGGTTCTTGGGCCCGCCCCCCTACTGAATTGAGTTCAGTCAATGCAGGCAACACAGATCCGGGGTTCTTGCAGGCCGTCAACCCAAGCTATCTGTCTGCCGTCTTCCACGCCACCAAGGAAGGGCAGGCATAGCCTCAGCGAGTCCAGAGAAATCGCGACCATTAGACAAGCCAGAGGCCTCCCGCAGGACCTGGCTGTGAAATCAATTCATCAAGATGACCGAGCGCGATGGCGACGCACCCAGACTCGGCCTCAAATATTGAAGAGGAAGCCACTCGCCTCCGCTACTCCCTCCGCTATCCGAAGAGAGACATCATATGGCACATATGGCGCCTAAACGCTCGTCGTTGCTCCACTGCGACTATACCCTGGCCATGCCTGTAGCTTGCGGAATCGAAGAGAACAACAGATACTGGCTATTCCATTATAGAAGCCCTTTGCTATAACCCACTTGGGGCCCGACGGGGTGGGGTTCTGGAGGTCTGGAGACGAGCCTTGAAAACTGGACAACCGAGAGTTGAAAAGACGATTCCCCATCTCGACCTCACAATGTAACGCGCCACCCCTACCCTACACCACGCTACCCCTCACCCTCGACCCTCGTCCTGTCTGATCCAAGATACAAGTGTCATGACCACTGCAATGTCCCGAGGCGCGGAGGACGTCGGAAAGCAGGAGAGACAAGAGGAATGCAGTGGAGAGCCCGTCCCGGTGAGTGGAAAGGTGTTGATGGCATGACAGCCGTCCCGTCTGTCGTCTATCACCCCCACATCGCTGTCGTTTTCGCCCTTTTTTTCTTCTTCTTTTTTTTCTTTTGGCCCGTATGTCCGACCTTTGACTTCATCCTCCGAGCTCACATTCTTCTCGCCTGAGGATCGACCAGAATGTGACGCACTTGGGCAGCACATCTCTATGGACCAGCAGTCGACAAGATCATCCTGGGGTTGATGCGTTTGGTTCTAGACCGTGACAACGAATATGAGCATGTGGTCCTGCCGCTCGCCCAAGAAGACGATGTTCTACCCCACCATGCACCCGTGAATGGCCGCTCGTCGCCAGTTTTTCTTGGGCTGCTGTTCGTTGCTCCTCACCCTAGCATCTCCAAGCCAGAGCTGGACCCCTGCTCCCCTCACTACAACCCTGCCCCGTCCCTCACATTCTCTTATGTACAAGCGGCCCATATAATAGCCAGGCCCGAGGAACCAAACGCGACCATTCCGCTTCCTCCCGCCCTTCGAGAAGCAGACGTGCTGTCTGGACGTCTAGACGCCTACACTGTGAAACGACATTTCCTCTTTACTACCATTGCTAATTCATACGTACATAACAGGGTACGACTCTCGCCTGTTACTTCCGTTGCTTATTTCTCATACACCGGTCCCACTGTGCGCATCGTCGCGCTCTCGTTGTTCTGAGAGCGGTGAATGCTTGACAGACACCGAGACTGCCCAACTTAGCAAACCAAAAATAACCTAAGCACGGTAATCATCTTACATGCGCTCTGGCTACCATACACATGCCAAGTTTGTGCGTCGGATATTCACTTGATCAAGGGATACGGCAAGAGACGGGGAGGGTAGCGAGACAAGACTCTCAAGATACCATCCAACAATACGCGACTTAAGCTGCCACGTTGGATCGGTCCGAGTAAAAGGCTGTCACCAAAGGCTTCGACGTGGACAGACCGGGAAAACGAAAGCGTCTGAAGAGCCACATCCTTCAGCTTCACAGCACAAACCAACCACGCAATACAGGGGCAGATCAATCTGCTGTTTACCGAGAACCTTTCTCGACGCATAGCCCACAAATCGCCCGTGTCCGGTAGACATAAGCTAGCAGACACTCAGGTAAAAGTGAGTAGCTCTCCCCCCCCAAAAGTTTCCGAAGCCTACCCAGTTCCTTCCATCCTCATGCAGCCTCTTTCATACCCCGCGGTCACCTCTCCCGTCCTGGGAACTCGGCCTGGAGCGCATCAACCCCGCCATTGCCAATGCGGGAGGCTAGCTGTGCCGTGTTCTAACGGTGGTCCTGGATTTCTTGCGGCCCTTACTATGGTCATGTCACTTTACCCAATGCCCACTCCATCTTTTCGCCCCCTGACGCAGTCGAAGGTCTGGTTCCGTTCAAGTACCTCAAACTAGTTCTTAACAGGACTGTCGAGGCACCATCAAGACGTCCCCTACAAGGAAACCACACGTTGATATATGCCTCCCACTAACCCATCTTCAGCCGGACGACGTTGTGCAGACTTCTGAGTCTCGAAACTGCACCTCAGTGTCATACTTGCTGCAACTTAATCGTCCCGCGAAGCTCAAGCATCAAAACATATGACCAAGCGCAACTGATAGACCGTGTATCATTACAACTCTTTCAAAATTCAGCCACTACGCCACCATCAACGGGCTTGGACCCAGCGAGAGGAAAACAGGATGTTGTCAAATCCGCTACACCGATTCTCGACATATCATGGCATGCCGTCAAGCACCCTTTTCTCCAATTCTCATATCCCTGAAAACCACCCTCACTTAGCTGGGATGGGCTCAATCGCCCCGGGTTCGTATTATGCACTTCAACAGCTACAGCAACATATGGGAGCAAACAACCATCATCTTGTTCGAGCGGGACCGCAACCAAAATATCGCCAGCACCCATACGGGCCCACAGCTAGGACGCCTAGCATACCTGGACCTATTCGCAGGAGAATCAGCCGGGCATGTGATCAATGCAACCAGCTTCGTACAAAATGCGATGGACAGCACCCATGTGCTCACTGCATAGGTAAGTATCGGTCCCTGAACGGCAATGAAGTTACAGGCAAGTGACTGACATTCTGTCTTTCAGAGTTTGGGTTGGGCTGTGAGTATGTTCGAGAGAAGAAGAAAAGAGGCAAGGCATCTCGAAAGGATCTCGCCGCGCAAGCAGCGGCACAAGCAGCGACATCAGGCCAGGGACCGAAGTCGCCCACCGAAGAGAACGGTCAGATGTCAGAGCAGTACGTTTCCAACAACAAGAGTGGCCAGCCCTATGAGAACGAAGTCCAACAAAACCACGGCAGAAAGATCACCGACGACCTCGGTGAAGACGCTATGCAACGTAGCCAGCGGACCGACTCACTAGAGAGCTTCGGTGAAATTGCGAGCCATCAGCCTCACCTAGCGGGCCATCATGGTATGGATAGCGATCATATGGAGAGTCCAAAAACACTGGACCTAAACGGATACGGTAGTGTTCCCGGAGGATTCGACAGGCAAGGCCTGAGTGCACACATGATGGCTGGTCCCGCACATGCTGCGTACGGTCCAAACCGAGGGAACATGGCGGCGTATCCAGACATGCCCTATGCCACCCAGACACAAAGCCCAACACCATACGGGAGCGGCGCGCCATTCCGCATTGCTGCAAGCCCCATCAGTGCCTATCCTTTGGGAGGTGAAGCAGCCTCTCCTAAGTGGATGTCAATGTCGTCTCCGCCAACGCAATATCCACCGCACATGCCGCCAAATAATTACGCCCAGACGGCTCAGCCGCTACGATATCCAGTCCTCCAGCCTCTTCTTCCGCACCTCGGCAACCTGATCCCAATCTCCTTGGCATGCGACCTCATCGATCTGTACTTCGCGTCATCATCCTCGGCACAAATGCACCCAATGTCGCCATATGTCTTGGGTTTTGTCTTCCGAAAGAGGTCTTTCCTTCATCCGACGAAGCCGAGACTTTGTCAACCCGCCCTGCTGGCGAGCATTCTATGGGTCGCAGCACAAACCAGCGACGCACCATTCTTGACCAGTGTTCCATCCGCCCGGGGTAAGATTTGCCAAAAGCTGCTCGAGCTGACTGTGAGCTTGCTCAAGCCACTCATCCACACGCCCTCTGGAGACACGTCGCCTGTGACCAGTCCCGTCATTGACGGAGTGGCTCTTGGCGGATTGGGTGTAGCGCTTCCTGGGTCTATCAGTATGGATGCTCTAACGGGAGAATCCGGGCCATTCGGTGCTGCAGGCAGCTTGGACGATGTGATAACTTACATCCACCTGGCGACCGTGGTGTCCGCGAGCGAGTACAAAGGCGCAAGTCTGCGTTGGTGGAATGCAGCCTGGTCCCTGGCTCGCGAACTCAAATTGGGACGCGAACTACCCCCAACGGGAGTGTCAGTGAACCAAAACCATGATGGCGACGCAGATGGCGAAGCAGAGGATGTGATGGGAGGCAACGGCAACGGCCACCCTGGAGCTATCACAGAAGAGGAACGCGAAGAGCGCCGTCGCATATGGTGGCTCACATATATCGTCGACCGTCATCTTGCTCTGTGCTATAACAGACCCCTATTCCTTCTCGACATGGAATGCGCCGGCCTTCTCCAACCGATGGATGATACTGCCTGGCAGAATGGCGAATTTCCCCCAACGGACACTACCACAGACCCCGGTCTCGGGGACGGCTCCGGTGGCTGCGTTCGCGGTCCCCACTTCGAGTGCACAGGACATAGCATCTTCGGCTACTTCCTGCCGCTCATGACCATTCTGGGCGAGATTGTCGACTTACACCATGCCCGTAATCACCCTCGATTCGGTGTCGGCTTTCGTTCCGCCAGAGAGTGGGACGACCAAGCGAGCGAGATCACCCGCCATCTCGAGGCGTATGACCAGAGCCTCAAGCGATTCGAACAGCAGCATCTCACCCGACACATCGTTGTGGATGACAGCAGCGAGACCATCAATCCCGACAACGGAGAACATGGCCCCATCTCCGACATTGGAACCCCATCGGTACAGTCAGTGCATACCAACGCCTCAAACCGCATGACGGAGAGCGACATCCAGACGAAGATCGTCGTGGCCTATGGTACGCACGTCATGCACGTCTTGCACATCTTGTTAGCCGGCAAGTGGGATCCCATCAACCTTATCGACGACAACGACCTGTGGATCTCTTCGCAGGGTTTCATTACCGCCACGAGGCACGCCGTATCGGCTGCCGAAGCGATCAGCAACATCCTTGAGTTCGACCCGGGGTTAGAGTTTATGCCCTTCTTCTTCGGCATCTACCTATTGCAGGGATCCTTCCTTCTCCTGCTCATCGCCGACAAACTTCAGCTCGAGGCGTCGCCCAGCGTTATCAAGGCATGCGAGACCATTGTACGCGCGCACGAGGCTTGCGTCGTGACGCTCAACACAGAGTACCAGGTAAGGCCTGCCCGAGGACTTTTTGCTTTGGGTCACATACTGACATTGCTACTCAGCGCAACTTCAGCAAGGTTATGCGAAGCGCGTTAGCACAGGTGCGCGGCCGCGTGCCTGAGGATCTCAACGAGCAACATCAGCGCCGCCGGGAACTGCTTGCTCTGTACCGGTGGACTGGAGACGGCACCGGTCTAGCTCTCTAAGATGCTTGGGCTTGGGTCAATTTCACCCAGCGTGGTCCATACATGGAACGGCAATATGCATTCGAGATGTCAAAAATAAACGAAGCAACACGGGTTATGGGACAGGGAACACGGAAAAAGCGGGTTTATGGGTCATCTTTGAAGCTTTCAACAGCGCTCGGCAGCTTCGATCTTAAGCTCTTGGTGCGGAGGATTACAAACCAATCGGAACTTTTGTAGGGACGAAGCTTTCTGCTTCTTGAATTTTTCGAGAAATCGATATAACCTTTTTTATTTTTGCTTTTTACTAATACCATGGGGAGTTGAGTCCCGATTGTACGACTTGTTTTACGGTGTACGGATGATGGAAGGACATGGGCCATGTAAATACCTTAGTCATGTAAATACCTTAGTTATTGTAAATAGCGTTGATTGCGAGTCGATGAGTTGAACCCCTTGCCATTGTTACATAAGGTACTGGAAGTGATATTTGTTGACTTGGTACTGCCATTCGTCTGTACACAACTCCACATCGCCGTGTGTCCCCTCCCGCCTCTGATTTGTATCGCCCGTAGTCTCGTCCGTATGCAGCGTCTACCTAATTCTCCACATAGCTCCATTTTGGACCGTTTTTGGGGGTTTTTTTTTTTTTTTTTTTTTTGGGTCTGTTCGCTCGACGAATGCTTGACCCAACCCCCATCGTGTTCAAGTAAGTGATTATCCCATTGGGGCCGTCGCAGGAGACATGGCATCATTGCATGCAGAATTACGTTTCCACTCACCATGGATCGACGCAATAACATATTCGATTCGAAAAACAGAATATGTTCAGTGGTAGATAATGCTGGCTGGTTATCGTTCCCCGACGAATAGTATCCTGAGGGGTTTTTTTTTTTCTTTTTTTTCTTTCTTATAAACAAAACACTCCTCTCCGCCGCCCGCCCCTGCGCCGAGACGAACGCCTTGCTTTACAGGATGTACTGATAAGATACATATATACATATATACAACCCCCCCAGTTCACGACTTTTGTTCAAGTTGTGATAGTTGTGGAAAAATGAAAATGAAATCTTGCTCCGGGTTATGTTGTCATCGCGTTCATGTTTTGTTCTCGCTGGAAGAAGAGCATGCGTCAGGACCTTGACGAAAATTACCAGAACTGTCTCTAATCCAGCCCCGGAAGCCACCCGTTACTATTCAGAGAACTCAAGTTGTCAAAGTTGGCAGCGCTCGAGACGTCTTCGGATGATTGCCGTGGGGGCACGGGTCCGTTGCCGCCGTGGAACATGAACACCTGCTCGTTGGTCGGCATGCCGGTGCCGGGCATGTTCCAAGCCTCAAAGTTCTGGTGCCACTTGGCGCCGTCGTTGAGGAACCAGTCTTGGTCCAGGCCGTGGAACAGCTGGCCCGACGTGATTTGCCGCGCGCTCGCACCGGACGATGGCGGAGGGTTCATGTTGGCATGACTTTGTGCGTTGTTGATCGCGTTGAATCGTTGTTGCTGCTGCTGTTGGTACATGGACTGGGAGAGAGATGACGGGGGCCAGCTGCCGGCCAAGGTATCGGGCCCGATGTTAATGGTGGAAGCAGTGGCGGTTGCGGGTGGTCGCGATGTTGGTGGTCCTGCGCCGCTAATTTGGGCTAGTGATGCGGTTGCCATGATTATGTCGCTTTGTGACAAATCGTCCTCGCCCAGCTGGTTTTGAGCGTATTGCATAAGGGGGCTGTACTGCTCCGGCTTGTTTGTTATTGGCGAGTCTCGGGGTTGTGGTGGAGATGGTGAGGCAGTGGGAAGTGATCGAGGAGTGGGCACGTCGGAAGTGCTGAAGTGGCCGTACTTCTCATCCGTTCGCTGGAGGACGGCAGATGCTTCCTCCGGTAGTTCGACGTTCCATTTTCGAGCCAGCACGCTGATGAAGCTCAGGGTTCGTCGTGCGCAGAGCCAGTCCTCGGCGATTTCCTCGAGGTGCTTCACGCCGTGGATGATGTCTCTCTTGGCCGTCTTTTCGGGCAGGTTGAGCAGGTGGATGGTGCAAGCGCTGTGAATCATGTAGACGGCGATGTTGCAGATCTGGCGTAAGTTCCACGTCTTTTTGTACAGGCGCATCAGTTTGGAAATGGCCCCGGCGTTGGCTGTACAAATACGCCTAGGTGAGACGTGGGACGGAAGTGGAGATGCTCCGGGAGGGTACTTCAAGAAGGGCCTGAACAGGTGGATATACTGAAGGTGAAAGAACATGCTGCAACTGGTCAGACAAGGCGTGCGTCGTGCGGGCTGTTGAAGAACTCACTGTACCAGGATGACATTCGGCGTTTGACCCTCCTTCGGTTCCAACTCTTTGGGCAATTCTTTGCGCCAGTCCTCCAGTCTCCGGTGCAACTCACTCAGCTTCTTCAGCTCAACAGACTTCCCACTTGACCGCCCAATATGATTCGGATGGTAGAAGAAGAGCAGCAGATCGCTACTAATCTCGCCGAGTTTGATGAGCTCCAGCCCCACTGCCCGCGTCCTTGACGGCTGTTTGCACGTCTGGTCATATCCCGTGTCTGTGTACGGGGCCCACAACTCAGCATCCTCACCGGGGAAGACGTCGTACTTCGGTACGTTGTAGGAATTTTTCGGTATTTGCGGTAGCCGTCCAAGGTAGTTCGACCAGGCCTTGTCGAATAGGAAGCAGCCCCAGAAAGTCATTCGCCTTGCATCCACGGCGTGTTCGCCGAGGTTCTGCTTGTCGGTGGATGTCCCGCCATCGTCAAAGTTCAAACCAAGATCCTGAGCCATTCGAAAGGCCATGCCGGAGTAGACCCAACCCTTGGCTTCGCGAGCACAACCGGCTTCCCGCACAGACATGAGAGCGAAAGCCTGGACGGTTGTGAGCCTCGGGCGCTCGTATTCATCGTTTTCGACAATCAAACGTTTGGCTTCAGCAAAGAAATGGTCACCCTTGGTGCGGCTGTCTCCTGGCGTCCCAAAGGCGCCGGGCACACTGGAGAAGTGGGCCCCAAGAGCCAATATGGCGTTTACCAGTAATGAGGAGCAGTAGACGGTGTTGGCCTGTTGTACTCCGTGCCTACCTTTGAGGAAATCGCGGTAAAATAACGTTTTTGACATTGTCGTGAAGTAGGTGTAGTGCCAGTTGAAGTACATATTCAAGAGATGGGCGATGAGTTCTTTGTCCTGGGTAACTCTTGTCCAACTGGTGATAGGATCCTCGTTGGCCGCGCTTGAGTCCGACTCTGGCTCGTTTGAGTTGACATCGCCCGAGTCGCCCATATAAATGAGATGAGATGTGCCGCCGATGAAACGTACTGAGCCATTTTCGAGACGTAATTCACCCATCTTGCGGGCCAGCTCCCTCTCGCCCGCGAAGGGCATGTTGGTGGTGTACTCGTCGGCTTTCTGTTCATTTTCTTCTGCCTCTTGCATCAAGGATTCTTGCTTCAAGATTTGCTCCGCAACGTCATCAAGGCTGTCGCAAGTCCTGATCTTCTTGACAATGTCCGGCACTTCATCCTCGCTAGCGTTGAGAATGGCTTCAATGAGAATCTGCAGGGTTGAGTTGCGGGCCTTCATGCTGTCGACCTTCTCCCTGTAGACGCCTTTCCGGCGGTGGTCTGAGTTCGGATCATAAACGCACTCGGTGCCATAGACGCTGGCGCAAGCGGCGCAGCTAGGTACGGCGCCGTCGCATTTCGACTTTCTCCTGCGACAGGCGACGCAAGCAGTACTTACACAGCGTCGCTTCTGAGAAGCCGCATCACCACCCCTGCGAGACTTCTTCTTTGGTTGGGGCGCGGAGGAGGCTGCAGGTGGGTTTTTGCGCGGGTCGGCGGAGGTCGGCTCGAGCATCAGAGTGTCTTTCATTGTGTACCGGTTTCGTGGACAAATGGAAAAGGACGTCAAAACAATGACCGGAGATGCTGGGTCCAGTGCAAATGCGGCGCACGGAGATGTGGGAATCTGATGGGGGCGGGATCCCGGGGAAATGAGGAAGCAGTAGCAGCAGCAGCTGATGAGCAGGCAGCCCCACCAGACTACCTCAAGTAAGGCTGCGAGATGAAGATTCCGTTTTCTCTGTACCAGGCTATGATGAGGATGCAGCAAGGTCTGGACCGAGCTGAGTATCTGGAACGCGACAGCGTGGAGATATTTGGGGGGCGGGGGCGGGGTTCTTTTTTTGCGGAGGTTTGCGGGCGCCGAATTGTCGATGAAATACCCTGCCGTCAAGATAAAGAAGTGACTGGCGATTGGGCGTGCAGGGTAAGGTATACAGATTGGCGCAGCGTCTGATAACCTAACGACGCGGGAAAGAGATGTGGCAGGTGGCTTGGCTGGTTCTGGACGGGTTTAAAGAGGAGCAGGGCTGCTGCTCAAAAATGGCGAGGGGACAGACAGAACTGCACAGTTCTTCCGTCCAAGCTTTTTGTTTCGAAAGTGTCGCCTTCTGGTATGGATGTGTAATTACGTCGGCAAGTCTAGACTGGCATCAGAACATGGTCTCTCCTGAGGGGGGAAGAGAGAGTCGACTGAGAACAGAACAGAAACCGCGACTGATGAGCCGGCTCGAGCCTAGGCTCTGAAGGGGTCTAGTCCTGTCTTGTGCGCCACGGCAGTCCCGTTGCGGGCTGCTCGGAGCAAATGACGTGCAATTGCATAAAGGCATGGGGTAATTGCATATTACGTACAAGAAACCAAGCGGTGTTCTTGGAAGGTCGGTGGCTCGAGTGGTGTCTGTGGTCGCAGGGACACGATGCGCGCCGGCTTACAGCGGACTGGCGCCGCACGTTGCGATGCCTTTGCGGTATGAATCGCACCGCTGGACCGGAGTGACTCTCCTCTCGGGTATCCGGAGGAGAGGAGGGGGGGACGGGAGGGGAACGGAGGGGCGGAAGACGGCCGAGAGAGTAGAGTGGTGTAAAGTAAAGTAAACTACCGGCGCGAATATAGCGTAATTTGGCTGTGGCGTGCGACAAGACGCAGGTACTGAAGTCTGAGACTGAATAAAGTGAAGTGTCTCCGAGACGCAAGACGCAAGACGCGAGCTGAAGGTCGACAAAGGCGGGGATGAGAAATCAAGCCCTCCTGACTCGTTGACGGCCGGCGCGTCGGACTGCCGCTACGGAATAGAGAATCGATGCGGATTGGCACCGAAAAGACCGGCCGATCTGGATCTGAATCCGGGGCACCCGGTAGGGGTTTTTTTTTCTTTTTTGGTGGAGAGAGGGAGAGGCGGACAGCCGATTGCGCCGTGGCCGTGGTCGCGGTTGTAAGTGACAGACGGGACAGACAAACGTCTAGACGGTTGACAGTGACAATGCCAAAAAAAAAAAAAAATACGTCGTTTGTCTGTTATCGAGATTAGAAGGCGCTACTATGACTCTACAGGCACAAAAAGCTGACAGTGACCAATTCCACCTACGGTACGTAGGTAAGGTAAGGACCGTAAGGTAGTAGTAGTATGAAGAGGTTTTTGGTCGTTGGCGCCTCCCTAGCCAGAGTCGATTTGAATTTCTCCGCGGCCCGCTGATGCGCGAATGGAGAGCCGAGCCGCCGGAGCCACTGAGAACCGGCACCCTTACCCTTGACATCTGTATGCCGCAATTGCGGAAAGCTGCCGTAAGGACGAATTTCGTCAGTGACTAAGAGAATAAGGCACCTCAAGCTGAGGTTACCCTAGGTAGGTGGGAACAGTAAGAGACTGAGACTAAGACTGAGACTGAAGAATGGCTAAGGCCAGGTAGATAGATAGCCCGTATAATGTCCGCGTCACGGAGAAGAAGAGGAGTGGTTCCTCCTGTCTCTTTTCCGATCTTAAAAATACGTAAATATTGCCATGGGCGCTCTCGATGCTTTTACCTCCTCTCCTGGTCCTTCAACTCATCCCTCACATGGAAAGCCATTGATTGCAAAACACGGTCAACACCACCTCCCAGGAAGACGGTCCATGTTTTTTCGTCTCAACATGAAATGAAGTGAGGTCTCGGAGTCTCGGCGTCTAATGATCTTGACATATTCAACCTTTTTTGCCGCCTTGCCGGCCACCACGACGTGCCGACGCGATCCAATCACAACTCGCTTTGGAATCATCTCTCGACGCCCGCCCGTCTTGTGCAGGGAATATCCAGCGGCGGCGCCCTGGGTGAATTGCCCAATAACGCCCATGTGGGTTGACATGGGCAAACCGCGAATGTGGATTGTGGGGAACCCAACACACGAGTGACAGGAAGCCGATGTGACAACTGAGGCAGGCATCGTGCGAGGTTTGGGGGAAGTTTCAGTGCACGTGCCCGACTTGCTATTTGGCAGTTCTTCAGGGCTTCTTACTGGAGCGCAGATGCAGATGCAGCCCCACCAGGCACCCCACAGCCTACGCGGGAGGGGGGGTGATTTCTTCACAATGTTAGCAGAATGTAGATAGTATATACATAGGTGAGTATACGTACTTATTGAATATACTACTAAGCCTCTTAAGCTTAAACTAGTTATAATTATATTATTATTCTAGTAATAATAATTAATTATTATATTTATTTTAAGAGTATTCTAAACTTATTTAATAGAGCTATGCTACTAATAGTAGTACGCTTATATATAATAGTATTACTGATATAAATATGCTAAGGCAAAGTCTAAGTATAATATATCGAATTTAACTTACTATATAAGGAAGGCATTATGCTAGCATTGTATTAAGCTAGCCCATACGATGCCATAAATGCATAATGTCAACAGTCTGAACTAAACCCCGGCCCCCTCCCTCGTAGGAACCCACAACCCACCGGAACCACTCGGTGCATGGAACCCAACCGGGCCTTCTCCACCTTTACCACCAACCTGAATCTTTACTGGTGACGGCTTCATACCTTCCTTACCTTGAGGTACGTTAGGTACGCAGTGTCCCTTTTCCCCGCCCTATCACGGGCACTCACCACAGACCAGCCCCCGACCCCAAGACCTGACTCCATGAACTCATGACGCCAAGTATTCCGGTTGAGTTCATTGATATTCAGCACCTACCTATTCTACAGTTCCAGTTGGTCTCAGGTAGCTCGCTTTCGACAAGGTACTGCATTCAGCTACTACTACCTACCTACCTTACCGCTGAAAGAATCCAACCATTTCGCACTCGCCGTGCCTGAACAACAGAAGGGAGGCCTCCCTCCTAGTTGAGACGAGAAATCTGGGATCCGTCCCCCAACACGCCGAACTAACACCCTATTCCATCGTCTCGCCTCTTCGACCAAACACCTACCATTCAACCTGCGTCACAGGCCAAGCTGCTGCTGCTGCTGCTGCACAATTACTGACCGTTCTCGATGCTAGATTGAGTTCGTCCCGTTGAACCCATTCTTTCAAAGGAAAACATGGCCGAGGCTCTGACCGTGGTAGAGGTCGCAGTCTGCATCACCGAGGTTGTCGAGCGACTCTGCACCTACGTCTCCGACGTGAAGAGCGCCAAAGATGATGTTGGCAAGCTTACTCAGGAGCTGTTTGCGCTCAAGGGCGCTCTAGAACATTTCCACGCTCAGGCCGAGGCTGGCAAGTTCGCCTCGTTGGAGACCCAGGTCCAGTCTATGCTCGCTATGACCCAAGGAAAACCTGGACGCCATGCGAAAGAAGCTGGGGACACCCAGGACCTCCAAGCTGGGTCGCGCCTCCCAGAGCCTCGTCTAGCCTTTCCGGATCGGCGACGTCAAAAAATACCTAGCAGCTGCCGAACGAGCAAAGACATGGTTCATCATGGTCTTGATGAGAGATTCGCTCGACGTCACTACAACCGTCCTCACCGAGCTGCAGAAACTGACATCCGTGCTTCATGAGGACATCCTGACTCGCAAGACAGATCGCATGCTCGACGAGGCGGATAGCCTCCTAAAGTGGCTGTCTCCCGTCGATAGCGGAACCAGGTCGCGCGATTCTGTGGTCGACCGAGTGCCGGGGAGCGGGCAGTGGATCCATGCCGGCCGGTTCTCGGGTTGGAAAAGAGGCGGCCCGACCGCATGGCCTGTGTTTTGGATTGTTGGCAGGTGTAAGTTGCTCTTCGCATTTTTGGTGTGTGTGTGTGTGTGTGTGTGAGAGAGAGAGAGAGAGAGAGAGTAGCCTACCGCATGCGGCATTCGACTAATGCAATCAGCGGGTTCGGGTAAAACGGTCCTATTGTAAGCGTGTCAAGTTGTGCTCGGCATCACGCTCCTACCACTAATCCTTCATAGCTCACATTTAGTTGAGAATCTGCAAGCACAAATCGACTCTACTACGTCGGGAAAAATCAGCAAACTCGGTCTAGGGTTTCATTGTTGCTCCTTAGACGATGCTGCGTCTCAAGCTGTGCCAAATGTGTTTGGTTCCATCCTGGCCCAGATAGCGGCGGTGAGGCCTCAGATCTTCGATTTTGTACGCCCACTGAGGCAATCTAGCAATACCTTGATACCCCAGAACAATCTTTCCGTCGAGAAGATTCATTGGCTCATGGACAAGGCACTTGAGCTTTTTGACGTCTTCTATCCAATGGTAGATGCCTTGAACGAAACCAGCCATGAAGCCGTCATCGTTCAGGTCCTGATACAGCTTTGCGAGAGGCACCAAAATCTCCGTGTCTTAGTCACTTGCACACGCGAGCCAGCTCACACCTCTACCTTGATTCATCTTCAGCAAATGAGCGCTGCATCTGTAGATCTGGGCCTTGAGAAGTACGTCCAGCATCGGTTTTCGACTGAGCATGGCTTCCTAGTGTTGAGCCCCAAGATCAAGGAGGAGATTCGGCAGAGAGTTGTGGCAGATGCCTACGGAACGTAAGATAGCAGGTCGCTTCGCCAAAGATGGTTTCATTGACATCAACAGATTTCGGTGGGTCAAGCTTTGCGTGGATCGACTTGGGTCACTCCGTACCGGACGTGAAATATGACGTGTTCTTGGCGACATCCCCTCCATTCTGAATGAGACATACGCTGGCATCCTCAATCGCATCCCGGAGCAAGACAAAGGCATCGCTCGAGAGGCCCTCGCATGGCTATGCTTTTCTCTTCAGCCTCTTCGCCCGAATGAACTCGCCGAAGCCGTGGTCATTGAAGAAGGCGACAAGGATATCGACGATGAATGCCGGCTCAATGACCCGGCTGTTCTTCCTGAGATATGTCTCGGCCTAGTTCACGTCAGTAACGGCTTTGTCACTCTTGCCCACGATTCGATCCGGACGTTTCTCCAGTCGGACTGGATTCGCACTTCTAGCGCCTCAGCCTTTGCCTTTGATGCTGCTGAAGTCCACCGCAGGATCATGCACAAATGTCTAAGTTATCTCAGTCTTGATCCCTTCGTTGCTGGCCCTGTCAGGACAATGTGGCAGGTTGCGGAGCGGTTTTCCAGATATCCGTTACTTCACTACGCATCCTCCCTGTGGCCCATTCACTCCGAAAGATTCACTCTCGAAACAGCAGACGAGGATCTCATTCTGCGCCTGTTCGAAACAAAGAAGATGAAAAACGGAGGTCCTTTCGACGCCTGGGTGCAGTTTCTCCTGCAAGACGTCGACCTCACAACCATACGCAACACCGAGCCGCTCTACTGCGAAGGACGATACAATTCCCCGCCATTATTTGTGGCTCTCTGGAGACGCAACGTGAAGGCTGCCGAGCTCCTGATCAGGGCGGGGGCGAATCCAGATAAGAAAGACACAAACGGACAGACCAGTCGCGATTTGGCATCAGTTGAGGACATGTCTGACATCCTCAAGCTCATGAAAGAGACGTCGCCGAGGACGGCCTCGTGGCCTTGACTCGATTGATATCTTGGTCGAGGTAGTTTCGGATACGAATAGCCAACACCATATTGCGGACAGAGGGCGGAAGTCTAGCGGCATACCACCGCCAGACGACAGACACGGTGTCGCGTCAAAGCATCACCGACACGTTTAACTTGGTCACGGTGCTTGTCAAACCACAAGGGCCACGATATGGGTCATTTGTCCGATGACACGGCCGTCACGTTCGTGTTGTGGCACAATGATAGACGAACAAACGGAAACGGGATCGAAGTATTAGAAGGACACCCGGATCGATGCCTCGGTAGCCTTGCTTGGATGGTTGTCATCTGGCTCAATGGTGCCCCAGTGACGTAAACCGACAGCTATTTTGCGGTCAGAGGTCGTGATATGTGGTCGCGATATGTGTGCAGCATATTACCACGTGCAAAGCCCCGGAACAATGCTGTTGTCTAACCCACATGAATCATGTTCGGTGGCGTTGGGATGCCCTGCTGGCACGGAACAATCGCATGCTGTGGCAGTACTAAGGTAGTGGCAGCTCAAGTGAATGATTGATGACGCACCGCCACACCGAAGCCGGTGGAAGGGGAAAGAGACAGCCCCGGGATTAAAGTGGAGCATTGTATTATCATCCCGCTGCTGCGGTTTTAACCTAAGGTACTTAACTTAGTTAGGTGCGTACCTACCACTGCCCAAGCAGATTCCGATGTGATGTTCCCCACCACTAACGTCACGTAAGGTAAAGTACCTACCCTTACCGACCTTGATCCGTGCCTTCCTCATTCGAACCCTGAAGAGGACCGGCTCACCCAACGTGACGCCGCTCTTTTTGTTTGCTGGGAACTTGAACAAACCTACCACGACTCACAACCCTCAACCCAGGCAAAATCCTCCTCTCTACAGCTTTGCTACTTTCCTCCTCCAAATCACCTGTTGCCTGCCCTGCGTTGCGATCTGCCACTTTTGCTCTCGTTTCATTTGGAGACATGCTCCCGCAGCTCCATCCACAGTCCATGGCTTAGCTGAGGTACGTCCTACACACCATCACCGCCATCTCCGACAAACCACACACCTTCATTGCGCAAGCCGCCGGGCGAGACTAGTATGCCGAAGACGAGCCTTTGGGGGCAAATATACATCTTCACTTTCCTGGCTGCGCCCTCCTGTGCAATGTGAAAAGGCTGGCTCTGACAATACTGTACTCAGGCTTTCTAATTCCACATTTCCTCCACCGATCCTACTTACGTCGCAGTACCAGCGACGTAGCGTTGCTTCCGCCCTCCGCCGACACCGATCTCTCACCTCTTCTTCTGGCTGACGCCGCAGCCTGCATCCTACTAAAACAGCAACCCTACAACTACAGCAGCCGTTGCTGAATTTGCCTCCTACGACATTAACTGTCCCGCCTTTTTGTCCGATAAGACGAGCGCTTGGCAGCTCCCGCCAGTAGCTTAAGCGCCCGCTCAACGCGACTTCGCCCAACAGCCTAACCAAACCTCGCTTACCAGAATCTTCCAGACTGGCGTTTCGAGCTCTCAGAACCGCCGGTCTTGCTGTAGGCCTTGGACTTACTGCCCTTGCTGCCTACCAGCGCAACCAGGCGGAAATGGATTCTCACGCCAACAGAGGCGGCCACCTGGATGCTACGACCGGTCGGGAAGTCGTATACTGCCATGCGTGTACCAACGAGTGGTGGAAGGAAGACCATGGCTTGCAGTGCCCTCGTTGTGACAGCGACATCACAGAAATCGTACGCTACGCAATGTTTCCTTTTGTTGACCTTGATCATGGTCTGACAGACTCGCAGGTTTCGCCCGAGAATGACCCCAGACTTATCGAGGATGGTCCCTCTCTCCACGAGACACTCGGCACGGAGCGCCATAGACGCCTGCTGGACGACGATTCCGATCCCGAAGAGGCCGACCTAGAGGAACACCTGCATCGTGGCCCTGGTGGCTTTGTTCTCCATCGCACAACGTGGGGCAACCAGGGACGTGACTACCAGAGACACGGATCAGAACCTCCCCCACATACTCGGGATCCAGTCGACCCAGGCGACGGCGATCAAATTATTAGACGCTTCATCGACATGGTTAATGACTTTGGAATGGGCATGCCCCCTCGTCCGGCAGAGGAAACGCGCCCTGCTGGATTCGGCGGTGGCCTGTTTGGGGGACCTGGCAACGTTCGCACCTTCCACAGAGCCGGCCCTGGAGGAACCACGAGCTTTACAATTGCTACCGGACCAATTCATATCCACCAAGGCGGCACTCGCTCTCCTGTCGGCCCCGGGACCGACCCCTTCCAAGCGTATGTCCGCCAAATCCCCAGCGGTCGCCATTCGGATGGACCCCGAATAACGATGGTATCCATCAGACCTAATGCTAATCAACTCCCTAGTATCTTTAGCAGCGTTCTGGGCGGAGCAGGCCCCCCATCCCCGGGCGGACCTGATGTTGCTGGTCAAGGACCGCGCGCGGCTGGCGGAGCGCCCACGCTCCTCCATGAGATTCTTAACATGCTGAACCCCGCGAACGCCGCCCATGGCGATGCTGTATACTCGCAGGAAGCCCTGGACCGAATCATTTCGACTCTGATGGAACAGAACCCCCAGTCCAACGCGGCGCCTCCTGCTACCGAAGATGCTCTCAGCAAACTAGAGCGCAAGAAGGTCGACGAGAAGATGCTGGGTCCTGAGGGCACGGCAGAGTGCACGATTTGTATCGATGACTTCAAGGAGGGCGACGACGCCACGGTGCTTCCCTGCAAGCATTGGTTCCATGACCAGTGTGTCGTTATGTGGTTGAAGGAGCACAATACTTGCCCCATTTGCCGCACACCTATCGAGAAGCCGAGTAATAGCAACAATAGCGGCGATGCAAGTAACGCCAACAACAACAATCCCAGTGATGCTTCTCGGCGAGCCCCTGATGCCGCTCCGGGCCCATCTAGCAGCAACCAAAATCCCGCATACTGGGGGGATGCTCCTCCTGGAATACCTGGCCATTTTGGCCCGCCGACTTTCGTCACTCGCCCAATCTTCCTCGGAAGACCCCCTCCAGTTCCCTCTGACTCTACGCGGCCTGACCGACACGCCGTCACAGATTGGGATGTGCCCTTTCCTCTGTACGGAGCTAGCGCCTCAGGACGCACTCCCGACATCCCTCCTCGCCCTTCACCTTCAGAGTCAAGCCGCATGCCAAGTTACCGCTCCCGTCGGGACTCTCACTCCCCTCCCAGCCTCCGCCGGCATCAGTCTGATAATTTCAGAGCTAGGCAACGCAGTCCGTCGTCTGGCAACTGGGAGAGAAACCAGGACAACAACAACAACAACAACAACAGCCAAGACTCGGGATCCAGCCATGGTCCCCTGAACTGGCTCAGAAACACTTTTTCGCGTGGGTCTGGCTCTGGTGATAACGCCAGAGACAGACGCTGATCCTAAACGGATAAAGAATATGTGGTCAGATGAGCTGCATAATTACCCTGAGCGGGTGTGGATGAGGCCGCGTACCAACGAATTCATTAGGGGCGGATCACGAATTATGAAGTGTGTTGATGGCGTTAAGCATGGGGTCGTTTCCGTTGTCTCCTTTTGAGGAGCAGATCCTGCGGCTCCTTGGGTGGCACATCAGGATGTGTATTTGTAGAGCAAAGCCCAAGTAAGGCACGGGCCAATGGACCTGAAACACAATATCAAAACCAATTTGCACGGTGATACGATAGACTCCTGGCCTATTGAAACCAGAGCTATGAGGTTCTACTAACGATCGTCTGGTACTGGTTACGGCTTGAGCAGGGTTGTTGCCGCCTACTCACTCGTCGCTTTGTAAAGGACTTTATCCTCGGAGGTGATAGCGACAACATGATGCTTAATTAGCTCTTCGTGGGCAGTAGGAGGAAAGTTCAAGACCGGGAAGCTCTTCTTCGCGAGCCACTTGCCCGCCAGGTTCAACCACCCACACAGCTGCAACAGCGGGAAAGATGACCTTCAGGGAGAGAGCTCTTTGCAAAATTGGCATCGAATGCCTTGAAAAGTCCTGAAAGAAGGGTAATTGACTGGATACACGGGGCACGAAAGTGACGGACAATATCAAGTCCGCTGATCGAGGATCTCGAAGCCACTGTACTGCCTCGTCGCCGACGCCATTGGTTCCGTATCACAGGCTCGGATCCGACCGTTCATCCAGCTCATCGACCCATGTCGAAAGCTGATGGTTAATGGCTATAAAATTTCTGGTGGATAGCGCTGTTTGTATAGTTCATGGCTGCTCCGCCGCACGCAGTCGTCCTTCTGCGCTCCAGATCAGACCGGCCGCTCGTCCGGCTCCGCCGTCTTTGCTTCGACGCGAGCGAGGTCGCTGGTAAAGGTCGGAGTTGTGGTGATATCTCAAAGACGGTGGGGTTGCGAGGGAACCACTGCTTCCAGGCAACCAACAAATCAAGTTTTGACGGTGAAGAGCTGAATGGATTGGTGCATGAGGTTCCTCTCGTGTCGTTAAGCACGAGCCTAGGTGCGGGACCCTTTTCATGATATATCTCTCACCCAGGCATTTTTAGTAGGCCGACTTCTTGGAGGTTGGGGTTTTCGTTTTGTACGTAGGTCTATTGTGTATACGTCGCCGACATAATCGAAGGACAAGGTCGGTGATGTGGCCCCGGGCTGAAGGCTCATGTTCGGGTACTAACTGCGTAACCTGGCCGTCGGTCGCAAAGGTGAACGGCAATGCACCGCGCTCATGCTCTCGTCCGTGACGACACCTTTAGAACACTCGAGGTGGCGACAAGCTCTGCTTCAAAATCTTACCCTTACCAAGGGTTTGAACGTGCTCGAGACCAGAGAACCGGGGTCTAGATCTCCGCGCTGTAGAGCCTTTTGTTGATCAGGCCGTCAAGGGGCGGTTTGTTCGTCGAGGCAAGTAGCCAGACCAGATTCAGTTCAGTCGGGATCCTCTCATCTTAGTAAATTACAAACACATGGTATCTTCAACCCAAAGACCCCTTTCGGAACTGAGTCGACGTTATGCTTGATGACTGAACAGCGGATGGGGATGATCAGAGACGTTGGCGATGTGCGGCTCTTCTCTGCCTCCCACGCCAGGTCTTGACAATTCTAATAAGTTTCGCGGGGCGAGCTGTGTCATGTTGGTTGAACTAGGATCATCGTCGGAAAACAGGACGCTTCCCGAGATCCACATTGCTGGCTTGAATTTGATACTATTTTCACAACGCCCTTTGTGTACTCGACCGCGGACGGAGACTTTGGGTTAGCAGTGTGAGGGGCTATGGGGAGAGAGTACTCGGTAGTGTCGTGTTTTCAAGGTTCAACGGCCCCGTGAGAACTGACCTGTAGACTGAAGTGGCTGCCTGGTGGCATACTCTGACTCTTGAGTTGAACCACTTACCTCTTTTTCCAGGCTCATGAATGGAGGTCTTCACCGTGGTCAAATCCCGGACAACAGCATCATCATGTCTGTCCTTCCGATATTCTAGTTTTTTAATTTTATTCTAAAGACGAGCTGATTTTTGGGGGGGGGTTTTTTTCTATCGCATCATCAGTGAGGGAGTGCTGACCCTTACATAGTCGTGACGCCTCTTATCCTCTTCTTTACTTATTCTGGTGACGAACATCTGACGGACGAAGAGCATGATGGACAATCGAAGAGGCGCGAGCCTTTGCTTTGCCATCCTGATTCCATTCTATAGAGTACCTCGTTGATCAATATTTATGAAGCTTCAAGGTTCGATCGAGTTAATAATATGCGATGGACTCGCCTCTAACTTGGGGATATCTTATTAAGTTACGCACGAGGTATTTCTCTCAAATACTGCTGTTCTGTGATCCGAAGGCTGCGCCTCCACGTCTCGGAACTTGTTCATTGCCGATCATGCGAGACATACGTTCGGCTCGCTCAGGTTTAACGCATGGAACCTACGGGCTTACGCACCGCATAACGGACCTGCTCATATGCCGGTGGTTCGGCAGGTGGGAGTACGTCAAAAAGACACCAGAAACCAGACTGGAAAACCCCACCCCAAATTATTATCCCCTTTTTTTCTGTCCTTTTGAGCTGGAATCTCATTGCAAGCATCAGCGCTCGCAATCCTCGGCCTCATCGTAGCATTTTGGGGATTAAGCCAGGGTTTGCATTCGCCAGAAGAGGGATGCTCGTCTCAAAGGGGTTATGCCGTCCCTTGCCTCGCATCTTGACGTGCAAATGGACAATACTGCATAACTTCTCATGAATATGGAAGAGAAGGTGCTGAACGACAGCGGCAAGGTTATGTAGGGCATGTTGCATCCGCAAGTTTCTCGTTATTCGGACTTTGACACACCCCAGTCGACCAGGCTGTCAATTATGACCTGCCGCCCACTCCCTTGGGCGGTCATGTTCACCAATGTTAAATTGTCGGGGAGCCGAAGGAGAAATCCCGTATCAGTATACTGACACGAGGTTATATACAATGCTGTTCGGGGGAAATTTTCGGTTAGGAAGCCATAAAATAAATCCCACGACAGTCGGGTGTTTTTGTTTTCCAAATCCATGCACAGGTGATTCCAATAAGCCACGACGGGTCGCTCGGCGACGCCGGCGTACAGGTTGTCAGGCAGCTTTTGGGACGTTGAAGACTTCACCAGTGAGCAGATTGCTGTTTGGGGACTTTAGCAAACGTTGCGGTACCATGCTGTTCATCCGATCCTCGTTGACATATTCAAGAGCCGGTGCTGCCAGGACAGGAGAATAGACCAGCAACCAGACAGTGTTTGCATCTTGTTGCAGCCTCATGTGGACATATTTGGATGGATATGAAACCTTCTCAAATATCAATATCTACTGAGATCTTAAAGAACCCACGACTGTAGATCATACTTGAGATTTGCTCCAGGTTAGCCGGAACACTAGGGGACTTGGTCTTTCAATATTATTCTTTACCACTTATATACCATGCTAACGCGTTGACACTTGGTTGAAAGGGGTCTGCCGATCGCAGTTATATATCGTGATGAGAAGTCTGGTGGAGTATTCCTAGTAGCTTAGGGCTCTATAGGAGCGCCTCTAATATTTAGCTCTGTGTTTGACAACGAGGAGTTATACCTACTAGAAAGAAGATTGTGTACCAAGACAGGAAAAGAAGGGCAAGCCAGTACTAAAAGGACTTATCGTGCAGAGTATGTTGTGATTAGTTTAGGCAACGCAAATAACTGAAATAAGCCTTGTAAAGGACTTAAGGACCAGAGATCCCGGAGTTAACTATCTGCCCGTACTTGAGGAAGATCAAGCCGTAAACCCTAGCTGCAGATACATGGCAAAAAGGAGTAAAGAACAGCATAAGTCAGCGCAATATATACAGCAAGTAATGTTCTTGTTGCTCCTTAGCGTCCCGTCAACTGTGTTCTACTGAAATAAAAAGCTCTAAGGATCCTCCGCTGTAAGCATTGCGTTATTAAGCAACCTCGAGGCAGTACTTCAGCACCATTATCTCATGTTGAATGCATCTTGATGCTGTTGGAGCCAGACAGCACAAAAATGAATAGATGGCGTGCTTTTGGACCCAAGATCAAAAGTTTTGCGCCGAGGGGGAATCGAACCCCCGGCTCCCCGACGCTGCTAGATGGCAACGGAGAATTTTACCACTAAACCATCGGCGCAGATGAGTTGATTGATGACGATCTAAGTCGTGGGGCTGACTAGGTAGCGCTGGTGACACTGGGGCTGCTGCTGACCTGTGGGTCGCAAGGGGCAGACCATGGCGATATCGGCGGGGAAGAGAAAATGCCTCGGCCAATTGAGCGTGAGAAGCACGCCTCAACAATACTCAGGACGGGGCGTTTTGTGAGGTAGCCCAGAGCCTTGTGGGAGGAAAACCGAGTTGTGTCGATAGAGATTCTCTATCTAACACGATGCAGTGAGTTGCTCGGAAGAGCCTGCAGCTGGCGTTCAGGGTGCAGTTCCATTGCGTTCCATTGGTGACGTCGATGCGGGTTGAAGTGCGCAACCCTGGCGAGGAGTTCTGTACTATTGCGCCCGGCAGGCAAGCAAGCTTGGTGACCCAGTAGCTGACCCAGTGGGAGCTTCATCAGAACGCAGAGATGAAGTGTCTTTGCTCCATGACGAGCATGATGTGATGTGCAAAAGACCAACGTCTGAATTGGCGGATGAGGACCATGGCTTAACAGGCCCCCCTCAAAAAAAAGGGAAAAAAAAACCCCGGGCTAAATAAGACGTGTCGGTCTACCTAGGTTTAATCCGGTGTATCGAGCTGACGGAGACCCAAACCAACACAGCTTCTTCAACGAACCAATTGCTCGCTTTTCGGGCGTGCTTAAGGCTTGCCAAGTCTGCCGTCCCAAAGCCAAGTTCTAGCTTCTAGGAGCCGGCTCCAGAATCCTTCAACGCCGGTCCCGGAAGCTTGCAAGTTGGCAAGGGTACCGCATTGCGGATACACAACAGGGCCTTTGACGGCGATACTTGCCCGGGTTCATTGAGACAATGAGCGGCTCCCTGCTGATCGTCCATGCAGAATGGGGGAAAGACCAAGATTGGGACCCCAGCCATCCAGCCGTCACGACCCCCTTCCCGTCGTGAAAGAAACAATAGTGGATGGGACTGAACCCGATGCTAGGCGATGTCTGAGGAGCTGAGCTGGTGTGAGGTTCGCGTCCTCAGTCCTGCTACCGCGAGCCGTAGATTCTTGCCTCTTTTTCCCTGGACTTGTTCTTTTCTGCGGCTGATTCCGTTCGTTTCGTTGCTAGTCAATCACTGCGCGGGTTCGTCAGCTGGATAGGATTGGGGCTCTTACATGTTGGTTCTCGTCCACGACGTGACTTTGCTTTGCTCTCTTCACTGGAGACAATGGACGGGCAGGCAGGCAGGCAGGCAGGCAGGCAGGCTGGCTGGCTGGCTCGCTGGACTTGGACTGGCTGTCTATGGCTAATTACCTAGGTAGGTTGGTTCAAATTTCCCCTCTTTTTTCACGTTTCTAATTCCCGTCCCCTTCCCCGTCCCTTCTCTCCCTCATTATTCCCATCGTTTTTCCCACCCCCAAAGACGCAAACCCCAATTTTTTTGTTGCCGCCCTGCGCTGTGTTCCCGTCCTGCAATCGCCTGTTTATTCCCACCTAGCGATCCAAGACCAAGACCTCCGGTTCCGAACGCTGCGCACCCGCAAACGCGAACTCAACCAAGCCCCGCGCCGCTCCGTGGTTCCAATTTCGAGTAGCCTTTATTCCCGGAGCAGCGGCCACAGGTCCAAACCGTACGCGCCGGATTCAGCGTCCAAGTTCCAATTACGTCCATCAAATTCGAGGGCGAGGACACCCGCCCCCGCGCCCCCCCCCATCGAACCGGTATTCCGGGGATAGCACGTCCGGAGCGAGAGCCCAGTGGCCACCACAACGCGGCGTGCCCAGACGGCGGAAACTTGAGAAAGCAGCGAAGTCTGGTCTGGCATTGGCGACCCGGCGCGCCGGACAATTTTCAGCACGATCGGCATCGCGCGAAACGGAATCGGGGATTTTGATTTACAAAAACGAATCGATTCCTATTGATTGACGGCCACTGCAGCAGTCCATCGTCGTTGGCCGCCCTCCAGCTGCTGCCGCCGCCATGGCTCCCCAAGACCATCCTCGGCAGCAGCAACAGCAGCAGCAGCCGTTCACGCCGACCTCGGCCTCAACAATCTACGCATCGCCGGCTTCAGAACACGGACGCCTGCCGCCGCTGCATACGAACAGCACGACACCGAATGAACTACCACCGCCAGGCGCAACACCGTCATCGTCTTCAGCGACCGCAGTTCCGCCCTCTTACTCCTACCCTTACCACAGCATCAAGACCGAGGAGAGCATTGACGGGAACTCGGCAAGCCCCGACGGCCAGCAGAACGGCTCCGAAGAGCCACCTAAGAAGAAGCAGAAACGCAACAAACCAACCTTGTCATGCCACGAGTGTGTTGAGCGCAAGACCAAGGTTCGTCGCATTGACTTTTTTTTTTTGCCTTTGCTCTCCTCGCCGGAGCTCATCAGTTGCCGCTGTCCTTGACTCAGTTCTTCTGCCATCCCCGATGCTTTCAAGCTCAGCTCGCGCAACTTGCTGTCGCTTTCCCCCGCACGACCATCTATCTCCATGGTCCACCGTGGCTCGCGAAATCGTGCCGATGCTGGTCCGAAGTCTGGACCCGGCAGTTCGTTAATCTGCCTGCTGCTGTTTAGAGTAGACGGGCGTCGTGAGAGTCATTCTCCCAGCACGTGGCATACACGCCTCTCGAACTCTGTTGGAATCTCAGGTCCCCCGGCCGGTGCTTGACAGACACCAAACGAGTATTACTCAGCGATCTCAGGTTGGAAGGGCTACAAGTCATGATCTCGAGTGCTAACGTATCAAAATAGTGCGATCGAGGCAGACCGCATTGTCTGGCCTGTATCAAGCGTCAGACCGAGTGCAAGTATGCTCATGTCGCAAACCTCCTTGAGTAGGCTGCAACCCGCCGCACCCCCGGAAAGACCCACCACCACCGGAGCACACTGACATTCTCTCTCTCAGGGAGACGACGAGGTCGGCCACAAACGGCCGGCGGATGACCAAGCCGCCAAAGAAGAAACCCTCAGATGTCAACACGATTCCAAACATCGCCGACAGGGGTCTCATTGAAGGCCGCGGTTTCACTTCTCGCGGCTCCGTTGGGTCCATCGCATTCTCATCCTCGACCGGTCTTTTATCCAATGTGCCCTACTCCCTACCGACCGCCAGCAACGTCTTCGGTATCGGTTCCGAGCATCCCTTCGCGAACTACTGGACTTGCGAGGGCGGTCTGCCCGAGGTGATTTCCGTCTTGCCGGACAAGATCCAGGCCGACATCCTGCTAGCGCAGTACTTTGAGTGCGTCGACCCGGTGTACCCTATGATCCACCGGCAGACGTTCTACGCAGACTACGAGCACTTTTGGAGCCTTCCCAGCGATGAGAAGAACCGCGTCGATGCGGCCTTCATCGGGCTCATCTTCGTGATGCTGGCGCTGGGGACGCAGTTTGTTACGTCGACCTCACCAAAGGATGGAAAGCAGACGGCCGAATTCTATGCATCGGCGAGTAACCAGGCTCTGCGGATGTTTTCGTACTTGAGCGCTGCTTCATTACGATCTATCCAGGCCATGGTGCTGTGAGTGTTCTTTGACAGACTAAGTGGTATGAACTCCATGATGCTGACATGGCCAGATTGACTTACTTTTTAATCAATGACAACCATGCCTCAGATGGATGGGCTTTTGCGGGCGTACTCATTCGCCAAGCCTATGCTATGGGTCTACACCGAGATCCCAACATCGGTAGGCTCTCTCCCTTCAGCCTTTCCTGAGCAGGACTAAAACCCAACAGTCACGCCGGAGGCTAGCATCTTCGAAAAGCAACAGCGTCGCAAGCTCTGGCAAGCTGTGCTTCTCCAAGATACCTTCCTGACAGTTCTCCTTTCCCTGCCCCCATCGGCAACCCACACCGACGTCTCCGTCGAAGATCTTCTCGACGACGGCTCAGCAATCGCCTCCAGCGACCCGACAGACATCGCGTACATCCGCGGCTCTTGGACTCTAGCCAACCTGGTGCAGGAGACGATCTGCTCACCGCGCTCCCTCGACATGCCCATCTGCACCACAGCCCGGCACAAGTCCAAACTCATCGCCGACTTCCGTGCCGTCTACCGTTCCTTCCCCGACGTCTTCCGGTCCTGGGACTCGGAAAGCCTGACGACACTCGCGAGAACAAGCAAACGCGTCGTCCGCCAAACCCTCTTTCTAACAAGCAACTACCACCACAACATCATGCTCGTCCACGCGTCCGAGAGCCCCGAGGTGCCCGTCAACGTCCGCGGCACCCTCGAAGCCGCGCACGAGGCCATCAACTCCTTCTTCCTCCTCTTCAACATCTTTGAACTCGAGGCCCGGGTGTGGTGGGTCTTCAACCACCGCGCCTTCCTCGAGGCGCTGTGCATCGGCAGCGTGCTCCGGGAGACGGCCCAGGACCCGGTTGCGGTGGAGGCGGCGGAGCGGGACCCGCTGTTCGTAAGGGCCAGAGCTGACATATGTAAGTGTGGCGTGTGGCATGCCGTTTCCGCGTTTTCCTGGTGTGTTTGTTTGTTCGCGTGTTTGACTGTGGCGGAGACGGGCTGACGTGTGAAATGTCACAGCGCGCATGATTCAAATCATGGAGTTGATGGGCCGGGGGGATCAAGGGTCCGATGTTGCTCGGGCCCGGGTCCAGGTGTTGAAGGACCTCCTCTGACGGGTCCCCCCTCACTCCGGCCCCAATGGCCCGCGCAGGTCGTCGTGGATGCTTTGAAGATCTCGTGGTTTTCTGTGGAGAGGGTGGCATTTTGCGAGGTGCGCAAGATGTTCCTGCTGTTGTGTATCCTCACTGCGTATCTAGACGGTGTTGGGATCCTGCTTTCTCTTCTTCTTTATTCAGGGAATACTTTGCAAGGTGTTTTGGCTGATGGAGTTGGTTGGATCGTGGGACGGGGGCTTTCATCCTTCTTTGTTCCGAGTTGATTCCCACTCCCAGAACCGAACCGCGCGGGATTGACTATATTACTCCTTTTCCAGGGGGTCTCTTATCGGGAGGGGAACTAGTATATTGCTTAATGACAGGTCAATGAGCGTCGTTCTATCTTCCTTCTTCCAGAAACCACCGACTTCCCCACCAGTGTTGAACCACAAGTCTCCTGTCATCGGTTCCATTGGAGGCGAACGATTGACTGAGTCGCTAGCCGCGGCGAGCGGGCGAGAGAGGGGGGGAATAGACGAACGAATGGAATGAACGAACGGAGGGCTTGGCCACCTTCACTGACATCGAATCTACCAGACAGGCAGACCATGACCGTGGAGCGAGGAAACGGAAGCCATTCATCTATCCAAAGACCAGCATGACCCGAAACGGCGTGGCCGGCCGTCAGTTGTGCATGTGCATTGCTTTTCCTTGCCAATAGAGAGATTGAGTGAGAGAGAGAGAGAGAGAGAGAGAGCACGCGGCAGCAGTGCCGAAATCAAATGTTGCGATGTCCTCGAACTGGATCCTCTTGAGGTAGTCAAGTGCAAAGAGGGTCCCGGAAGATAGCGTCACCCCACGTCCCGGGACAGACTCACCTTTTCTTTCTCTCGGCCTCCGCCCTTCCCGTCGCCTTTCAGGGTCCAGGGGCTGGTGACTGCCCCCGCCCCCCCGCCCCCCCCCAAAAAAAACAGTCGCTCCGTCGCATCAACCCCACCCGTCCGGGCCCTGTCCACGGTCCACATTGCTTAGCCTTCTGAGGCCGTTCTGATTGGCTGACTACCTGATGGTCCCGTCCTCGGCCGGGAGGCAACTTTCAAAGTGAAGTCGGCGCACGGGCCACGCAGTAGAAGGACTCGTCAGCTCGCCGGCGCTGATTGGCCAGCAGTGATCAGCTACGCCGAGGTGATTGCGCAGCCCCAATGTACCCAACAAATGGCCCTGGATCTGATGGTCCTTGATGCGAGGTCCACTCTGCTGCCACATCGGCCATGCACCGCGCTTGCTGGCTGGCGCTCGCTGCACTGCAAGTTGCGGAATGGGCAGGGCAGTGTTACGACGCGTGGTCCCGTCAGTCTCTCTTTCTCATTTTGCGACTGATGAATCCTCTTCTTTCTGGTCTTATCCCTTCGTCCCTTTTTTTTTTCTTTTTCTTTTCCCTTCATCTCAACGTTGCACTTGTGTGAAAGTGTGAATAGCCTCATTCGTTGATCATTTTTTGTTTCGTTTGGTTCTCTTTCGGGGCTGAAGTTAGAGAGAGTGGGATTTAGTGTAGAGGAAGGATTACACCATCATCGCCGACCGGGGTAAGACAGCCCGGGTGACCAACCAAACCAACTCAGCACGACGACGGGTGTATACGTACGCAGCCCAGGCAGCCATTTATCATACCGGCCGCCGCCGTCGCCTCCCTTTCCCTACTCGACCCGATTTCCACCTTGTTCCCTTCCGTCGCCTTACATTGAACGGGATCAGGTCCTGACATACGACCCCGTCCTCTAGGCAGAGAATCCCCCGACATACCCCGCCGGAAAAAGTGAAGGACATTGGGACCCGAAGAACGGTCTCCAGAACGGTCTTCACGAAACCGAGTTCGATTCTCACCACGCCTTCAAAGTCGCTCATCATGCGCGGCCTGGCGCAAGCTCTCCTGCTCGCGCCGGCCTTGGTCGCAGCCTCCCCTTCGCGGATGGATGAGAAGGTCAAGGGTGCGTTCTCATCTCACTTACACTCGACACAAATAAAAGACTGACACTCATCAAAAGATGCTTCCCCTTCCACCTTTGTCACCTTCGACATCCCCCCAGGCTTCGACGAGGACAAGCCTCAGCCCTACGTAAGCGTTTGCCCCTCTATCAAAGACCCCGAATCCATCGACTAACAAAACCCAACAGACCCTTCACCTGGAGGTCCTCGATGCCCCCTCTCCTTGCGCTTACCCCAACATGAAGGTAAACGACAACCCTCTTTCCCAAGGCGGCCACACCCTCGGCCGCGGAACATTCGCCGGCGACCACGACGGCTCGACCTTCATCGCCTCCTGGACCGCCACCTGCGCCGGCGACGAGCAGCTCCTTCGCTTCAACCTCGAGTCCCTCGCCGGCCGCTCCCTGGCCTCCGAAGTCGGCTTTGTCGCCCGGTTCCGCCAGATTAACCCGGCCACCATCATCGAGGTCGCCGGGCCCGTCCGCGTCTCTGACTCCCGCCCGAAGCTCGACGAGTCCCCTCCCGCCGCCCCCGCGTGGGAGCGCCACAAGCCCCGCCCCGGCGACGAAGAGGACCGTCTCCTCGAGGACCCGCCCTTCCCTCCACCGCCTCACCACCACGTCGGCAACCACCGCGAGGGCGACGACCACCACGGTCTCAAGGATGGCAGTGGTTCTCATTCCCCGCCGCCGCCGCCGCCACCTCCTCACCACTCCGAGGAAGTCGAAGCCAAGCTCCGCGAGCTGGATTGCCTCCGTCACCAGCTCCACGCCCTGAAGCATAAGATTCACGAGAAGGAGTCCCGTCTGGCTCACGAGCACGGCATCCGCCCCCGCCCCCACCGCCACGCCCTGCGCGATTGCGACTCGCTCAAGTGCGTCCTCGACATATTGATGCACCGCGTCGGCGGTGGCTTCCGCGGAGGATTCCACGGCTTCGGCGGTCGTCGCCGCGGTCCTCACGGTCACCGCCACGGTCCGCCCCCGACTTGCGGCGGTCCCTCCGGGCACGGCAACCACACACACGGAAACCACACCCTGCCTCCCCCGCCTCCGGGTTTCTGCCACTGTGGCCCGCCTCCTCCTGAAGGCGACGCTCCTCATCACGGACCCCCGCCTCCGTTTGATGAGCCTCCTCACCAAGGTCCTCACGATCGCTTCGATGAGCCTCCTCGCGGTCCTCCTCATGGCCATGGTCCTCCTCCTCCTCCTCCCCCGCCTCCCTTCGACGAGCCTCCTCACCAGGGTCACCACGGCCCAGGACTTCCTCCCCCAGATGACCAGGAACACCCCCTCGGTCCCCACGACCGCCGCCCTCACCCTCACGGCACCCACCATCACGGCCCTCCCCCTGGCCCGCACGGCGTTCCCCTCTTCGCCAAGATCACTGGCGCCGCTATTATCCTCCTCGGCCTCGCCCTCTTTATCCGCGCCCGCCTGACGTCGACCTCCGCCTCAGCCCGCCGCGCAGACCGCCGAGCCCGCCGCCAACGCCGCCGCGACGCGCGCGAGGCCCACAAGGCAGCCTTCACCGCCTCCCTCCCGGCCCTTTGGACTCGCATGTTCGCCTCCGCCCGCGCCGACTCCTCCACCTCGGACGAGGAGAAGCAGGCATTCCTCTCCGGCGGCCGCTACCGCTCCAACTCGGCCGCCTCCCGGGCTGACGACGAGAACGACGAAGACGACTCGTACGACGAAGAGCACTCCATGTCCCAGGAGATTGTCGAGTTCCGCAACGCCGCGACCATGGTCACCGAAATGGTCGCCGCCGAGGAGGCCCGCGAGCGCAGGCAGATGATGATGGCGCAGCGCCAGCGCGAGCAGCAGCAGCAGCAGCATCAGGACCACTTCGCGTACCAGCACCAGCAGCGCCAGCTCCGCCACCCCATGAACACGCCTCCCAGTCCCACGACTGCCTTTGCGGATTACATGGTTGACGACGCGCTGCCTACCTACGACGAGGCCGCGCCGTCGGTCGTCGTGAGCGATGGTTTCAGCAGCTACACGCCCGGCTCGAGCGACTACACGCCGAGCACCTCGGACGGACCTGCTGATGGGATTGATGATGTGCTTGGGGACACCGCGACCAAGAACTAGATTTTTAACATAAAATGGTAAAAGGGGTTATTTCATTGTGTGGAAATGGTTTGTAGTGGAAAGATATCCGAGGCTATTGTATCAGTTGTTTATGTATATACGGGCGTTTCTGTTTCCCGCGTCGGAGGTTTTGAGTGAGAGAGAGAGAGAGAGAGAGAGTGTGTGTGTGTGTGTGTGTGTGTTATATATGAGGATTTATGCATAGGAGGTGGAAGCTATCTGCGTCAATGATTGGGAGACAGTATGTAACCACGCGTGGTAGAAACGTTCTGCCTTGTGTAGTTCGGATCTGAACATGGCGTTCCCAAGTGGCGGCGACGCCAGGAGTAATCAGAGCATGAAAAGATATCCACGTCATGAGTCAACTGCTGTTCGTGAAAGTTGTGCTTGTGTCTAACTAGAATGGTCATTATCACGTTGATCCAGTCACAAGCTACGTTCGAGCAGCACTTCATACACGCCATCCATTTTGGCCAGCTACGCAGTGTGATCCTCTGTCGCACAACAGGGCAACAGGGTCCATGTACCATCGAGACGGCCTTGACTCGCACAGTCACCCTCATCTTCCTCACTGACACTTCCAACCGACGTGGGTTCTGATGCCAGAAGTCCCGAGTTTGATGTTAATCCCAGGTGTGGCGAGACCCCGGGGGGGGGGGGGGGGGGGGGTGTGGTCGCCCAGTCAACTTATGGAGGGTTATCTTGAAAGCGCCGAAGACCATTTGAACAGAACGACGCCGAACGTTGACGACCTTCTTCTCAGGGGTCGTCCGGCGACGAAAGCCAGATCCCCGTCGCACCGGATTTCTGACACGGCGACCTCTGTCCCGCCGAGGACCCGTTCCATAGGACACGCCCCTTTTGAAGCACTGCTGCGCTCGAACAACCTCACTCATCACGAACCGTTCTTATCGCCCGTGTCCGCCACCAATGATGGGCGTAGATGTTATACGGGTGGGTCCCATCAGTGTTCTTGCATGGTGGACTTTCAATCTGAGGAGGCCGTCGACTACATCTGAGGCACACACACACACACATGGCGTGACCAGCCACACCAAGATGAGCAAAGGTGTGAAGCCGTAACGAGGCCTGGGAGCTTCTTCTTCATCTTTCGCGCCGCGATGAGACGTCGTTTCTTCTTCGGGGTTGTGAGCCTTTCAATCTAGATTCGTCGCCATGACCGTGTGCATGTACGTATGCTTGCGTTTTTGGGGGCTTAGGTGACGGCTTCAACTATCGAGTTTGTCGGCTAGCCTCGCCCGACGAAAAGCTTCGGGATCTGGAAAAACCTGGCGAGGTAGTTATCGTTGACACGTTATCAACCTTTTTTCTTTTTTTCAAAAGGTCCATACATCACTGCCACGGCAACGCTCATGCTCCTCAACTTAAGTCCGTGTTGTTTTACCAGAACTTGTACCTCTTGAGATTGGTCGTTCGGGTTGTTTAATTATTCATGGACCGACAACAAAACAATCAAGCGTCACTCAAGAGACGTCTATTGGGCTCAGTCATGAGATCTAACGCCCGACGTTTTCCTGTTACATTTGATGCTGGCGTTACTGCTCACGCCGCTGGTCGCATAAGGTCTGTCGCTACACACACAAAAGGCTTCTGACTAGTTCACATTTCGCATTAGTCTTGTCCCGACAACAGGGCGCTTTGCATCAACCGAGGTCCAGGTCAAAGTGTAAGTAGTATAGTTCACTTCTTAAAAGATGCTAATAGTTTAACTACTGATGGCGGTGAGTGGTATCTATTCGTGTCCCCGTCCATCGTGTTTCTATCAGCCAAAGATGAATTGGCGGTAGTTTTTGCCTATCCGCGCAACCCCTTCTTCAAGCTTCCATCCCTTGATCTCGCAGACCTTCCTGTACATGTCCTCGAGTCTGGCGTCCATCTCCTCACCCGCAACGTGCAGGTCGCTCTCAATCAAAATGGAGTCATCCGGACAAGCCTCAACAACCTCTCCAATCTTATCAGAACCGGCTTTGGTCCCTAGATTAATAGCTGATGAGAAGGAGAAGTATATTCGCGCGGGGATGGCTTTGTTAGTGTACTGCTTCAACATCTCAGCAGGCCCAGAGTATGAATGTAGGCATATGCGGGGCGGGTACGGCTTTGGCGGCACCGTTTTCCTACCCAGGTCGTCGCCCTCTAGCTCATCCTCGGAATCAGGGTCCTCGGCTCCCTCGGCGACGAGTTTTCTCTGACGACTGCTGATGACCTCCCTCTCGTGACCTTTCCATAAGGAAGCCAGGGTATCATGGAGCACACCGTGGGCCTGCACGCCGTGGACACTCACGGGTCGGCCTAGCTCGCCAGCAAGCGCCAGCTGAGCTTTCAGCACAGCAACTTGGTGGGGCATTTTGACGTGTTGAGGAGCCAAACGGCGCCCCTCGCGACCACCTGGGGTAAGGGTCTGGTCACGAGAGGACTCGTGGTCGCTGGTCCATCCTTCAGGTAGGCGAAAGGCCTTATCGAGACCTACCTCACCGACTAAAGCAAGGGGATAATCTTGCAGGCGGGATCGGGTATCTGCTAGAAACGTTGACAAAGCACGCGGGGTGGGCAAGGCGTCAATAAAGCTGGGGTCCTCAGGGGCAGGGGTTAGGACGGTTTGGTAGTGGCGCTTCTTTGCGTCTGGCTGGCCGTCGCGGTACGTCCACTCAGCCTCGGGCACGGTGTCGTCGAACAGCTGGTGGGAGAACCAGGGATGCCAACCAAAGCAGGGGATCAGATGGCCCTGAGACATTTCGTACTTTGAGCGCACGCCGTGGGACGCGGCTACCTCAGCAACTAGGGCCTGATCTTGGCTACGGGTTGCCATGACGGTTAAGGCAGCGGCGCGCATGTTGGGTATTATCTCGATAGACGACATTGTGTCCGTGGGGTGGCAATGAGCGTCATAAACACCATGGTCCCAGGGAAAGGGATCCGAGGCAGATGTGACGGGCTCATGATGCCCCTCCTCGCGCTGACCACACATGCCGGCCTGTTTCGATGGTCGGTGCTCTTGGCCTTGGCGAGAATACTGATGGAGCTCGATAGTATTGGAGACTTGGAGTACCGGGGTGAGATCAGCGGGGAAGTCACCAACGGGTCGAGAGTTTGATAGGATCCTTAGTTGAGGCTCAAGAAGAGTTGGTTTGATAGACGGCACGGCAAGATGGCCGGTAGAGTTGGCTAGGGATACGCAACAATCTTTCTCTTGGCTACGTTTCTTGGGGGTTTTCCAGATGGCAATCAGTTGCCGAGAGCGGGATGGCCGGAATTGGCAGGGCGAAAGTAAGACGCAGGGACTTCGATAACGAGGACGAGGCCGCGCTGGGACGGTCTAAGTCGTGTCGGCGGCTGTTCACGTAACGACAGCGCTCGCGCTGGATATGCGTGCGGGCAGCGTAGGGGTGATATGCAGCGCAGGGGTGATATGCAGCCTACGTCAAGGTGTGATTGTTTTTTTTGGCGAGACGTTGATGATGAAAGCGTATGTCGATTTACCGGAACTGGTCATTGGCGAAGAGGTGGGATGAAAAACGAAGCTGCCACATGCAGTCCGCTGAAAGTGAGGTGATTATTTTGGGTGGGGCATCTCGATGTCTTGTTCAAGATGGAAGGGCGCCGTGGCAGCTACTTTACGAACATGAGTGAAACGGGTAATTAGTGGGTCTGATGCGAAATGATGTCAAGGGGACGTGGTCGGGAAGGACCCAGCGACAGGTGAGGGAAGGAACCAAGCTGGCATGTACCTCCTTTTGAGAGTACTGTACCTACCTACCTACCTTTTAGGAAGCTCAGGGCAGGACAACTTGTAACCTAGTTGCTGCCTGCCTGCCGGTTCGACGACAACTAACATCTCGTGATCACGGCATTACCCAGGACAAGACTCATATAACTTCTCCAAGGATCATGATGATAGCGACAGATATTAACAGCATTAGAGAAGCACCAGGGAAAGGAACTCGGCAAGGTACGCAGGAGACAAGATAAGGGCTGGAAGGAAGGGACGCGCAGGACTCGAGGAATGGGGAAACTGGAAGGAGAGACACTCGAGACCCTTACTGCGTCGAGCTCCTGCTTAAGGTAGCCAATGGCCAGTACTAGACTAAGGCATGTAGTGTGTACAGAGTACTTCCATGACCTAAGCAGTAGCAGTGATGTAAGGTAGCGCCTTCCCCTCCGTCCGGACTTTTGAGAACGCGCCAGTTCTACGGATGCCATGCTATCGCTGCGTGTCTCTCCCTCCTTTCTCTCTCCCGTCTCTCTCACTCTCCACCTCTCCCGCCCAAACCTCCCCGGTCTCGGTTCCTTGTCGTCCTCCATCGCAACTCTCTAGCGCCCAGGGCTCTGTTCCTTACCTCTCACCTCACCTTACCACTCGCATTCACCTAAGACACATTCACTGTTATTGCATTCATGGGCCGATTCCTGAGCACTCCTCCAATGCACCGCACGCAACATGTCCGACGGTTTCGCTTAGTGCATAATACCGTCGCAGAATATCTGCCCTTTATGCAAAACACAGACACGCTGGAATGAAAACCACTTGACGCCCGTAGGTCGCTCACCGGCAGAATCCGAACTCAACGAATCACATCGCTGAGAAAAAAACTGACCAAGCCCAGTGATGTCTGCTAATGCAAACCGACGCCTCCCATGGGCATTGCCAGAAGTCACTCACGTCGCCTTGTCAATCGGCAAAACCAGCCCTTCCGAAGTTACCGCAGACCAGAGTCGGAGACGATAGTGGCACCCATCCGGTTGCATCGCCGTGCCCCGACCTTCACGCGGTCTGCGCTCGCTGGCAATCGACACCCCAAAAGTACCAAGCTTGACCTCAAAGAGCAATCAATTCTGACGATCCTTCTGCTGCCGGTGTGATGCTATATATAAGTTGTTGCAAGATGGCCCTCCCTACTACATCCAAGACTCATCGGCCATAGGTGCTCGCATATTGACAACCCCAAGGGTTATGGGCGTGCTGGTCTAGGAAAACAGAATTGACACGCCAGATTAAGACAACCGGCATGCACCCCAGGATTTTGATCACTCTGGGGCCTCGATTGAATTTCGGAATTCCTTGCGATATCGAGGTTGCGGGGAATACAAGAAGATCTGGGCCAAACAGTCTGGGGCCACCCTTGCACGGTAGCTAGTAGATATCGGATTGGTTTGCGTGGCTCTTACTTGGAACGTCGGCGTGCGGAACGTTTCGCGATTGCGAGGGATCTTCGTTGCTAATTTCCTTGCCTTTGCCAACATCGGCCCAATCTTGTCCATCTATTAACCACTCACCACGTTAGGACACTCACAACAGCCACCCTGGCGCATTTCAAAGACCACCTGGCTGTTGGCGAACGCTAGCTGATCACGCACATAACTTACCTCTACCCAATAAACTTGTCCAGCGATGATATGCCGTCTGCACCTTCCATGCTTACTGTTCGCCGTCGAGAGCTTCTTACTTGAGAGCTTCTGTTTGTCGCCCAGAGGTCTGGATCTGCGGGGTGTCCAAACGAACCCTATTCTCTTCCCCGGACCCTCCGCAACGCTGTCCTTGACCCTGGCACATGGAGGAGTCTGGAAAATGGAGACGCGGAGACGACAGGCGCTGCAATCGATTTCAGGGAATCGACCTCACCTCGCCAAAGCCGTCAAGCCTTATCTCGTCCGACTTAGACGGCGGATGTTTCCCACACATGTCGCGTTTGCATTCATCATCGCTGATATCAGAACGAGTCTGACTGGCGAATCCGGTAGCCACACGCCCGACAGAAGCTCGCACGCACACAACGTTCCCCATCCCAACTCCGGCGGCCCAGGGCCTAGTCTTTCGTCACTCTCCCATCAGGGTCAGGGCCACGGTCGCATTACATGAGCATTGGAGGTGATAGAATCCTGAGCCTGAGGTCTGCCAGCCAGAGGCGCATAGGTCATCTCGCTGATTCACCCGGCAAACTCTGTTTTTCCCGCCTGCCCCCACAGCCGTTTCTGTTAGTCAGAAACACGTCTCTCTTCACATGGGAGACACCGTCCAGGAACTGGAAACTCTGATTTCTGCTTTCCCGCCCCCGCTGTCCCAGAAACATTTTGATTTGAGAAGCGATATTGGACGACCTGAAATCTGCCAAGTGTGACGACCCTTTGAATACGAAAGAGAGCATACAGGACCTACCAATCCGGAAATATCATAAATTGGCTTTTTTTTTTTTGCTCTCGTTTCTTCCGAAGCCCCCGTACGTGGCAAACCAAAAACTCTCGGGGCTCTCCAAGCTTGAGCGCCAGAGAGACAGCACGGAGAGCGCCGCTACGCTGACCCGCCAGCCTTTCACAACAAAGCCGGCCATCCATTCCATCATCAGTCCTATCACTGGCAACCGGTACCCACCGCGTAGTGCAGATTCGAGACCCTGTAGCTTCTGATAGCGCAGGCTCGGCTTCCCCCATTTTTTCCATCCTCTGTGGCTGCTTAAGTAGCGTTACACTGCATTAAACCCTCCGACAAGACAGACCAGGACAAGGGCAGAGGAAGACAAGGGCGGTGCTAGACTTTGCCGCTACATAGCTCCCGACATGTGAAAGAGACGAACGAAGTACCCTCCGATTAAGCTGCAGTTCAGTTCAGACACCCCCCTCTCCGGCTGCTGCTGCTATTACTATTACTGAAGTACTCGACAGGGAGACACTAACCTCAAGGTTCGCAGGTTCGCTCCCGGCTCCCCTCCGTCTCATCCCATTCTTACAGCATATTTCTCCCGCCCACCACCATGCCGTCCGGGATTTGGTTCTAGTATTTCCTCATTCCTCCAGTTACCAGTCATTCTGTCGTACAAGATCGCCGGCCGTCCAACTATTTTTCCACACCTGCAGCGCTCGTCCGCTTGCGTGTTTCTTTCCTGAGAGATTCCAGGGGCTTAAAAAAAAAACCCGACTGTTGGGTGTTGGGGTATTACATCGGTATCGAACCATCGGACCACCGACCGAACGACTGCGAGGGGATCGTACGACTCAGGTGCTGGGAGATACTGGTCACGCTGGTTTCCACATCTGGCAACGCCGACCAGATAAATCAAACACCAACCACTATTCCGGGCGACTCGAGGAGATGTGCGAATAAGGACCTATCCGAGTTACGCATTACGCACCTCCCTCTCCCTCCGCCCGACGACCGCAATCATGGCTCTCATCAACCCTATGTACGCCATCATCGTGCCTTTCCTCTTCCTGTTCACCGTCCCGCTCGCAATCTTCGCCGGAATCACGACGACGCTTGCTTTCACCGTGCTCATATTTCGAGTCATTCTCGTCTACTTCGATCTGGCTCTTTCTCTACTGCCGTCTTACATCACTGGACGACCACGGTATCTCTCCTATGCGTCCAAGGCGCCGTCATCCGCCAGCTCTTCTCCGTCATTAACGCCGACCCGCCGCTCCGCTTCACGCCGTACTCGCCGCCCGTCCACTGCGTCCGCCCACTCCGTCGGTACGATCACTCCAATCTCCGAGGCCGGTGGAATCGGTCTGTTCCCCTCTGTAGGCATTGACCGCGATTACGAGGGGGTTGGAGGCTGGCGGTTGGGCAACGGTAACGACGATGAGGTATGGATGACCATCAACTCGCGGCTTGAGCTTCCTGATCGTCAGTATCAGAGGCACCATCACCGCAGCCCAAGTGGTGGACCTACTACGCCTGGAGGCGGCGAAGGCTATCTTATGATGAAGGGAGGGCGTAATCGGAGTCCTGAAAGTAATCGCGGAGGATACGCCTTTGTCTCACCAAACAGTTCAAGAGCGAGAACACCAACGAATACGTCGCATATTGCGTTCACTGCGCTTGATGGAGCAGATGGAGATTATTTCCCAATTTTGTCGCCAAAGACTGCAAGGAAAGTTGCGGTGGCGTAGCGGGTTGAGACGAGCTACTCCGGCAACGAGGAGTACCAAAAGACCTGACATCGTGATTCTATTCATGGTCATATTGTATCACCACATCACCACAAAAACAAAAACCCAAAAGCGGGCGGTGTAAGAGTTTTCTGTACCTTTCCTATGTTGCAGCCTGGGACTGAGACCTGGCAAGGCTCAGTATTGGGAGATGGGAGGAAAGTAAGGCAGAACCGAGTTTATGTCAGGAAGGGATTCACAAAGTAATAACGACGTTCAAACTAGTGTGCGCAGCCGTGGAACGGTAACGGGATAGGGTTTGGAGTTCTGAGGCGTCTGGCTATTCACATCTCATCCGTCCGAACGGACAAATTCAACACGTTCAACTTCAAGGCCTACGTCCATCACATTTGTGCTTCCCAGCGACATCTTCACCATTCACGCAAAATATGATTCACTTGCTCTTCTGGTATCCTGTGATAAAACCAAATCCAAACGCCATCATGATAAAAAACAAAGCACGCTCCCTACAATGTCTGCCAGAAGTAGTTGGCGTAGAAGAACTTGGAAAACTTTGGGTCCAAGTTGACCACATGAACATCTCCCTTGCGATCGTTGCGCACCACGGCTTTGCTGAACTCGCCATCTTTACTGTCCCTCTCGATCTCGATGCCCAAGCTGCGATACACCTTCAGCCGCAACAACACCTCGTCGTCCACGGGGTCGCGACGACGTTGCTGGTCGTCCGCGGAGCCGTCCAGCCCCTGAATTTCCAGCTCCTGCAGACGGGCGTTGAGGTCTGCGGCCTGTTGAGCGAGACGCTCCGCCTCCATCTCGGCGTCGGAGGCGGCTTTCGCGGTGCGGAACTTTGTGGTGTCGAGGCGGGCGATCTCCGAGGCATGCGCGGCCGAGGAATGCGCGGAGGTCAGCTCGGCATGTTGCGAGGACATTGTGTTTAGTTGGCGGGAGAGTTCTGGGTCACTGGTCAGCAACATAAACGTCATGTTTGGTCGAATCTATCTTGTGTGTTTTGGTGATGTTGATGGAGGGCCAACAGGGTCCAAAGGGACCAAATGCGCCGATGACCAGAGGTGATGGAGGTGAACGTACTCTTGAGCGCATTCTCGGCCTCGCGTAGACGAATCTCGCGGGCCTGCTGGAGTGTCGCGTAGGAGTCATTGATGCGTGCGATGGCTTGTTTGTCGGGCTGGATGTTGAAGTTCTCGACGGTGCTTTGGATGAGCTGCACATGCTGTTAGTGATGTGGTGGGGGATGCGAACAGAGTCAAACATGGACGACTTACCGTCGCGGGCTCCTCATGCAAAAGCATCTTGACGATGATTCCCAACCTTGGGCGATTGAAGGTATGCGATTTGTGTGTTTGGAATGATTGGCGACGCAATACGGCTTTGTCGCGTCCGTCGTTAATTGATGGTGGATTGAAGAGTGACAGACAAGCCCCTGCCCCAAAGCGGAAACCGCCCAAACAAGAAAAAAACCGGGCTTATCGGGACAACATCACCGGGACGACTATCGCTGACTAAGGCCCGGATCCCCAATGCTCATGGCAGGCAGCAGGAAGCAAACCCGAGCCAGGCCCCTCGTCGTCATCAGCCCTGTCTCTTTCAGTGTTCTGGGCCAGTAGCGCCACACATGACGCCCCTCTGCTCCGAGGACACTCTGCGATCCCCACCGCACGTTCACAATCTCAAGATGTCAGAGCTTCAGCCACTCCGCCTTTCCCTTCCGAAGCAGGTTTGCCCATCCGTTTTGCTATCCACCGCTGCATCCTGCAGCCGATCGTAGACAAACAACTACAACAAACGACATTCCGAGCGATAAATTCACGAACGACAGTAGCTCCAACTACGCGAGCCTTGGAAGGATCGGAAACGGAGACGAGAGAGAAACGAAAACGATATTAATCACGAGCTACGACACTAAACGCAAAAATGGTCGATCTTCCCTGTAAGTCCTTGATCCACCCCTCCTCCCAACCCTGCGATGCCTGCGCGGAGCTTCGACTGACTCCCCGACGAACAGACGCCCTGGACGCCGAGATGTACGCTGCCCCTCATCCTCCCAACCCGATGACTGCATAATGAACCATCGGGAGGAAAAAAAATGCTTACAGTAACAAAAAATCCGCAGGCCGCTCAAGGCATCCGAGCTCCAGGTCCTCCGCGCCCAATATGAGAAGGAAGGCGAGATGGTCGGCGTACAAACCAAGTTCAACTACGCATGGGTGCGTTTCTTCAAACCCTCCTCCTCCCCTTTGCCCGGCAGACGGGATAGCAAGCTAACCTAACCATCTGCATCGCAGGGTCTCGTGAAATCAGACTCCCGTAACGACCAACAACTAGGTGTCCGCCTCCTCTCCGAAATCTTCCGCATCTCCCCCGAGCGCCGCCGCGAGTGCCTGTACTACCTCGCCCTCGGCAACTACAAGCTCGGCAACTACGGCGAGGCCCGCCGCTACAACGACCTGCTCCTCGAGAAGGAGCCCGCGAACCTGCAGGCCTCGAACCTGCGCCAGCTGGTGGACGACAAGGTCGCCAAGGAGGGGCTGATGGGCGTTGCCATCATCAGCGGCGTGGCCGTTGCTGCGGGCGTCGTTGGTGCGTTCCTGGTCAGGAATGTCAAGAGGAGATGAGGTGCGCTGTCTCTATGGTCTTGTAATTTTGATGCGGCGGGCTTTTGGGCGAGGACACAAGTGGCCTGATGTGGTCACATAAGAAACGACAGCATGAGAAAGGGGGGGAACACATGATGCGTGCGAGTTTCTAAGAGTAAACTCTCCCCTTTTTTGGTTTGGTAATGTGTATTTGTATGGACATGACAGGCTTTTCTCGGTGTATAGGCGCATATACAGACTCGTTACTCACATTCATAGCATTTATGTCAACATGCGATCGGAATGTTGTCAGTGTCTTTCGGCCGGCGGCAGAGTGCCCACGTGTGACGTCAGTCTCGTTGATGCGACGCCTGCGAGTCGCCCTAAGGCCACCGCGTCAGGGCTGGTACGGCACAAATAGGCGTTTTCGGCGAATTACCTGTCAGCGATGGTGGATATGGCCTGTAAGTTCGCGATCAGCATAACTGGGAACCTGTTTAACCCAAGTTATTCTGGGTATGTCGGTTGCTGTGTTGTACAAGACAACCACGACACTTATGCTGTCCCTATGTGTCTGGATCGTGCCGGCAATACCATCGTTGATTGTCTATCAACCTCGTCTTTAAGTGTTTAGCCCAGAGTCACATTGATCAACGTCACGGTCTCAATAGCTTAGCTATTTCCTAGTCCATGTCTAAAGAGGATCGGCTTGCATACATTTGCCGCTTCATATATGCCGTCCTTTATTCAAGTGGCTGTGGGCTCCCGTCATGGCTTGCCTTTTTGACCATGAGCATGCAGTGTGTAATCATAAAACCTAGTGTGTCCGGGCATCAACATGTGGGAAGATCACACCACCGTCGGGAGAGGTAGCTTGTGCCTTGCACTGTGTTGCAAAGCAGACGGAGCGAATCCTACACCTCAAACCACCAGCGATGTTATTTATGTTTTGTGTCTTGTTTGCCTAGTTTCGGTCTTCTCCATCTTCCTTTCCTTCTACTGCTAGCGTACTAGCTTTCGTGAATGTGCAGAGGGTGAATTCGACCATTGTAGTTGTCTTGCCAGAACGCCAGGGAGCTGGTCGGCCACCTTGCCCGCGCGGATTCGTCCTTGAACCGTGTGAAGAGACGCATCGCATCCCACGCATCGTGTTGGGGGTGAGTGACTTACTGAGAAACCCAAGATTTCCAAGCCCGTGTGTAGACAATCATACTCGAATCGCCACAGCCCTAGCTTAGACGGTCAGGCGTACAAAAACAGCAGAAACACCATGTGAAGACCTCAATGAAGCTCATGGAAAGGTAGCTGCGTATTCAGTTCAGGGTGACAGCAGTGAGGTTCTTATGCGCAGTGAAACGATGGCTATCTAAGTAGTTATTAGCACAAACCTTATCGGGTCTTATTTTAGTCTGGTAATGACGGGATGCAAAACTGTCGTGAGAGATCCACAGGGCTTCCCTAACCAACTGTACGTCTCTGAACGCAACACAATGCAGCTCGTAGATGAATGGATCTTCTCCAACCTAAACCCAATTGAATGCACCCTTTTTCCTGTTTGGAAGGCCCGCATCGATCACATGATGCGCAGGAAGCCGAGTGAGCATTCTGAGTTGAATTACGGAGAGGAGATACGGCTCTACTAAAGCGTCAACGGCGTCTAGCAGCTGCTGTGGAACAGCAGAACAGCACAAATCAAGCTGTTCGCGGAGCACGCTTGCACGGAATATAATCAATCAGGCATAGAGCACGTACTGACCTCATCATCATTATCGGAGTTGGGTTAAGATTTAGGGTCAAATGTCGCTTCCTGTCTTGTTCCACCAATGGTACTGGTGCCCAGGGGATTGTCACAATACCAGCTATCATCATCACCCATCTAATAAAACACATCAACGGCATACCTCACATTCCTCATTCCCTCAAACCACTTCCTCGCCCCCTCCTTATCCAAGCCCTTCAGGTCCTCCTCCTCCCCAGCCTCCAGTAGGACCTTAACACAAGCCTCTTCAACAGCCTTACCAACATTCCTCGTACCACACACGTACAACTTGGCCCCCTCCGCCCACAACTCCGCCACATCTTGCCGGTCATGATACAGCCTGTCCTGAACATACTTGCAGCCCGCACTCTCCTTTGCAGCGCGGGAGTAGGCCCTCCTCACACTCACAGCACCCGTCCCTTCCCACCGGTCAAACTCTTCTCTGTACAAGTCGTCTTCCCCGGGTTTCCTGCATCCGAAAAAGAGCAGTGCCGGAGCGAGATTCCTCCCGGCTGCGAACATAGCCGCCCGTTCTTGCATGAAGCCCCTGAAAGGCGCGATACCCGAGCCAGCGGCGACCATGATGACGGGCGTCTTCTCGGGTTTGGCGGGTAGGTGCAAAGCTGCGTGGGAGGGGCGCACGGCGACGTGGAGCTTGTCGCCCTTCTGCAACGCCGCGAGGTAACTCGTGGCGACGCCGACGTGACGACCGTATCCGGACAGTGAAGGTTCGTCGAGGATCGAGTATGTGAGCATTGCTTGCGAGGGGTTTCGGAGCGGGGACGATGAGATGGAACTGTAGCTGTCAGTGCCGTTCACTCGAATGGGGAAAGTCATTGCTTACTATCGTCTCACGCGCATCGGCGGCAGCATGCCCAAGAAGGTCCCGATGGGCAACCCAATCTTGGGGAATCTCTCTAACAGATCCAACACCGTGGCCCTCTTCAGCGTGACTTCTTCGTGATAGTGCTCATCGCCGGCGAGCCTCTCCAACTCTCCCGTCTCCGACTTGTACTTCGCGGCCTCGACCAAGGACGATATGTTCCTCTTGGTGGCAGGCTGTGCGAGCTCAACGTATGCACTGAGCACATCGAGAGCCGAAACAGTCTGGTTAACAGGCAAGGGCGTCTTCACGTCGCCCGAGATGGTAAGACAAGCATCCCACGCCAAGTGGAACCGTCTAAGCACCCGCTCGACGTTGGCCTTGGGGTTCAGTGGTAATACCGCAAGGTAGTCTCCCGCGCGGTACGTCATGCCTGGCGGCAGCTGCACCTCCATGTGCCTTTTCTGCGGAGCCCCATCAGCCGACGTCAGAATCCTTTCATCCGCGACGACCGCCTCCTGGACATCTTGCCGCAAGGTCGACGTGCGGGGGGGATTGGAAACCTGTACAGTCAGCCCTGAAGAGGAGGCACCACCACCATTCCGTACTTCTGAGGCGCCGTAATTCTCAGCCAGCGCGGGCCAGAGGGTCTGGTCCTCCCAGACCTCGAAGTCGCTGAACATGTCTCTCTCGGCAGCATCCGTCAGTCCCATGTCCACAAGTCTGGTGGCGCCGTGCTTCTCCAAGGTGTTGTTGACCAGCTTCGGGACACGATGCAAGGTCTGGACCCAGTCGTGGTGACCGCAGCCGAAAACGGCGTAGGACACGCCCTCCACCTCGTTGGCTTTCAGGGCCTCGAGCCAGGTGACGAAGTGCGCCGCGTTGTCTGGCGGCTGGCCCTCGTACGAGGCTGTAATGATCACGACTGGCTGTTTCCTGGGGAGGATCTCGCGGGCGGCGTCGAGGGGGTCGACGACCACGGCATCGAAGCCGTGGGACGCGGCGTCGGAAGCAAGGCGTTGGGCGAGGGCTGCGCATGTCCCGCTGTTGGAGCCGTAGTAGATGCTCAAGGGCTTCCCAGTTTCGTTTTTGCGGCCGTTCGGCGTGCGTCCGTTGGTCTGCGCCGACGAGACCGTTTTCGACGAGGCGGGCGCCGTCTTTTGCGGTTGTCTGCCGGCGAGCCTGTGCTCCAACCGGGTGGGAGACATGCCGTGCCGCAGCGTCGCGCGCATGTAGAACCCCCTGGGCTTGATCGTCAGCATCTCGTGGATCTTGAGCTGGTAGTTGGGGTCGTCCGTCGTGAAGCTGAAGTTCTGCAGCAGCATCGCCGTCGCCAGCAGCGATTCCTGCCATGCGAATGGGCGGCCTATGCAGGCCCTCATGCCGTTGCCGAACGGCTTCCAAGAGCTGGGGAACTCCTTTTGCAGACGCTCAAAGTTCTCGTCGAGCATGCGTTCCGGACGGAACTCGGTGGCCGTCTCGCCGTAGACCACGGGGTCGAGGTGTGATCGGCCGAGGAGGACGCCAATCGGTTCGCCCTTCCTTACGGCGTATTTGCCTCCTAGAAGGGTGTCTTCCTTGGCTTGCACGCCAAAGGCGGGAATCGTCGCGGAGAGTCGGAGAGTCTCTCGAAGGACCTGTTGCCGTTGGCATCAGTAACTCCGCTCAGCATGCCGGCTTCGAATGAAGCTTACCGCGTTCAAATAGGGCAACTTGGACAAGTGATCGATTGTGATAGGGCCCTGTCCGATAACCTCATCAACCTCCCGCTGCGCCTTCATATACGCAGCCGGCTTCTTCAGCAACTCATAAAACGCAAAGGACAGCAACCCCGAAGTCGTCTCGTGACCCGCGATGAGGAAAGTGATCAGGTGTCGATGATGCTCGAGTCCGTCATCTTCTTCCCCGTCTTCGGATCGACGCCGTTCAGCATGGCGCCCAACAAGTCCCGCCGATCAGAAGGGTGCTCCTTGCGGGCCTGCAGCACCTCGCTCGCCGTCTTGCGCAGCAGCTCAATGTCGGCGTAAAACTTGTGCTCCGTGCCGCGGAGGAAGTAGTTCGCGAACGAAGGCCTCCGGTCGCGGTTTCCGCACTCGGTCAGGGCGTCGCCCATGGCTTTGATGAAGGGGTGCAGCTCCTCGCGGTAGTACGAGTTGAAGCGGAAGTCCATGGCGCACAGGGCGATGGTATCGGAGGTCAGACGGGTGAAGTCTTCGGTCACCATGATCGGGGAGGAGGGGCCGTGGCGGGCCCACTTCATGGCCATCTGGGTTGCGATGTCGTGCATCTCGTCGAACATGCCGCGGATGGTTACGGGACCGAAGGCGGGGATCAGGATGCGGTGGGCGATGCCCCAGTTCTCTTCGTCGAGTCGGGCCTGGGCAGCGTTAGTGATCCGTGTCGGTTGATTGACTGGGTGGAATGCTGGTGGCTTTTACGGTGAAGAGTCCGTCATTGGCAATCTCTCTCACTTCCTGGGATCGTGATTAGCGGTGCGGTTTCGGTTGTGGTCCGTTCTGGCTTACGCTGAGAGCGCTGGCGATCGTCTTGTGAAAGCGTGTCTCGTCGCATACCTCGTTGACGAGGGCATGGGTAGAGACGAAGACTATGGACTTTCCCGGGAAACGTAACCTGTATATTTCACCTAGAAAGATGAGCAAACGACCCAAATGGGTTGAGAAAGCCGCATACCAAAAGTGTCTGCCAGGCGAAGGAGGTCCTGGAGAGGGTTTTCGGGGTTGAACTCTGCGATATGGCCCAGATAAGGGAGGCCCCAGGGCTCAGGGATAGGTTTCTCCTCGACAACCATGTTGGTTGGTGTTGGTTGAAGCTGTCCCAGAGAAACAACCCGGACGAGGATAGCTGGGATCCAAGGTGATGTCGTGGGTGGGAGGTTTGTTCAGCAAGTCTATCACACAGGCGACGGAGACACACGGCTGAGGCCGAGAATGGGACGAGGTGATATTGCAGAGAAGATGCGCCGCGGCCCAGTTGGCGTCATGCTTCCTGCCGTTGACGCGGGCTGCTGGAGACTTGGGAACGAAACAGCAGGGGAAGATGGCCGGGACAAGGGCACAGAGGAGCAGACGACCCTGGGTGGGTTGGAGCGGGCCCCTAGGCAGTGTCACGATACTCCATTGCTCACAGGAGAAGTCTGATTGTTCTCTTGTTGGTGCTGTTGGTATTGGTCGAACGTTCCTTGAAAATGCGGGGTCGGACGTTGTTGTCTAACAAGCAGACGGGGTTTGTCTGTGGAATGCGACACGGCGGTCGGTGGACAGCCCGCGTTCCATCAGGTAACGGTGGATTGGATTGACACTCGAGATTTGAGGTTCACCGTTCTATTTTTGGGTATTCATACCAAATCTGGCTCCCTCAGCAGAAGTTGCCAATTCTGAAGCATAGAATAGAAGCAGCCAGCAATCAGCGTTGAAGTACTGCAGCAGGTCCATCTCACGATATACCCCAAGGTGGCTTATGTTGCGCCTGGGACTCCCTGGCTTCGCTAAGGGAATGTAGGCATTCGGCCTATGGTTGGTGTTTCGAAACACTAACATCACGAGGTGCCCTTTGAGCTGGAGTGGCCCTCCGCAATGGGGATACAAGCAGGTTACACCGTCATGTCATGCCCGGGGACAATCAGAAACCCGTTCGCGATATCACAGGGCACCGAGCAGCCTTAGTTGCGTTTCCCCCGAGGGCCAGTTGACGTTGTCAGAAATGCCGTACCCAAATGGCAGGCGAATGAGAGCCGACGAATTGCCAAAATGCTTGGTTACGCCGGACTGTCCGTCCGCTCCGAAGAAAACCAAAAGCCCGCCGGAAAAGACCCACGTTCCACCGGATGCGGATGGGTCAACTCCGCTCCGCTTGCCTGGCCGCTACGGCAGGCTCCCGCATCGTGATAGTGCACCCCGGCAGTCGCCATATTTTCAGTGGAGCAGCATTCCTGATTTTCTTCTTGGGCGTTGCCAAGGTCGATGAGGAGGCCAAGGGACGGCATCGCGCCATCGTCATCATGTCAGGGGTGAACTCGACATACTCATGGTAAGGCTTCAGCCAAGTCCGAAGCCGGCCACCGTAAAACGTTGTGAAGAACTGTGGAAAGTCGGAGAGTGGCGATAACAGGCCGACCCAAAAGCTTGCCCCGGTTGGCCGGTTGGGTTGGCAACGGAGCAACCCCATCCGCTGCACGTAAGCCGGTGGTGATCCTTGAGGGGCTTATCAAACCCCTCCACCTAGTCATCCAAATTTCCATGATTGAGGTCTGCTGTCGTTCTCGGCCGAAGCAGCCGCGCAAGCCGGATCTCTTATGCCAGGAGCTATAGCTCTAGACGAAACTCAACAGGAGTCGGATAGATTCCAGCGCCCGGGACGGCGTCGGCTGCCCCCTTGGCGACGATGAAGCGATGACCCGCCTCCCGGCTGCCCGCGGAAGGCCGGCCGTGAGATCAAGTTCCGAGCAGAGAAGGACTTTGACATCGAAAGCAGTCTTTCCGACTCGAGCTTTGCTTCCCGCGAGGACAAGACCTCATGTCAATGACCAGGTGCTCTATCTGTTCTGTGTCAGCGCCAGATTCCATGTCACCAAACTTGAATCTACTTGGCGGTTCAAACTGTGGCGCAAAAGGTAATGGTATTGATTGGGTTGCCTTGATTCTTTTAATCATACGTTCGTCATGAATCAATTCGAGGCATTGAATTCGAAGTTCGCTGCTTGACATGAACGTCAGGCGGCCAGTGTTTAGGAATTTGTTCATTCGTCGAGAGATGAGAATCTACCTAGCCTGACAGCAATTGGCAGAATGCCCCACCGCGGGGTAGCGCGATGGCGGGGTGAAGTTCTGCCTCTCGGCGAGCTCAAACTAGGGCGGCCGATCTTCCCGCTTCAACTTTTTTCCTTGTCGTCCACCACAGCTTCGAGCCAGCCACTCTACTTACTCGAGGACTGTACCGACATCACGGCCAGACGAGCATAATCGAGATTGACGTACGACCAGAGCAGCCTCTGCATCCTACAGTGTAACAGCCTACCATGGCCGATGTGAAAGCCAACGCCGAGGCCCTCGTGCCCAAATTCAAGCTCGAACGCGTCCTCAACCAAGGCACGTCACTCTTTCCTCGTCTCTAATCTTTCACGATCCTGACAATCCACAGACCAGGCAGGCCGCCGCACTGCTCTCCTCGGCACAATCAACTCCAAACCTGCCCTCTTGATCCTCGAACGCGCACCCTTCCCGACAGAACCCTCCTACCTCGCCGCGACGCCCACGACCCTCTCCTCCATCTCGAACTTGGGCGCAAACGACATCTACCACTGGTACCTCGCCAACACCGGGTCCACGCCCGACAGCAAGCCCGACCCGTCCCTCGCCGACCTCAAGATCAACCTCATCTACCCGTGCACGGATGCCCACGTCAAAAAGTACAGCAAGCAGGGCGTCCGGCTCGTGACCGAGACGCCCGAGATCTATGCCTCGGCCGTGAGGCCCTACATGCAGCGCAAGCGCGACGAGGGCCGCCTGAACTGGGTCTTCAACATCATCGAGGGGCGCACCGAGGTCGAGGACGTCATCTTCCGCACCGAGCTGGGCGAGGAGGGCGACGAGGGGTTCCTGCTCCTGCCGGACCTGAATTGGGACCGCAAGACACTCGACGCGCTGCACCTCCTCGGCCTCGTCGAACGTCGCGACATCTGGTCCCTGCGTGACCTGCGCAAGAAGCACATCCCCTGGCTGCAGCACATGAAGGCCAAGCTCCTCTCGGCGACGGTGACCAAGTACCCCGAGATCGACGTCGACCAGCTGAAGCTCTACGTGCATTACCAGCCCACGTACTACCACTTCCACGTTCACATCGTGCACGTGCAGCTCGAGGCCGGCGCGACGCAGGCCGTGGGCAAGGCAATTGGTTTGGACAGCATTATGGAGACGCTCGAGGTCATGAAGGGCGACGAAGAGGCGGGCATGGAACAGGTTTCTCTTAGCTATACACTAGGGGAGGCGAGCGAACTATGGACGGAGGTGTACGAGCCGCTCAAGAGCTCGACATGCGGTACTGCTTCTCAATAGCGATGACGAGATCGTTCACCCCCGAGCCGTGCGGGCAGTCCTGCCATTGCCCGCCGTCGCGGATGCAGTAGATTTCCTCGTTGAGACGGACGGTGCAGCTCTTCGTGACGCCGGCCTGTTTGAGCGGTGTTAGTGGGACGAATGAGTATGATGGAAGTAAGGGAATGCATGGCAACTTACATTCTTACTCCTGCGCACGCTTTCGCGCAGCATGTGAAGACCCAGGGCACCGTCGTCTTGGGTCGCGCAGTCGTTCAGCGCCTTGATATCAATGGCGTGCTCGAGGGCGCAATCCTCCACCAGCGTGCGCTCGGGGATAGCCTGGTATTCGCGGGTAAGGCACATGGTGAAGCCGAGGTTGATCTTGGGATCGGGATAGAGGTGTGCGGCGCAGAGCTCGATGATGTTTCCCATGCCTGTGAGCACAGTTAGAATTGTGATGGACGACGGGTAGATGGGTTGGACGAACATTCAGACGGACCGTGCTTGCAATCGATTCCGTCGTTTTCGGTCGGTCTGCATTCATACGATCGTCAGAACTCTGCGATATTCATCTTCGATTGGCGCTTACAACTTACGTGCCGATATAAGACAGAGTGAAGTTGACCTTCTCCTGGGTCTTCATCATGGTCGGCAAGACCAGATCCCTCAAGCAATCCTGCGAAAGCCCGTCAGCACTCTATCCCACACCCCTCCCACTCAACACCCGTGGCCACTTACCCTCGCATCAGGGCATTTGCTCATGATGTGCGCCTCAAGCGGCACCAACTTATTCAGGGCAGCAGCCGGAGCCTCCTGGGGGACGAACTGCGAGCGAGAAATGGACGGTTGGGAAACGAAGCTCCACACGCTGTAGGTGAGGACGAGCACCATTAGGCCAACAGGCCAGAGGCTCTTCTTCCGGGTGAATCGGCCGGACATGTTTGGGGTGTTGTTACCGTATGCCTGCTTCTCGTCCATTGCCGTTGTATCGTTGGATTTCGAGATATATTGGGGTTCGCGTCGTTGGTTTGTTGAGAGCGTTGTCGGGGGGCGTTGTCTTCTGGTTTGGGATCGTGTACGGTGCAAAATGATGGTTGTAACAGCAGTGTTCCGCAGGACTGGTGACGAAATGGAATGTCGCTGCTTAGAAACAGTCCCTCGTGCCCCCCGATCGGAGCAGAGTTTATGTCGCGAAGAGGGGGGGGGGGGGGGGCGGGGGCGGCGGCCGTTGGAATTGCGACAGCGATGCAGCGCAGCACGGGCACCTCAGGCGCCAAACACTGACGGGCGGACGTTGGAACTTGGAAGGGAACGTCAGTGCTAGCTGGAAGCGGAAAGGTCGCATGACGCTACTGTTATACTTGTCAGCATGTATGTAATCACGCGCGAATCCATGTACCTTTCTAAGACGTCCAAATCAAGCATTCAATGGCCAAAGCTCCCTCGCAGCAACACGAGCAACGACGACGGGTAACAGCGGGGTCGCCTAACTGAGGTAACCACAGCACATTGCCCCTCAGTGCGGAAGGTGCCTTACCTTACCTACTAGTAGGTAACGCACCCTGCCAGCCACTGTCCGCACTCGGTGCTGTTGTTGCATTCGTCCCAGGAAAAGCTGAGGTCCAGTGCCTGATGCAACAGTGCGAACAGGAGATGCGGCAGTGTTCTTTCTCACGGTGTCGTCAGGGTTCCTTCAGCTGCCCGTCCTCCATCTGATCTCATGAACCGCATTGAAAATAAGATTGTTCTGGGGAAGAAGACGTGATTCAACGCCCTCATTGAGAACTAGGGATCGTGACAGAGAACTTCGGGAACATAAAACAAGAGTCATGTCGAGTCCCCTCACATAAAGCAAGGCGTGCGATCAACTGGGCCAACCCACCTTGGAACACAGTGGACAAATGCAATCCACTCTCACTCACTCACTCACTCCTCACTCAACATCTCTCTCTCTCTCTCTCACCAACGCCATGTATCGCAGCTGAGTGTAACGTGCCCTACTGCGTATGCAAACGGGGGCCAGAGAAAACGACTCTGCTATTCTTCAAATGGCCGATACATTTCAACCCCCCTTCTTTCACCCGTTCAACCATTGTTTGAACTTCACAACTTTCCAATTGATGATATCCTGCACACTTGTAAGCGCCACAGTCTTCACGGAAACATGATCGGACCCTCTTTCTCCAAACACGCAAGATAACTGCGACTGCAGCGGGAAACAACCACCTCCAGAGTGAGGCGTCTTAGGCAGGCCAGGGAAACAAGAAACGCCTCAGACCGCCCGCCTGGCTTCACTTGGACGCCAAACAGACGGACCACCCAACAACATCACACCACGCGACCTAGGTACAACAAGCAGCAGCAAACGCACCCGACGACCATGGATCCCGGCTCTGCCCTGCAGCAGTTCCTGCAGCCGCTTCAGGTCGACGTCCGGAAAGTCCACGCACTGTCCCGCCTCTTCTACTCCAACTTCAAGGACCTCGCCCTCAACGCCCACGATCAGTTCCTCCCGACTCCCATCTCCGAGTCAATCCTGAGACCCGTCAGCCAGCGCGGCCATGGCAGGTATGTTATCCATGTCTTGGGGGCGCCTGTTGCCCTTTCTCGGCTGGCTGTCCGGCTTGGGACAATCCCATTGCTGGCGAGAGCGACAACGGGCAAATGTCCCACAAAGTTTCCATCAGCTAACATGAGACGACAGGCACCTGGCCATAGACATGTACGTTTCTCTCGCAACACCGCCACTTCTACTGTCGTAGCTAACCACTCCCCCAATCAGCGGCGGTACAAACCTCAGAGTCGGTTGTGTCGAACTCTCAGGTGCCGAAGCCGTCTCCTCCTCCACAACAGACGGCACATCTCCTCCAAGTCTCCGCTTGAAGGAACAAGCCTGGCCCATAGACAACGCTCTAAAGACCTCGTCCTCGGCCTCCCCTCAACAACTGTTCGACTGGATAGGAACCTGCATCGTAACAGTGGTCCGCTCAGCCCTGCAAGAATGGCCGTCTCTAGCAGACGAATCCTCTGCCCCCCTGCCATTGGGCCTGACTTTCAGCTTCCCAATGACGCAGAACTCCATTTCTGAGGCGACCGTGATGACCATGGGCAAAGGCTTTAGTATCAAAGGGGACGCAGAATTAGGCCCTTTAATTATCCGCGGTTACGACAAGGCGCGTGAGACCGAACTAATCCAAGGAGACGGGGTCACAACAACGAAACTCCCACCAATTCGTATTGCAGCCATCTCAAACGATGCCGTCTCGACCCTCGTCTCTTATATCTACCTCTGTCCTCCAACCTCGAAGCCCTCGATGGGCCTCATCGTCGGCACGGGCTGCAACGCCACCGTCCCCCTTAAACTTTCTCTCTTGAGCTCCGCTAAGCAGCCATCGAACATCTCCCTCCTCCCCGGAGAATCCGCCCGCGACGTCCGCATCGCCGTGAACACGGAATGGTCCATCCGCGGCACGGCCCCTCCCCTCCGTGCACTCAATCTCATCACGTCATGGGACGCGGCCTTGGACGCGGCTCTGTTGGGCCCCGGCGAGATTACGGGGTTCCAGCCGCTAGAGTACATGACAGCCGGCCGCTACCTCGGCGAATTGGGGCGGCTGATGCTCGTAGATTACCTTCGGGTAACGGGATTCGAGAAGGACGTACTCCCGCCCAAGCTCCTGGTCAGCTACGGTCTCACGACGACGTTCTTAAGCCACTTCAAACCCCAAGACGGCCCCAGCATGCTCTCGAAACTCGGGACCGAGTTCCCGCCAGAAGCGTCGTCTCCGTTCAGATGGACGCCGGAAACGGCACAAGCGCTCTACGAGATGGCCAAGGCCATCGAGCTCCGCGCCGCCGGCATCGTCGCAGCTGCCATCGTCGGGCTTCTCAGACTTTCCGAGGACATCCCTTCCCCGGAGTCTACGGCCGCGGACGGCGGCGTGCAAGAGTTGGGTGTCGGCTACACCGGCGGATGCATCTCGCACTTCCAGAACTATCGCGCCGACGCGCAAACGTTCCTCGACGAAATTGTGAAGCTGGAGTTTGGCGGAAAGGCACCAGTCAGAGTGGTCCTCAACCCTTGTCACGACGGTGGTATCAAGGGAGCCGGTATCCTGGCGGCAGCAGCGGGTGTCAGTGAGAGGCAAGAGGTATGAATGGGGGGCATGAGATACCTTATGCAATGGACGTTGGAAAAGATGGAAAACTTTGTGGAACAGAGGATGACGAAGACAGCGGAGTGAGGCAATGGAGAAACACCACCATGTTCAACACACAAATAACCACGGACAGTAATCACGTCCGAGAGCACCGTATTCGAATAGAGAGAGGAGTGGAAGGAATGAAATTCATAAACCCAAATCAACACATCAACTGCTTCGCTTGGATATTTGGCCTGAACGAGAATTTTGACAAACAAACCGCCGCCACCACCAGCCAAAAACCACCGGCGACTACTACGCTGCGCGCTTCGTCGACTATGATGAAATAAAAAAGAACGCAATAGACGCCCAGCCGTCGTTAAAAGCTCAGATCCGTGACCGAGGCGCAAATAAAACAAAACAGGAATTCGTATCTTTGAGACTGCCCCTTCCGGAATGATTTTCCACCCCGTCGGTACATCCGCAACGACGCTGTCCGTTCGAAAATAAATGACTTGATATTTCCTAATACAATCGGAATCAATGGTGATGAAGCAGACGCTATGCTATGCATATGAGTTTTTTGATATGGTCGGGGGCAAAAGGGGGGGGGGGGGGGGGCGGGGCAACCCACTCGACCCCCTGCTCAGATCGATTCCCCCCCTTCTCAATGCTTTTGGATCCTAAATGCTCCTCTCTTCCCGAATGAGGCCGTATCAGTCATGAAATATGAATGCTTGCATATGCGTCGATCTAGCATTTACTGGCGCGCTGGCCCCCTCATGCCCCTTGTGGATCGGTAGTTCAGCCTGGGAGGCAGTGTGATGCTGACCTCCATGTCATCGATCCCTTCGTCGTCTGCTTCAATGTGTGCGTCGTCAACCTCCAGCGGCTTGGCCATGTCCACCTCGACCGTCTTGGTCGCTGGTGTCTTGGAGTCCGCCTCGAGCTTCGCATCGATCTCGAGCGTTCTCGGGGTGATGGGCGGATTGCTGTCCTTGGCGGGCGTGAGCTCCCGCCGCATGCTGGTTGGCCGAAGAGTCCGCACCTTGTTCGAGTCGCCACCCGGCTTCAGCAGATCAGGCGCTTCTCTCTCTACACGCTCCATCTCTTTTGCAGCCAGCTCCTTCATCTCCACTAGGCGCCTCTGGATGTTTGCAATCTCCGCTCTGCACTGTCCGTCGCGCAAGAACTGATGAGCCGCGTGCTCTGCTGTGCCTTGGACGTATTCTAGGTTCTTGTCGAGCTCGTCATAAGCACCAGGAGTGTTGTCCACACCGCCGGCCTGGCCGGCTCTCGTATACGATGGTCCGCCTCTTGGACCCAGGCGTCTCGTGCTCATATACCGCAGAGACGGAAGGGCTTCAGATTTCGAACCGGCAGAGGGCGATGTATCCGCCCTCAAATCTGCGGAATCGTCCTCATCACCGTCCGCTGGTCCCTCTAGCTCCGCCATTCGGCGAATATGTGCCACCTTCGCTGCCATTTTAGCCTTCCGCATCAAATTTCTGCTCGCAGACACGAACTTGACCAAGTCTTCGAAGAATTTTTCTACAAACTCGTCGTAGAAAACCTCGACCTGCGTCTTGCTGCGGTACTTGGATGGACCTCCCTCTTCGTCTGACATTACAGATTCTGTTCGCACACGCTTCTTGACCTCCGCTCTCGCATACGCTTGCGCCTTTGCAAACGAGTCCTTGGTTTGCTTCTGAAGCGCTGAGGGCGTTTCGCTGCTCGGGCTTGATGGATGTGTAAGCTTCATCTCGCCATCAGGCAGCGTGGTAGGTTCGGCATCTAGCGGTTTATCTGTCGCGTCGGCGGCAGCTCCGTCAACGGGCGCAGGAGCGGCATCGGCATTTTCGTCTTTGAGCTTCAGCGACTCGGTAGAGCCCTTGTTCCGGAGAGATTTTGAGGAGCTCGTGATGCACAACGCGGCCAACTGGGTCTGGCGCTGGTCGATCTCGTCTCCCATCTTGTCCAGTTGCTGCACCCAATCGGGAACGTTGTTGATGATGTTTTTGAGGGCGTCCATTGTGAGAGTACTGTAGTTGTATTCGCGCCGTGAGTTGGCCGTGATGAATTCGTTGAAGACGTTAGGTGCGCGTGGACAACCTGACGTCTAGATGCGGAGAGAACAAAGTCGACCGAGATATCCAATTGCAAAATAGTAGTGGCAATAGCGACGACGGCAGGTTTTTGAGGGGATTGTTCGGTGGAATATGGGGCACTGATCGGCGCTGCAGACTCGACGATGGGGAAGGCGAGGAAAGAGGAAGAGATCGGCGCGCTTATGGGCGAAACATGGTACGCCAGCAAGCGAGGTTGGCGTGTTTCTCCCAGAGAGCCCCGAGGCGTCGTACGGCGGTTTAAGTAAGCAGGGAAAAAAGGAAGTTGAAATTTCGGCCGTCAAGTTGAGGGTGATGCTGGGGCTTCGGAGAGTTGAGAAATGTATGCTTGCTCCACGCTTGGGCCTGGGCAAGTGTTGGATTCAAACTAGCGGCGGTGTCTCGTGCCGGCAAGACGCAATGGAAGCGTGTCGGGCAGGGAAGGCGATTTACGAGGCGTCGGAAGGAAAAAAGCCGTGGAATGAGTGAGTGTGATCGGCCGCTAACAAGGCGACTTGAGATCTGCGCGGGAAGGTCTCCAGGCTCGAGCCTGGAATTTGTTGACGGGATGGGAGGAAAAGTAAGATATAGAAGGATGACGACGCAAGGCCAGACACCTTAGTATATCGGCACGCGGGTGACGGCGTGCTGATGGGGAAAAGAAGTATCCGCAATAGCAGATGACGGGAAGGCTTCGGGCAATCGCGCCCGTGTGGATGTGCCGTTTTCTACGCCTATGCTTTCGTGTGCTTGGCGTCAAAGATGGGTATTCAATTGCACTAGCTGAAGCCGCTAATGCTAGGCGGGGGAGGTGACGAGGAGAGTATCGACGACGAGTGGCCCACAGTCGGGAGGCGAGGCGCGTTGATGCTGTTGAGATCGGGTCGGTCTTGTGAAAGACGGATATCCAAGATGCCGAATCCAACGGCGAGTAGCAGTGTCGTCGAAAGTGCGGCGGTGTCTGCCTCGCGCGTTATGAAGGAGTAGAGGAAAAACACAGCACACAACATCTGAGAGAAAAGAAGAGAAGGGGCAGAGGGGAGGAGGCGAGGCGATTATGAGAGGCAAGTTGTGCGATGTGAAGGCGGTGGGGGTGTGACAAGACGTACCTTATGAGCCAGGGGGACAAGTCAAACCAATGGCACAAAGTGGCACAAAAAGACTCGACTGAGCAGAGCGCACATGAATTGCAGGAGCCAGACGAACAATCCGTAGGTGAGAGCGAGTTGAGAGGTGCGACGTAGGGGCGCTTGTGTAAGGTGCAGCGTGGATGCAGATGCAGATGCAGATGCAGCCAGAGCAAAGAAAACAGGACGAATCTGCAGTGATGGAGAAGGGTAAAAAGCAGGTAGAAGTAGGTACACAACTCTAGGGAGAATTGCTACTTGTAAGGTAATAATAGATGTAGTGTCGTGTAGAGAAGCTACGTACTGCCGACGGGAGGAGCAACCGGGGAGGGAAGCAACGGTAATGTAGAATTGGACGAAGAAAAGAGGATGCACGGGCAACGATGAGGACGAGGATGAGAACGAGGACACTTGAGGTGACGAGGGCAACCCGATAACAACAAGCAGGAGCAGCAGCAGCAGCAACAATAGCAATAGCAATAGCAATGAGACGGGAGGAGCGACGTGGTGTGGGACACGCCGTGGTGTGGAGAAGATGCAGCTAAGAATTGCGGAAGTGGGTAAGTGCGGTACGTACTGTGTCCCCTTCCTTCCGCAAAAAGATAGGGCCCGGGGGCTGGAGGGAGGGGGAGAAGAAAAAGAGTGGACAGAAGAGGAGAAGCGCCGCTGCAGCCTGCAAGCCTGCGATGTGGAGCTGCGAGGTGCTTTGCTAGGTGGAGCTTACCACAGGTGCAGCGAGAAAAGGTACGTACTGCCGACGAGACGCGGCGGTCGGGAAGCGGGAGGGACCTTCCCTCGAATTTCCAGAGCGAGCATACCTTCCCTAGGAATTCAACTAATTAGCAATTAGGATGAAGAGAAAGAGCGTGCCTTGAATGTGACTTCCTAGAGCGAAAACCAGTAGAGGAGAAAGCAACCAGGAAAGAAGCAGGCAGTGGCAGGCAAAGAGGCAGGCAGACAGGGGTTCGGATGCGCCTTCCAGAATCCACCTCGCATTCGTAGCCCTTTTCATTCGCAAAGCCGGTCTCTTACCTGCATCAACCTCTGCCTCTGCCTTTTGCCTCGCTTCCACTGAGCGACGTAAAGTAGGTACTTCTCTCTAAGGTGTCTACCTCGATGTACGACTTCGACACTGACCGCATTTCTGCCTCCAACCAACTGCCTACCTGCACCTTACCCTATCTATACCTTACCTTTCATGCCAACATCCTCGTACCCTATGTCTAACATCGGAGAATCAGACGGACGACGGACGACAGACGACAGACGACAGACGTGGGCCTCGAGAATGAGACTCCAGCAACTTCCCTTCGCAGATCCGTCGACCCCATCCACCTGCAGGCCCGGCCGAAGATCTCCAGCTTTCCTTTTTTTCCTTCCTCCTCTCATCGGAGCGCAACCCAACGGCTACGGGAGTTGAACCGGGGTCCAGGATGCTTGACAGTCCGCTAACCCATCCCGAGTCCCACCGTGAGATGAGGACCTGCGACAATCAGTGATCAATAGCCGCCGCCTGTATTTCTCCCACCTGCGGAGAACGGCTACCAAAACTTTACAAGTTTGCTCTCACTACCTAGAGCTACCTGATGAATACAAGACAGCCATTTTCAGCCAAACCGGAAGCGCCGCTGAGCAGGGATTGGCTGCTCAAAGGCCGCAGCCGTTTCAACCATATTTCTCCGCTCCCGTCACCGGCCGATGGAGCAATGCAGGCGCACTGTCAGACTGTCAATCACCCAGAAAAGACTCAGTACTTCGCTTCGGCATCAACACCGCCACCCCTTCCTTGTCTTCCTCGCACCAACAACAGCCTCACCCCGAATATCAAACACAAGGTTTACGTATCCGCATCTTATCTCAACCTGTTTCAATCGAGACTGCCACGATCAGCCAACGCCCGGCCACATGATTGTTGCACCCCTTTCGTTCTACCGTTTGCCTTCACTGTGCATGCACACACGGCACGGCATACATAATGTTCAACCAACACCACCAACAACCATGCACGATCCAGATTTGGGCTTCATATCGATACTTCAAGCCCGCCACTTACGGCCGTTGGGTGCCCTACTCTAGTTGCTACTTATCACGCCCAAGCCCTTAGCTTCCGCGGCACAATTCGTTACGGCCCACGGATGCTGAGAGAATACAAGGCAGCGACAATGCGAATTGCACATTCAGACTTATCGTCGGCTTTCGGCGTGGTTTCGTCCCCAGACTCACTGCGACCCAGCATTTCCAGCTGTCTGCGCGGTATACTTCGCTATTCCATTCGCTCTGTCAGATCTGTCACCCATGCCAACCTCAAGCCGTCTTCTCAGATCCGTGCAACCTTCACCCGCCATCCGCGCTAAACAGAGACATGCTAATGGGCTGCCGCGAGACCTGGTCTCATCAGATTGGACTTGCTGGCTCACTGCTTTGCTTGGGATACGACGCACAACTGTCAACATCAATCAAACACACATAATGGCAGATGCAGCTCAGCCTCCGTCACGACCCCGGCTTTCGGGCATTGACTCTGCACTCTGCCCGTCGGACGTGGCTCCGACTCGCGGCGCCGTCTCCGCTGCCTTTCTGCCAGAAGACTACGGTCCTTGCTCTGTCCCGTCCCTGCTCAAAGTAATTTGCGGCGCCAACAAGGGAGACAGTATCAAGGCCTTCGACTGGATTGCATACGATCGGCATTGGTAAGCTGGTGAGCTGCTAAACCTGCAGCGATAGTCCCATTGATTCTGCGACGGTTGCTGTGAATCTCGACGGGATGAATGCCGCTGGCTGGCCGTCGGCAGTGCTGAAATCCATCCCAAATGGTGGCTGAAGAGATCAGCCTCACGAACACAACACCTCAACGCTCTCAGAGCCAGCTTCAAGGGAAAAAAACGAACGATTTCATGATGTTAAGGCCAAGGGTCACGCCAAGGTAGGCCCCGCCGACTACGGTCCGAAACCAAACCAAACACGCAGTACCCCTCGAGGGTTTCGAATCGTCCGTTGACTGCAACATTCCCATTCTTCTTCTGCCGACCTCAACGCGTGCCAGGCTACTGCGGTTTTGAATACGATATCCGGCACACGTAGATACCAACAACAGCGGCAGGGGACCACACTGCCCTTCTTCCAGTGCTTCTCGAACATATGATCAGGTGGAGAGGCAGGCCAGGTGGAAACATCCGTCAACAAAACCCTTCGGTGATCGATACGGCTGCTAGTAGTCTCTCACCTCGCTATTTTCACGAACCAGACCTGCTGGTTCCTGCCATTCTGCAACTTTCCTATCATCTCGCATCCCATTATAAAGAGAGGCTGCAGCAGACCAGTCAAGATTCAATGACTCTCTGCTGCTCGACGAGTTGCACTGATGAGAAGCGTCGTTAAATCTCTATCTTGCAGCTGAGGGGCTTTTCCGCAGCCCATGACCCTGCTGTCGACGTGAAGAAATAGCCCGTTTCGAAGGATTGTGTATTAGGCCTGCTGGACCCTGATTCAGGAATATTTGGGGCAGAAATAAATACCGGGGTTCGCTGCCAAGCGTTGGTGCGAGAAGTCGGATATGGATGCGACGATACCTCTTCCGCCGACGAGACAAAATGAACGTGGTGACAGGGGGCATGTATGGTGCTTGTCGCAATACAACATTAGGCCTCGTCGATCGCGTCGGTCTCGGCTTGACCAATGACCACAGGCGGGCAAGACAGCAGGTTGTTACGGCGCCCTCCGACCCGCCAACCAAAGCAACCAGAGCTCGCCGTCTCTGCATCTCATAGACTGATACAGTATTTCGCAGTTCGCAGTACAGACCGCAGCCACTTGCCCATCCACTCAATGCCTGCAGCTCGCGATCCTCTCGGCTACTTCTGTATGCCGCTGCAGATCAAGCAAATTGCCCGTCTTTAGCCCCAACCATGCAGTTCATCCATCACACCCTGTTTGCGTTTTGATGCGCTGGCGGTCTTGTAAGCTGTTGTCCTTCTCTCTAGGCTCCTTCAGTTGTTCATTAGTCTCTCCCAGATCAGATGATTTGCCGACATCTCAAGTCCGATGACTTCAAACCCCCTGCCGTTGACAAGTGGAGGTTCGGATCAGTGTCACAGCACAAGCTGGGGCACCACCTTGGCTTCGCCAGCCTGACTGACAGTCGAAAGCCCACTCTGTCCATTTTGATACGTCCGAAGGCGTCGTCAATTGCTCGTACACTTTGTGAGCCCAAGGTGGTATCGCTGAGCTAATTGCCCCACCACCTTCTGTTGGGGCAAAGAGTTCGCCAACCTTCTATCGAAATACCTGAATAGGATGCTTCAGGAGGGTGCGCAAGAAATCAAATCGTGAGATGTCCGGCTCCGTCCGCCCGAAGATGCCGGCAATAGAGTCAGGCAATGGACTGACACGGTTCTCCATGAAACAGTTGGAGCGTTTGCCAGGACATTCCCGATGAAGAACCCGAGACGCCCTGAACAGGCCTGGAATGGGCTGGTTCACGCCAGCTTTTTCTCCGACCTCAAGGGAAATGCCTGATTTTATCAGGCACCAGCTGCCACCACATGGTTACCCATTCATAGGATAGTGTCTTTCATCGTCGTATTCGGCCGCAACAGGCCCCCGCGAACTTTGGAATCAGGACTGTGCGCACAAGTCAACTCGGCTGGTCACGAGGCGGCCCAATAGTATTCATGATGTTGTTACTGGATGGGCTGAGGCTGCGTCGGTCGCTCTCGACATCTGCCGCAATCGCTGATTGATGGGACAACGTCTGAAGTCTACTGATGAGTTCCAACCTTAATGAAAGCGGTGCCGCCCTGAGATATCGCCTCGCTGCAATTACTGTTGAATCGGCCTTCATACACCACCACGCCCGAAACAAATGAGAACGGGCGGCTGCGGGCGGTTGCATCTCTGCAAATCCAACTGGCGCGGAACTTCGATCACGGTCCCATCGCATATTGCCTCGATCGTGCTGCGCTCCTGGCGGGGCCTGCATGCCACACACACATTCAGGCGTTCAGTAGTCCATGCAGCTCATGAGCGGAGAATATTTTCCTCGATAATGATTCTGAGCATTAGGCCAGGTATTCCCGGGCAGAACGATTTAAGCATGACGGTGAAGCATCCTCGACCAAACAAAGGCAACGTCAGCATCCGCGCGCCCAAACATGCGCACATCGGCGACAGCGACAAGACTCCGCAGGGCGGACGACAGCGGCAGCATGGTGGTCATGTCAAGCGGGCGGTTCCTCCGGCGATCCAATGCCGTGTTCGATCTGAGAGAACGACGCTTGCGTCTAGCCACGTCCAGCCTGGCGTGGGTCAGGAACTCATCAATTTGAAGGTGTAATATTCCGTGCCAATTTTCAGCCTCACGCATCGCAGTAGGCAACATCAGTCCATGTTTGGACTGGCTTGCGAGGCAGGTGCGGGCACATCGCAGTATACCAACGCGGTACGAAGATGGAGAAAAATGCTTTATTCATTTTGCCGATGGCCTGAAGCTTATAGCTCAGCACGCACTTCAGACTCTATTCAGGTGAGACCCTCAATTCTCGACTTGGTCTGAGCTACAGAGGACTACGCGTACGTGTTCGAGATGTCTGGGAATAACCTGGTTCAGCGTACGGCGTCGATAACTTGAAGTGTATGACAAGGCGCAGGAGCGTTACAAGGCTCATTGCTGAATATTTTCATGACAGTGAAAAGACATCACACCGGCCTGAAGATCAGCCCGGAGGTCGGGAAGATGCTGAGTCGCCGTTTGCCTACAATGTCAAGGCTGTAACTACGTACTGTCCACCTGCTTTCAACCGTCTTGCGCAGCACCCACCACCTATCCTGGCCGGTGATGCTCAGTCGTCGGAAGTCGGACGCAAAGGGGTACGGCACCATGCGGACCCTCCAACTGGCACTTCTGCCCGATTCATCGACAAGCACCAAAATGTTTCTAGCGAATCGAAGCACTGAAGACCCATCCGCCCACGGCACCTGATCTCGTGATACTGTCTCGGCGGCTAGGCGAGCACTGCGGATTCCGAGGCGGCGAGGCCTCTTTCATTGGATTGCGACGACGGAGATGAACGCAGCCAGCAGATGATCGTAGCTAATGGGTCACCTCGGACTTGTCGACGGTATTACACGGCAGGCGATGCAGAAGTGTCGGGGCCGTTCCGCAGCTGTTTGCAGCAGTGCGCTTCGTTAGAGCGACAGGAGACGTTTATTGAACTCACGCGGTTCACACTTCAGATATTTCGCCTCCGGCTTCTTGACGAAATCAGAAGGACTTCACTGATTATCGCCTACCTTACGTTGCACAAAATCCGCCTGTTCCCGCCTACGCCCATTGTCCCTCGCAGCTCCTCTCCGGGTCAACGAGTCGGTCGATCGATCACTAGCTGCAGCCTAACCCTTGGCTTAACACCTATCTGTTTATGTCCCCGCGCGTAAGAGCATGCAATGCTTCCCTAGAATGGAGGGAACGGGCTAGCTGTCAAGCCGGTGCTCACATTCAAGTTTTCAAACTTTTCCTCGTCACCTCCCACGGAGACAGCCGCTTCTTGCAGATGGCATGATCAACTGCCCTGGTTCCTCGCGTTTTGGACCCGCCATGACAACAGAAAAAGGACAATAATCCACCAGACGACTTTTCTCCTCTCCAGACTCCGCTTTTCTTTTTTCCTTTTCTTTTTTTGGGGTGTTTTGGCCTTTTGTGTTCACGAAACAGCAAATGACGGCCGGTGCCAAGGGCTCGCGGAAGCAGCGCTCCCAGATCCGGAGTGGAGAGGAGCCTCTACACTATTGCAGTTTAGGGCTTGCATGGCTGCCATGTGGAATAACTGACTAGCAATGGAGACCGGTTCGGCTCTACGAAGTTTTTTCGCATGTAAGGATTGGCCGGAAGGAGGGGGGCTGGGCCATCGTCTATTAGCGCCTCTGCCTACGATTTCAGCCCTGGCATTGCATGTTTCTCCTCGTCGGCCTCTTCGCCTCATACGGGAGGAGGACCCCGTCTCATGAGGTAGCAGTGAACCGGCTGAACCTTCAACCATGAGTTGTGAGGAAATTCTTGAATCCTTGATTGCTCCTCGAGCCGCTGATTTCGAATCGTCAGGGATGGCCCAAGTTTCGAGACCGAGGAATCTCGTGATTCAATCGAAAATGCCATGTGGCTTCTACCAGGGTTATCCATGGTGGACGTTCGAGACGATTCTTCCTCGATATTATCTCCTCCATCTGTCTCTGCCGACCAGTTGCTGTGGTCATGCGAACGATTGCTTATAGGTCGCATGGATATTACGCAAGACAACGCGTAGAGTCATTACTTTTCTCTCGGAGAGTGACATTGAGAACCAACAATAAGCAACAATAAGCGGCGCATTGCAGGCCCGTTTTATCGAAAACATCGAGGCCCTGACCTTCTCGTGCGCAAATGCCTGGGGACATTGCAGCGACGCAGACTGCAGAGCTGTCGGACGCAGCAATATCCCGTTCAGGGAATCGGCCGACTGGTCTTCCGAACTGCCCGCCCGCTTGCCAACGCCATTGCACCAAGCCGCTCACTGCCAACGACCCCTGCACCAACAAAACTCGGGCGAGTCGCGACGTGCGCAATACGGATCGGGTATCCCTTTTCAATCTATCGGTGAGGGGGTGTAAGCACGGCACAGCTCGGCCAGCCTTCGTTGACACTGTCAGCCACCCTTTTTTCCGGTCTTTGCACAGACGCCGGGAGGTTGATTCGAAAGGAGATGTGAACGTGCCACTCATCAGCCCTCGAGATACTGTCCGTGTGTCGGGCCTTGTTGTGCGATGGTGGACTGAGAACATGTGAGATAAGCACAGTGTGAAGAAGTTATTCCTGTGTCTGCAACGTCTTGGTCACTGAAAACCCGAAGCTGTTGCCGCGTATTGAAGCCAAGCCAAACATGCGCGGGCCCCCCCCCCCTTCCCCGATCAAGTCCGTCCATCCATACCTTCGCGAATCCTTCCGAACACCCACCGCTCTTTGTTTGCTCATGGCCAAATCTCTATCTTTTCCCACCCGTTGGTCCTCTCCGCGCCATCCGGCTTCTCTCCACCGGCCGCCGCGCCGAGGAACCGGTAGATCCATCGCCGGGGATCCTCCGCGTCGCTCAGATCCGTCTGGTCGACCTCCGTCGGCACGATCACCACGACGCGGAAGTTGGCCCTCGCAACCTTGTCGTGTAAATCCTCGACCTTCTGTCCGAGTTTGTGCGCGTCGTCCGGCGGGTTCGCCTTCCGAGACGTGCCGGGGTCCGGGTTACGGAACGTGCCGCGCATCCCGGGGCTCAGATTGCCGAAATGCGCCGTCAGCTCGCGATCGAAGCTCCATTCCGAGTCGGCGACGTGATGCCTGACCTCGGACGGCAGATCCTCCGTCTTCCTCCTCTGAATCTCCGAATCAGACGCACGACGCATGTGAGAGAGCAGCTTCTCACGAAGGGCGGCGGCGCCGGAGGAACCGTTCTCGATGTCCGGGCCGAGGATGTACGCCTCGCCGCGGACGCGCCACTGGACCCGCGCGTCCGTCCAGAAACACGCCTCCACCGGCTCTCCGCCGCCGGAGCCGGCCGGCACTCCGGCGTCGGGCGTCGTCGCGGGGCCGAACAAGTCCGGGACCTTGGCCATGCGCGCGTCCGTCGTCAGCGTGAGCAGGTCGCTGTCGTAGACGGACGGGTTGAGCTCGGCCGTGTTCTTTGGGTTCACGGGGAGTGAGGCCCAGAGCCCGCGGAAGATGACGGTGCGCGTGCGCGGCGAGAGCGTGGCGGGCTGGACCGCGGTCGGGGTCGGGCCGGAGTGGATCGTGGCGAGCATGAACTCGGGCGAAGACATTTCCATGACGTTTTTGAGAAAGGCCGCGCGCCAGGGCGCTGGGCCCCAGGGGGATGAGGAGGAGGAGAAGGATGATGATGCCATGGTGCGCGTGAGGTGCTGGGTTAGTTGGTTCAGGCGATGGGCGCGGATGGTGGGCATATGGTTTGTAGCCTGTGGCGCGGCGTTTCTGAAGCTGCGGAACTTGTTTGTGCGGGTGGAGGGTTTTGTATGTGAGATGATGCGCAGCGCCTACGCCTGCGCCTGCGCCACTGAGGTTTTTTGGGGGAGTTTGTGTGGTTTCGGGGCTTCGTCTATGATTCATCATCACTGGGCCCGGTTTTGGGCGTCATGGCGCCGCGAAGGCGAGGGGCATGTTGGAGTTTTTTCACGCAATCAAGCAGATATATCGTGAGTGCAATCCATCATCGCCGATACATGTCAATAGTCTCTTTCGTTACGTGGATAGGTGAATGAAGTAAGTGATTTGATACTTTGGAGGGTTTGGTGTGACCCCGTATTTATGTGAATGACGTCGACAGCGTTCGTTTCTTCAGATGAACCAAAACCTGCCACTATATGAGTTGTCCCAGATCAACGACTCATCCAAACCGAGACTACGCGGAAGAAACGGAGCAAATCAGTCATGTCTGTATACTGGGTGCTCTGGGATTTCCCATTCTATTGTTCTGCCTTTTTCCGGATGCTAAATCACCAGTAGGAGGAGGTCTGGTGCTTCATGATTACAACGCCCAAAAACAATGCAATGCAATGCAAGAGTGCATCGAGATTCAACGAAGCTAGAAGCGACGCAGATCACCTTCACCCCCAATCCCATGTTCCCGCCAAGGGATTCTTATCCATAGCTCGCACCATCAAGACGTGCGCAGACCGGTGCTGTAGCCGCCACCATTGCTCCTCCAACGTACCCTCTTGAGCGTTGGACACCTCGCGTACACGATTGCAGACCATCGAAGCACAAAGAACTCGAATATCCCACAGTGCGCCGTGTCGGGTTATCAAAGTCTTCCAAAACGACTTCTGAAAGCTGGCGTCATGTTACTACTTAACCACCACAGCACGAGAATCTGACCTCCAACGAGATACGGGCCGCAGCCACGGCCTCGTCAAAAGATGACTGCACAACGCAACATCATGACACTTAATATTGAACCTCATCCGAGCAACCCCCCTCCAACACACCTTCACTCCGAGCTGCCGCGGATGTTGTCCATCCCCCATGATGATGGCACCAGTTACAGGGCCAAGACTTTGTCAGATATCAGGAGTCAACGGTGGTTTGGGTGGCCCGGAGAGCGAATCAGCATCTCATACCCGTGCATTGAGCTGCAAGCACGGAACGACCGAGATCTCTGCAGCCTCAGCCGTACCGCGTTGAGCTGACTAGACCCTTGACCAATTCAGTGCTGACGCCAAGCACACACGCACCGGACCAAGTCTCATCACTCATAGAGGGTGATGTTCATGTTCAGATAGTCACAACTCCCATCTTCATTGCTGTCAGGATATCCCTTGCATCGTGGGCGCACCGCCTTTTCGTCAGACTGCTCACTTGAAGGAGCATGATGCATGATTGCTAGTGCTCTCTGCCTTTCCTGCGACAACATTGACGGGTTTTCAGCCACCCACCTCGAGGCTTTCTTCGCTTCAGCGGTGCTTCTTCCCTTTGAACAGGAACGAGGCCACCCGAGAAGACTAAAGCTTCTAGACCCTATATTATTACGCGTGTTTTTCTGCGTGAACCACAGCGTGGCATGGCTCTCATCCCAATCTAACATGCGTCTTTCAGGGGGTGTTCTACAAGCCGACGCCTTCAGAAAGCCCATCGTCACGAGAACCATTGGCTGACGCGCTGGCGGAAAATCTCCGGCTTAGGCTTCTCAGGGACGTACTCGGACTCATGAAGACGGCCAGACCACAGGTCGATCTCATTGCGCGCGAACGAACTACTACTGTAAGCATGTTGACATCATTCTACCAGATTGGAGTTACGAACCTTGGTGCGGTGGTAAAGCTTCCAGCCAGTGATTGGCACAATAAAGATCGGAACACTAATGTATGAGGAGATGAGGAACACAGAGAAGCCTGCGACAAAGGCGACGATGGCTGAACAGATGAAGCCAAACCAGGCGGCATTCGGCTGGAAAGGCGCCTTCCACGGTAGAGTGTCTCTGCTGACGCCCTGGACCTCCATCGCCTTGTGGAACCGGACGCGGCAGAAACAGAGAGCGTCGCCCACGCAATGAGACCGGCACCTGTGCTCAGGCTCAGCGGCCAGTTGAAGGCATCGGCGGCGCCACCTGATCCAAGACCTGCGAGTTCTGTTAGTCGGATCGTGTGCCATGTTGAAGGCAGGGCGGCTTGGCAGAGGCGGCTCTTGCACTTGTGGCGGCCCGGCTCCAACAGTGTACAATTCCCAAATTACGCAGGCATGCCAACGGGCCAAAGAGCCATGCAGTGATGACAGGCAACGTAGGGCGCGCCGTTCTGTTCTTGGTCGTACGGCCGGAGATTTGCGGAAGTTGTCGGTCCGTAGTCATGGCAACGATCATGCGGGAGCCGAGACCCAGCAGTACGAGCTGCCAGCCTACCAGGCGGACACCAGGATACAGGCGTTCACGATGGAGGGAAGGATGTTGATGCCGGCTTGCCGGATGGCAATGACCCAGGGCGAACTGTATGCGTTTCCGGAACCAGAAAACCAAGCCGGGTTCCCGCTGGTCGACGATCAGACTGATGAGAGAAGGGCACCCGGCATGGTACAAGAGACCGATACGCCACGTCACGCGGCGAGCGGCGTTCGGGATTGGCCTTGTGAGGATTGACCGACTCGGCAGCGCTGATCACAACTGACTGGTTCCACGCCGATGAAGGAGAAAGAAGCGTCGACAAAGGCTGCGAGGAAGCCCAAGAAGTGGCCAGCTGAGCCGGCGATGCCGTTGTAATCAACCCATGCGCCGGGGTTGTTCCAGTAGCGAAATCCAATGGCTTTCATAGGTTCGCGCGCGATTGGGCCCACCTCCGGCAGTGATGATGATGGAAGTAAAGACGAGACCAATAAAGCAGAGAACTTTGATGGTTCCGCGGACTACTTCGGTCTCACCATACCATCTCACGCTCAGCAGGTTGCAGAGGAGGATGAGGTCCAAGCTGACGGTAATAAGTAAAGCTGGAGACACGTCCGTCCAATATGCGACGAGGACTGCGGCTGCCGAAGCTTCGGACGCGATCGCTAACGCGTAGCAGTATCCGTATGAGATGGCGAGGGAGAAACGAACGGCGGGGTCAATGAAGCGGGTGGTGGCCCAGTGAGGGAAGGATCCGGCAGTTGGGATCTGTTGTCAGGTTCGGCGTGAGATAAACGTAAACGTTCGGATGTTCGGATTTTCGGCATACCAAAGTCGCCAACTATCCAATGCTCTGCATCACACACCAAAGAACCATTTCCAACAACGACGTACGCGAGAAGCAACCCCGCCGGGCCGGCCTTGGCGTATGCGGATCCCGTGCCAATGAACAGACCGGTTCCGATACCACTGCAGAAACCGATCATGGTGACTTGGTAGTCCCTCAGACGACGCTCATATGCCCCATTTTCACCGAACTTGGCCGCGATTGGGCTCGGTCTACTTCGGTCAGTGGCACTCTTTGGTCAAACATACTCGAGACAGCCTCCTCAACCCCTTTACACTTCCTACAACTCCCTCGAAAAGCCCATCGCCTGCGGCTGGCGGTGATTTCACTCGCCCATTGACCCCTCAGGTCTCGCAGCTGGATCTCTAGAGGATGGATCGTTCTCAATTACAGCCACGTAAAATTTCCTCTCCAAATGGCCGCGCCGGTCCGGGGACGGGAGACGGCGGCGGCCCTCACGGCGGCAGCGCCGTCTCTCGCGCCGTCTTCTCCACCAATTGACGGCTCGTCACTGGTCAACATGTCAGTGTAGTCTCGGACCTGGGAGGCGACGCATAAGTCGTTCATCTGAAAATTGTTCGAGAATTCTGCGAGCTATCTAAAGGCTATGGCGAGTCCCGCGAAAGGGTTCAACCACACGTGCTGCCCGAGAGTCCTGGCCGAGCCGGGCAGAAGTCAATCAGAAAGTATGCTGCTGGCGCGGCCGGCCAGCGTCGGCTGAATCTAGTTCAAGTCCATCGCCGTTTGTGGAGGCTCAATGAGAGACTCCGTGACGGCAGGCTGGACCGTCTTTCACAGGCCGGAACGGGGGCTTCCCAATGCCGCCGATCTCTTCCAGCACTTCAGCAAGGCGTGTCACAGAGACACCACCCGATTCGAATCCCGCCTTGGTTGGGTGGCATCATGGCAACTTCACCTCGCACTTGTGCCCGCGCGGACTGATCATGAAGAAGTTCTTCATCTCCATCGACTCATCGGTGGTCCCGGGCGCCAGCTTGAGACCTTTGCACTTCCGGAAGAGAACGGCAGTGGCCAGCCGGAGCTGCATCCGGGCCAATTCGATGCCTAGACATATCCGCGAGCCCGCGCCGAAAGGTGAGAACATCAACTTCTGTTGTGGCGTGAGCTTGCTTGGGTCCAGAAAGCGCGTCTCGTCGAACCTAGCCATCCCGTTAGCGCATCTCGCACATCCCGACGACTTTGGTTTCTGGTAGTTACCGGTGCGGATCAGGCCAGACCTCGGGGTCTCTGTGAAGAGTGTATGCCTGCGTTTCGACGTTGTAGTCGTTGGGAATGTAGTACCCGCCGATGGTCACGCCCTTGGGTGGGACGACGCGGGAAAGCTGCCCCGACACGGCGCCGTAGAGTCTCAAGGTCTCCTCGATGACGGCGTTCAGGAGAGGCAATTTTTCGAGCTCAGCGTCGTCAAAATCTGGCTGCAGAGCTCCTACCTCTTCTTCCAGTCTCGCACGTAGGTCCGGCCGCTTCAGAACCGCCCATATCAAATAGGTCAGAGTCACCGACGTCGTGTCCGAGCCGCCGATGATCATGCTCTTGGCTTCCGCCTCGATGGTTTCTTCCGAAAGCCACTCATTCTCTCCCGCCTCCATCTCGTCGAGCATGCGCTTGAACAAGTTGGGCCTGTCGTTGTTGTTCTTGCGTGCATTTGCCACGGCCTGCTTTCCGTAATACTTGAGCACGTTCCGCGCGTTCGGAGGTCCTTTGTAGAAGAGTTTTAAGGGGTTGATGGATTGGATGAAGTAGAGGAGCGGGAGCTCGTAGCGCAGCGTGTTCTGGACCGAGACGAGTTCAAGCGCTTTCACGTAGTCGTTCTTCTGCTCAATGGTCAGTCGGTCTGGTCGTCATCAGTGGGCAACAGAAAGTGGGAAAGAGAGACTCACCTCCCCGACCTCCAGCATGTTGAAAGACTCCCCAAATGCCAGATGAGCGATTGTGTCCGTCGTCATCATTGTCCACCATTTCAAGACGTCCGAGCGACCTCCTCCGCTGGCCTCGTCATGCACGCGCTGCACCGCCCGTTCCACCTTTTCTCTGACGACGGCCTCCCAATCCGTCCTCAGCGACTGTCGCGTGAAAACTCGAGCAAGGAGTCGGCGGCGCTGGGAGTGTTTCCGCGGGTCGGACATGGAAAAGATGCTCAGCTCTCCGCCGTCGGGGTGCGTGGAATCTTCGTACCATGACGATTTGAGGAAACCGCTTCCAATGCGGTGAATCGCGGCGAAGCCTTCGGGGGAGGAGACGGAGACCTCCGTGGGAGAGATGCGTACTACGGGGCCGTATCGAGCGTGGAGATCGTGAATGTGGTACATGCGCCGGCCGGTGAGGACATGGTACTTGAGCGGGTAGTCGGTGATGAGTGTGTACCGCGGCCCCGGGATGTGGCGGATTGGCGAGTTGACAAAGGTGTGTATGAGCTTGGAGAGCCCAGGTTAGTGATTGAGGCAGGTTGTAGGAGAGCCTAAGTTGAAAGGAATGGGACTTACGTAGACGGCAATTAGAGCGATGTGGATGAGGGCCAGGACGGCGAAGAACGCAAGAAGGGTCGTGAGAAAACCAGCAATCGGATTTGTAAAATACATGTTGGGAAATATTGCTTCTTATGGTGCGCGTCCAAAGGCGTGCGAGTGTGGGAAATGGAGGTTGACGTCCGACAGTCTAATACTGGCGTGAACACGTTCGCACAACACCGATCCGACACTCACGTTATTTCGGCCAGACACCAGAACTACTGCCGTAGCCTCCCATGAGCGAAAGGTGGGAATCTGGCTAGTTGATAAACCGATTCCCCGGGCGCTTCATCTCCCGCCGGGATGGCTGGAGGGCGGCTCACGTCCCTCGTCCGTCTGAATATAAGCTTCCACATCGCACTCAGCCAAGACAAGACGCAGAGACTCGATCTTGGGGCAGAAACAAGTACAGCGGAAGATTGCGTGATTTCCCAGAGAGGATCTCCCTGTATTGCTTGCGAGTTAACTTACCCAGCTCGCAGTATGAACTATGAAGTACACATGGCGAAGCTAGCTGAGCACGGCACATTGACTGGCGACGATTGGATGTGGATGAGTGAAACGGTGTCGCTCGAAACTCAATGGCAACACCCGCATAACCCGTTGAGATGTCTCTGTTATCGGACGACTGACCCCCGCATGCGTTTGTTTCGTGAAGCCTTAAGCAGGCCCCCGAATTGGATTGGGAAGTTGAGTTTTGGCTTGTGCAAAGACTATGCTGGCGGTTTGCTTGAAAACAGGAGCTCTGGCCAGTCAGAAGAACACGGCATGAATGCCGACCGTCGCCGAGTCCAGCAACCAAGAAGCCATGTCCTTGTCAGAGTCTCTCCTTGCAGGCAGCTATTCAACTGAGAGTGTAGGCACTCGCAAGGAAATCCAAGACGAACGGCAGTGCTTTCTTTTGTCGTGCAATACTTTGTGTGTCGTTTTCGCGACTTATTTGAAGTTTATTACTGGCACGACCTCACTTTGAACAGGCACAGAAATCAAGCCTGTAACGTCTGCCACGAGAACTGTAAGCGGGCGATGATGAAGTAGGTGAATGTATATACCATTATCAATCAGATTTGTTATGAAGGACGATTTCTGTACTTTGCTCTTGGGTTCTAATTTGTTTGCAGATGACGAAGAGTCCGTTACTCTCCAAATGGCCAATTCCACTCTCATACTGATCAGATCATAAAAGACCACAGCCTAAGGTAGTGACACTTAGTGGCCGGCTTCGAGATCACGCTCGATAACCTCCGGCTCAGTGTCACCCTCGCTAAGTGGGGCGTATTCCGACACACCCGACGAGAAGTAGGTCGTCTTGGTCACGGTTTGGCAGTGCGGGCAGTCGCAAGTCCTTCTGATGAACATATGGCCGACTTGTGGAAGGAGGATGGCGAGGTGAATGCCACTAGAGCGAGAGCCGTTGTTAGCTGAACAGCAACACGCGGACGAAGGGGTGAAGCTTACAGGTCAACCATCATCGGAACAGTGCCGTACGTTCCCAGAACAACCTGGCCTCTGTGCCATGGCTCCTGGATCATGAGCCAGCTGATGAGGAGGAAGACGAAGTGGAAGCCGGCTAGGAACAGATCGGCGAAGAAGACGTTGGACGGCGAAAGGGCTTGGATCGGGGAGCCGAGGGCCGCGACGACATCGCGACGGATGATGAAGAGACTGAGTATCGCGGAGGCGACGAGAGGAAGAATACCAAGGGCCGGGAAGGCACAGTTTGAGATGATGCCGTGGATGAGGAGGAGTATGAAGGCGGGCGGGAAGGAGAAAATCGTGATCTTCCGTAGCACAATGTTTGTTGTTGGAGATGCCATCTTGAGGCATACGGTCTTGTATATGTTATGCGATGAATGACTGATGGTGGATATGAAATGCCGAACATGAAGCAGAAGCCGGATGTATTATTTCTTTACATCTTAAGGTGGCGAAAGGCCTGACACCTAGAGATGCCTTCATTTTGGACACATGCTGGAGCGCCTCTGATGTGCATAAGCTGAACGCTAGGAGGATTGCAGCATGGTATGGACGAGACGTGATAGACAGCGTCTCAAGTCCTTATGGCTAACGAACCAGTCGATTGATACGTGAAATGCTAACAATCGCAACCCGCAACTCCATCAGCCAAGTACATACACTAAGAAACGAACGCCTCCTTGCACGAGAACGAGAATCCTTCGCAGGCAGCCACAGTGTCATTCGAGCTGGAGTCCTTTTGCACAAATCTGACCAATCATGACCCTGGGTGATTCTGCCTAGAGTCGTAAGTGCGATGTTTCCAGTGAAGATTGTGGCCGCGTTTGGCTAGGCTACTTGTGTTTATCCATGGATGGATATATATGTATATAGTGGAGCACGTTTGCCAAAGGCACGTGACCCAGAACGCCACTGCATGTACCTTCCTACCCACAATACTGCTAGGTACCAATCCATCCATCCTTCATACCACAAAACCATGACAACTTCAGTGCTGCTGTAGCCTGTGCGACTTGCCATGGGACTTCTGAGCGGGTACCTTTCCCTCAGCCACGCAACGGGGGCCTTTTCATTCGAGCCTGTATGCACATCTCTGCAGCTTCGGCGACTTAGTTGCTTTCTCTTACATCGGTAACCAAAGCTTGGCAGTGTGCGAGCCTGCAATACCATGCGGCGGGCGAGTACTGTTTTACTAGGTCTGTGTTTCCTCCAATGCGACCCAGCAGCGAGAGGCATCTTCAAAGACCACGAGGAGGCATCTTCAAAGACCACGAGTCTCGCCAGGATTTTGCATCAACAAATTTTGGTTGATTCGCAAACCAAAGTTACAAGGTTACTGTCTTATCTGTCCACTTTTGCCGAGGGGCTGCAATGATTGATTGAAACCAGTATCTGAATGCTCTTGTCTGTTTCGATACACTCATACCATAACCCAATAGCCCAAATCGTTCCATATGACTCGAACATGCAAAGTAATGTAAGCCCATTTCGCACGAAGCCTGACGGACAATCAATTCGGTGCCGTAGGTTATCGGTTGCTTGAGCTGCTTCACCGTCGATTCTCAGCCGTGTGGGGGCACGAAGTTCATGTAGAACTGGGCTGAAGTGTCCCCCGTGGCGGTTCATCAAGGCGAACAGCAGTCAGACGTTGGAGTCTAAAGGTAAAGAGATGGGTTCTAACTCCTGACATGGTGGAAAATGTAAACAAATATTGGATACTCATACCCGGACCGAGAACAGAATGAAGCGGCAACGCCGTGGGCAACTTGCTTTCCTGGTCGAATTGACGCAGAGTGGAGAAGATTGTTGACGGAGAATTGAAGCGTCACAGGCCGGCTGGAGACGGGACGCCCGGGCTTGGAGTTTGCCAGCCAGGCTGGATCGTTTCAGAAGACCAACAACTGCAGCTAGAATGGCTAACGTCCCACACCCACTTTTGGCCACCCCCCACATTTGGCCACCCCATTTTTTGATGCCCTCACATTAATACATATCAACTTCAACCACTTTTTATATATATTATGATGCTATGACGATGCAACTTTCGCTATTACTAGGGTTTTTAGACTTGCTGGATTTATCTGTGCTATTTTTAAGTTCGCCCGCCTCAATTTGAGCCCTCCGAATAGCCTTAATATTAGTAAACTTTGAATTTGGGCTTATTTTAACCTTCTTGCGTTTCCTAGCCCTACTAGTATTAACCTCTGCCTATAGTGCCTCAATCTTTTGCTGGGCTACTGCTAATTGATATGCCTTCTCATTAAAGCCCTTCTGAACCTTCTGAAAAAGTAGGCGCTGCATATGCTCATCGTTATCTAGCTTGCTAAATAGGCTGAACTAATCCTGAAGCTTATCCCTCTTCTTAGGGGTTAACTAAGGGACTGCTAATATATCTGCTGCCTATTTTTTACTTACTTTACTATTAGAGAGCCCTTTATAGACCTAACTATCTAGTTTAGTAGGGGTTAATATATTCTCAAGTAGTAGAGGGCTTATAAGGGGTTTAGCTATACTAATAGGCTATAAACTAGTCTATTTCTAGCTACTAATAATATTCTTACTTATTAGGGCTGCTTTATATGCCTTATTATAGTAAGTAATGAAATTTCTCTTGCTTATAACTATACTAGTATCTTATTTAGCTAGTAATCTAAGCTCCTTCTTATATACTGCCTTAAGAGGCCTAAAAACTAACTAATTAAGTAGCTAAAGAATATATAATATATATACTAATAAGAATAGTAAGTATATCTTATTTCTAAAGTATATATATATAAAAGCAGTAGTCTTATAGCTTCTATAACTATCTAAGATTAATAATCTAACCTCTAAGGGGTCTTCTAGCTAAGTTAAAGGGATAAAGACCTCTATTAACTACTTAATAGCTATAGAGTTAGAAGTCTACCTATTTTCTATTACTATAAACTTCTAGGATTTATATAGCATTAGATCTAGAGGGAACTACTACTACTAGATACTCTTACCTTTATATATAATAAGTGGAGGCAGTACCTTACTAGTTATAGAGATATACTCAATTAGAGATATCTAAGCACGTAATCTAGGCTATTTCTTGCAGATAGAACGAGTTTCTAATAATCTAAGAATAAGTCTATTTAATCCTCTGCCTTCTAGAATACTAGTCTCATCTATATTATATTAATTAGAGGCCTTAATAGCTATAATCTTAGGTATAGCGAGGTATTTAAACCATTACCTAATTATATTAGTTGAGGCTCTATTAATACGCTAGGAGTCGATTGCTCTACTTCTCTAGACCCTTATAGATAGGTTTCTCTTAATAAAAGACTGCACCCAGTTCTTCCCAAGAGGCTGAGAGTCTCTATAGACCTATAGGATGCGTTTAGCAAAGTCCTTAAGTTATTAATAGGTTGGAGGTAGGCCTAGGGCAGCCTGGATTCAAACCCATTCAGCTAGATAACTTTCTTAGCTTATAGAAAGTCTTTACAGATCTAAAAAGGCTATATCTCTTACCTAATAACCCTTCATACAATTTTTCAGCATCAATCGTAATATACCCCATTCAAGTGCAGCTTTCTTTATGCTAGTACTATCTACAATAGCTTCAAGAGCCTAGTTAATATTATCTTCAGTATATTGAGGCATCTTAATCAAAAGAAGATATAGATAAAAGTTCATAGCAATTAAAGTAAAATTAGTGAAGTTATAGAAGATTGAAGTTAGTGGTTATCATAGCGGTGAGGCATTTTTGGGGTGGCTAAATGTGGGGGGTGGCCAACAGTGGGTGTGGGACGTTACAATTCTGACGGCCTGGCGCCAGGCCAGATCCCCGACCAGTCCAGCTGGTGGCGTCGCCGGGGCGGGGTGAGACATGACCAGGGGCTACTGAGCAAAGAATATCAGTACTAATACTCTGTTGATCCTGATTCTGCCTTCAAGTTTGCTCATGATCCCTGCTTCTACTACTAATGCCATGCGCCTTTCAAGTAGCATCTTTCTTGGCTTGGCTTTCGCCTGCACTGCCTTCGCTGCAGATATGTTTCGCCGACCACCTGGGGCTGGACCCGAAGGTGACATTCATGTGGGACTCAGATAGTGAAGTCTGAAGAGTTCGACATTCTGGAAAGACAGACTGAACTCAAACACTAGGTATCACCCTTATACGAGGATACTCCGTACGTTCATCTTGTAAGTTATTGCTACCTGTGACGGTGTTCTCTCCTGAGTCGAGAGGTTTCTTTGGAGACTCAACTGACCTCGATTCAGAACGATCTACTTCCAAACAATTCACCTGGACGGTCAGCGGCCAGCCATGATGCCTTCCCTGCCGAGGCTGACCTGTCACTGCCCGTCTACTTCCTTCAGTTATATCAGTCTGGGAATGAGACTATGGCCACTTCTTCGCACTGTTTTAACATAACAGTAGCTGCGACACCAATATTCTCGAAAGCGACGACTCCCAGTGCGACATCAGTAGCCCCAAGCCAAGCATCTACGTCCATGAACGCTCTTACGGCAACTCAAACTGGAAGACGATTGAACCGGCGGAATCCATCGACCTTCAGAATAGTCCACGCGCAGTCGAGCTCAGAACGGGAAGAAGTTAAGGAGAAGATAGGGATGCATGTGAAAGACAGGGAGGGCCACTGCAGCGTCAAGAGTTATAATCTTACAGCGACGACAAAGCAGTGAGATTACTCTGCAAGTGGAAATTTCCAAATATCAGACGAGGTTTATCTTTGATTCATGAGAATAAAACTGAAAACGACTGGAAATTGCAAACCAACACCGAAATGACTCCCTCAGCTAGTAACGATACATCTCAATGTTAGAGTAAGAACGGGCGGTGATTCCAGGACGAGCCACACTCCAGCTGAAGCCCTCATTAAGCGGCACTCGTGAGTGCTCAGCTTCAGCATCTACCGCGTCCAGGTTACGGCCTAGCCAAGCGCAGTCCCAGAATGTAATCAATGCCCAGAACTTAATGACCGAATGAGCGTAAGCAAAAAGGATCTGGAAAATTAGTAGTGGCAGATCCGATGGGTGGCGGAGGAAGTGCGGCCAGATCTTTACCGTCTTTGTAAAAAGCATGAAGCCGAGAAGCCAGCCCATTTCCGCGGACCAAAAGATGTGGCAATACCAAGAGTTGTAGAATGACCAGATTATCAATGCGTCCCAGAACAAAGCAAAGTTGACGATCCCGGCAACATAGACGTTGAAATAAGACCAAGGCATGCGCTTGAGGGTCAAAGAACAGTTCATCAACATGCACGGGTTGCTGCGGAACGTTGTTCGTGCCCACCGGACAAGCTGACCGCGGAACTTGGCGACTGACTCGTCGCCAATCGTTGTCTCGATAACGCATTCCTTGGTCTGTTGAAACTTGATCTTCCAGCCATATCTGTAGGCCTCTCGAGTCAAGAAGTTGTCGTCGTCGGGACCTAGACCCTCGCCGCCGAAAATACCCATGAAAAAGCGCTCGCTGCAAAACCTTTTCATCAAGCCTTCGGCCTTGAGAAACTTGGAGCGGTAGACGGCGGTGCGCCCCGAGACAACGAAAACCCCTCCGTCGAGGCCGTTGGAGGCCCGAAGCTCCCAGTTGTGGCGCTGTAGATAGAAGCATCCGATCAAGTTCAGAACAGAGGCGATACTCCACTCACCGGGCGTTGTCCGACGGACACGCTTGTAGGTGGCTACCACGCCAATATCGGGATCCTCGAACGGGGCGAGGGCGGAACGAATGAAGCTGGTACTGGGCCAGAACACGTGGTCGTCGACGAGGATCGTGAACTCGGTGCGAACGCGGGGGACGGCATGAGCGACTTGACGACGCTTGGATGGGTGAGGAACCGCGCTGACTCCGATTTTCGTGCATGGGTAATGGCGACGGTATTGTTCAGCGAGAACGTTGCAGCGCTCACGCATGGCAGCCCCAACAGTCACGATCATGATGGCGGCTGGGCGGTTAGCAAGGATAGAGTTGATGCATTCGATGAACTTCTCGTTATCGGGATCGATTGTGGGGAGAATGATGGTGACATCCTGAGGGCCCCAGGTTGAGTTTAAAGGAATAAAATGAGGTTTATACCTTAACGTTCCCCAGATATGGCTGAAAAGGCGGAAATAGCGACAGAAGAAGGCGAAAAGGAAGATGTGATCCCATTGATCGGCAGAGATTTTGCGGAACGCCGCGAACCACTCTATTATCAACTCCCAGTTGTAATACGTGGCGATAAATGTGGCAACAAGAACAGTAACGAAACGGGGGTTACCTAGGACGAAGGAGCCAACTCCTCTCGCGATGGTGTGTTCTTGTGGATAATGCTGCTCGTCTTCGCGAGGCTGGTCTGGTACGACTGGGCTCAAGCTTTTTACTTCCATGTCATCCGGCCAGCCACCCAGAGGCTCAACTTCGAGACGGAAGTCAACCATTTTGGTGAGTCTTATTTACCGATGTGAAGTAGCAGGAAGATGGTGAGAGACTAGAGGTGAGTGTTTTCGTCTGGTGGCTTGTAGTTCGAGAAGAGACTTTGTTGTTGCGAGTTGACCTCATCTCTGGACCAGTTCGCGATATGATAACTTATATTTCAATGACATGATACAGTCTCCGATGCAACTCTTTCCGAGAGTAGACTTGACACAATGCATTTGTTTACCTCTAAGATTATTTCAAAGAAGTTGACAACGCGCTGCGCCGTGCTCTAAGGGTCATGATTCGACAGAGAGAAATCTGAAAACAAAAGGTTGCTCCTGAAGAGAACCGGCTTTGAAAAGACGTTGATAGGCTACACAAAGAGAATGGTCATTGTCAAGATTGGACTTTGTGAGCGCTTTGATAAGTTCCATGTCGATAACAAAGTCCTGTTAAAAGGATGTCAAAGGCTTTTACGATTCGATGCAGCTCAATGGGAGACACCTCGATTTTCGAATCATCTCTTTTGCTTATCAAGATATACTACCATTGGACAAAGGTTCCTGTGTTTACTGCCATTGCGAGAGCGTGGGAGACCCATGAGTCTTCATTCTGGGGAATGGCAGCCAAACCACCTTGATGTGGCCCGTGGGAGAAGAAGAAGTGTCAATAAGAGATGAGAAAAGAATTTTTTGGAGAGGCAATGATGTGATCTCATCTGTCTACTGTGGGACGCTGTAATTCGGTTTCCATGCTAGTTCTGGAATTATCTCCTCAGTTTCTTGCATGCTGACTGTGACCGGTCATCGGCCGAGTCATCGGGCGGGCGTCCTCGATCTGCTCCGTGGCCCCGAAGTACTTATCAAGCTCACCCTCCAGCTCAGTTCCCTCAATATGTCGCATCTCCTTCGAACGCTTGACTGGGTTGACACCGTCAGCGTGAGCACTGGCAAAGATGATGTCCAACTCCTCGAGGCTTCGTCCCTTGGGCTCGGGGAACCAGATCCACACGCAGGGAATGATAGCTGCGTTGAAGACAGCGAACATGATATAGGTTTTGTATCCCAAGTTGGCGAAGGCCGGGGGAGTGATCATGACAATCAAAAAGTTTGAAAGCCAGTTGGAGCAAGTCGACAAGGCGTTGGCTTGGATTCGAATGCGCAGGTTCGTAATTTCGGCAGGGTAGAGCCAGGTCATGCCGAGCCAGCCTTTGAAAATGTCAGCAACAACGTCTTGGTCTAGGTTTGGGACTGTTTGGAGAACTTACCAATGGCGAAAAACGAGTTGAACACAAAAAGAAAAACTGTTGCAGTCACTCCGTAGCGAGTCTCAAGCTCAGGAGCACCGTTCGCAGCAACAGTGCCTGTGGAAACAGTGCCAGCTAGGATGGCCATTGACGCCATCATTCCAAAAGCACCGAAAAGCATGAGTTTGCGTCGGCCTGTCCTCTCGATAAGGGGCAGCGCGACGAGCGACGCCAGGAAATATTCGGTGCCGTTCGCAGCAGCCAGTAGGCGTGATAACTCGGGGCCAAAGCCAAGAGAATTCTCGAACAGGAAACCGGCATAGTAAGTGATCAGATTAATACCTTGAAAACAGTCAGTTCACTAGAAACTCGAGAAGGACTGATCTGAATCGTACCGCATATTTGTTGGAAGAATTGAGCCGCGACCCCCAAAAGAGTACGGCGCAAGTTCTGCGACGGCCCATTGGTAAGGAGCTCCCTGTATTTGAAGCCTCCGCCCTGACTCTGAGCTTCCAGGGCATCTTGAATAGCTTTGACCTCAGCTATGACGTCTTCATGGTCGACGGGCTTACCAAGCAGGCGCGCTGTGAGTTCACGAGCTTCACTGATGCGGCCTTTCATGGCAAGCCATCGAGGTGAATCGGGAAGGAAGAGAAGACCGATCATGACAACGACAGTGAAGAACGATTGGAAGGCGATTGGAAATCGCCAGCGGACCGTGCCCTCGAGGAAGTAGAAGCCATAGTCAACCTGCGTGTTCATGTTAGCACAGCGCTGAAAGTGTGTCGATGTAGTCTCGTACCCAATAAGCGATCATGATGCCTCCGGAGATGAGAGCTCCAGACAAGGTGATGAGGAAGCCTCTCTGGTGGGGCCTCGCGCATTCGGACTGCCACGTGGGAATAGCTATGGGTCGTTAGGCGAAGAGTCGGCTAGAGGACGGTTGTTGTTCAGACTTACTCGAAGTTACCATGCCGTTGCCAATGCCGCCAACGACTCTTCCGGCGCTGAAAAGCCCGTATTCAAACGCCGCGGCCTGCATAATCGTCCCGAGAATCATGATGGCGCTACCCCAAAAGGTCGAGGACTTGCGGCCCCAGGTCTCTCCATAGAAGAGAATGAGAATCGCGCCCAGGAAACATCCGATCTGATAAACTGCCACTGCGGCAGCTTGCGTGTTGGAACTTCCTGTGCACTGACTGTAGTCACGCTGAGTGCTCTCAGGATAATCAAGCCAACAAATGGGGTTCGATTTCTCCAATGGTGTCATCAACACCAGGCTCTTTTGGAAGTCATCGAGAGTGAGCAGACTACTGAGTACGCCCTGATCATAGCCGAACATGATAAAGGCAAAATTCGCGATTAAACCGATACACCAGTTGAGAGTTTGACCTTCAAGAAGTTTGCCGCGAACCTTCCACTCAGGCAAGTCCCCCAATCTGGAGAAAAACCCCAAGATTCCTCCCGGATTTGAAGACTTTTCGTTGACGGCGCGGCTGCTGTCGACGGAGGAGGGAGAAGGGCTCCCGCTCTCGCCGGAGCGCTCTTGTTTCTCCTGCTTCTCGGCCATGGTGCAACACGCCCATAGACGTATGAAAGACAATGATGATAAGAAGACGGCAGTGCGAGGCTTGGCAAGGGCTTGGTGAGAAACGTGGTCTGGGAGCGATGCGCGTCTTGTACTCGCTCAGACCTCACCTCGGGTCCAGCAGTTGACCGACATCGTGGGGCTCAATGAGACGTTGTCCGATGAAAGATGACTTGGCTGAGGTCATTGTGGAATGCTTACAGCCTAGCTGCGCGGAGAGGAAATGGAGCATGCGGGTTGGGTTGCACCAACGATACCCACATCTTGCTCCATCGTGTTGGTCCTTTTAGCGTTGGTATGATAGTCAACTCGGTCTCGAGAGGCGAGTACAGCTCTCGAATAGGCTTTGAGGACCAAACAAATCTTCATATTGCTTGTGAGACACGGCTTCGCATTAATGGACCCTGCATGACCCAGAAATTCAAGAATGACAACCAAGACCGGGCGTATATTTCCCGATTTGAACACAAAAGGTGCCCTTGGTTGGTTTCGGTCGCGAGTCAATGGCAAGATTCGGGCTGTATGTGGATTAAAAGACCGACGCCGAGCATGTCAAGCCAACAACAAAGCGGCATCCTACCGTACGGGATGCCCAAATGGGTGATCCGAGGCTGGGCGAGCCAAGTCATCAGTTGACTTGATAATGTACCGTAAGCTGAGATCATAGAACTCATCTGGTCTCGGCGACATGGATTGATGACGTTGCCAAGTTTAAGCTTAAGTCTCTAGTTGGCTGACGACGGGACTTTGATGTCCAAAATATCTTGTCCCTCCACTTCCAAGCAAAAAGTATGCGGAACCGTCACTTGGCGGTCTTGGTCGTTTGGCTGGTGTGCTAACAGCCTAACAGCTCTTCTCACGGGTTGTCCAAGAAAAGTCAAACGGCGCGATCGGCGTTTGCTCGAAAAACTCTGATTCAGAAACATCTCGTTCACATTGGGCCTGAAGTGAGAGTCGATCTAAATGCTTTGGTAGGTAGGTCTCTTTCGAGTTCTGATAGGGCCAGCTTTCTTGGCACCTCCACCTCGGCGCGAAAGGAACTGACAACCCCAGTTCATACATTGCACGTGTGGACCATTGTCCAAAATTGAGACCGCATGCAACGTGTTGCCATGTGACAACCGTCAAGACTTGTCGATGATGTGGATGTAGTTCGTCTTTTCTGCAACGTCCGGGGTATGGGGGAGCAAGGACAACGACGCGTAACGTTCAGAGCGTCGAGCGGACACCCTCCACTATTTCTTAATCTGCCATAAATCATGGGTTACCTCCATGCGCCGACCCTTCGGGTCACGGTCTTGTATTGAGTTGCATATCGCGTTCTAAGCGGAGTTGCTCTCGCCGTCACCTCAGAGATTTAGCTTTCCGTCAAATAGAACGGACCAGCCCAGGTAAGAGAAGCGAATCCCATCAATACGTTTCACCAGCTGGGAAACAAACCGTTGCGAGAACTTGAGCTTCAGGGGAACAGAAAACTACCAACTCCACGAATGTCTAGATACGAACTGAAACGTACAAGAGGCAACAGGATGGCTAACCTCGCAGATTCGTGGACCAGTTGCTGTTGCGCAATGAACCCAATACCACGCACCACATTACCATCCACATTGCGAAACTTGAAGTCGATTTTGCTCATTCTTTTGATTGTTACTAAAGGCGGGCTTCATTGTTAGATAGAATGCGACAAATGGCTCTGCAACATCACTCCATACACGGCAAAGTGCAGCTGCAATGTGTTACGGTTTGAAATCGTTCTCGCATTCCTGTATACTCTCAAGCAAATGTCAGCTTTTTGTTCCTGAAAGGAATCAATGCCAGAATCATTGCGTGAGTATAATAGGTTGTCCGGTCAATAATATCATCGGTCAAAAGCCCAACAGAGCCTCTGGTTGTCTTCGAGCCCACGTGACCAAAGACCGCATCATCGGCATGCCCCAGTTCCATACCCTCCCGCAGATACCTCGCGGTCTCTTCAGGCAGGTAGTATGCTGCAGTGCGCGCTCTTCCCATCTTTCCCTCTCGGTCTGCAACCACGATCCAAGCGAAGTTCAGATATGAACCGTCTCGCATTTCCACTCCACCTTCTATCCCAACCCAGTACTGTGCGTCTTTCTCAACCTTTTTGGCGTTTTTCACTCGGTTCATCGCTCCGAGCAGAGTCTCTTCGTCAGAGATAGGCTGGTCGGGCACTCCAGAAGGAACGCTTATCCCACGAAAATCATAAGAGCCTGACATTGCCGTCTGGAATCCCAACCTGGTGGCGTTCACCTTCACGGGATTCTTCGATGAGACGACAACAACTGCGGCGCGCTCGTCTGCCATCGTTACTACTCCGCTAAAATGTCAGTCATAAGTTGTGACTCTACTCAGATGGACTTACATTTTATGATGGGATGTTTATTTGAGTGACTGGAATGGTATATTCAATACAAATTACGCAGAAAAGAACTATAGCAGTGTGTCGAGGTTTGTGTATTGTATTGTGACTCACTCGGCGAACTGAAAAGTGGAGTTGGCCCGGTAACGCTGCGAAGCCCTCGTTTACCTGCGCTGCATTTTTGTGAGACAGGTCCACATACGCACGAGCGCAATTAGCTCTAGAATTCTGAGAACTTGTCTTCAGTTTGAATCTATGTCTGATAGAATGTCTCGGGGGGGGTTTCTGTGTCGATGTGATGAATGGGATGTCGCGCCGCGGCTGGGAATATAAAATAATGGCAATTAAGAAGCGATTCTTTAGGTTGTGAAAGTTTCCATATTCTCCGGATACAGAAGAAAATGAGCAGCAGAAGAATGAGACTACATCAACTCATCCACCAGGCCCTGAAGCAACTACGGGCATAATGGCGTGAGGAATGCGGTTGTGCTGATGAGAGCTTCTTCTCTGCACTGCAGTTGGAGTGAAAAGCGCGATCGGCGCGAGCAAGATTACGCGTGAGGGGTAAACATAAGGTACTCACGGACGGCACAAGATAAGACTCCATGACTAAGAAAGCGCGCCGAGACCCCTCTCTTAGCTCTTTTGCTTCTGAACTTGCTATTATCGCGAAATCGTCGACCGTTTCTCGTATAACAATTGAGGAAGATTGCATTTCTTATTTATAACCATGGCCGACATCAAGAAATACACCCTTGGAGACTTCAAGCTGCAGAACGGCGAAGTCCTGTCAGGGGCTTGGATCGCTTACAAGACCTTTGGCGACCCCTCCTTGCCCGCTGTGATCTATCCCACTTGGTACTCCGGCTGGATTGCAGACAATGAATGGCTTGTGGGCGAGGATAAGACCATGAGTCCTAGAGACTATTTCATTGTCATCCCCGCGCTCTTCGGCAACGGCCAATCCACGAGCCCTTCTAACTCGGACATCACCCCATTTCCTGACATTTCATTCTATGATAATGTGCGAGCTCAGTATGAACTTATCACGCAACGACTCAAGATCAGCCACGCCAGAGCGGTCTTGGGCTGGTCTATGGGTGCAGCCCAGTCATTCCAATGGGCAACGCAGTATCCCGACTTCATAGATATCTGTGTCCCGTTCTGCGGTGCCGCCAAGACGGCTTTGCACAACCAAGTCTTCCTGGAAGGCGTCAAGTCAGCACTCCTCGCCGCCAAGAAAACCAGTTCCGCAGGAAGCGCGCGGGGTCGCGTGGAGGCTTCTGGACAGAAAAAGAGCCTCCGTACCTGGTCAGATGAAGAGAAGGAGGTCGGCTTGAAGGCTTTCGGCCGCGGCTATGCAGGATGGGGATTCTCCCAAGCATTCTACCGCCATGAGCTCTACAAGGAACACTACAAAGCCGGAGACCTCGAAGACTTCCTTGTGAACTTCTGGGAGAAGTGGGCTTTGAGCAAGGACCCCGAAAACCTCCTTGTGATGCTCCAGACTTGGCAGAGCGGTGATGTGAGTAGGCAGGAGCCGTACAACGGTGACTTCAAGAAAGCGATGGCTGCCATAAAAGCGAAGACACTGGTGCTCCCTTCCAAGACGGACCTTTACTTCCCGTAAGCAACATCCCGTTTCCAGAAGCTCAGAGCCTGATACTGACCAGATGCAGACCCGAGGACTCCGAATATGAAGTCGCATGCATGAGTGATGGTGTGGGAGAACTGGATGTATATCCGTCCATCTGGGGACATTGGGCGGGGGGTCCACCGGGGAACATGGAAGACGTGAAATGGCTAGATGATCGACTGCGAAAGATCTTCGGTTCTGCGCCGAAGACTGCGAGTGACTGATGGAGAGTGACTGGGGAAACGAGAGTCCACGCGTGGTCTGAAGTTCAGCTGCCGATGCGGGACATGCGAGGCAGCCTAGGTAATTGGTCAGGTGCAATATGGTATTTGATGAAATTTAATTCCATTGTAGGAACTCACCTAGATAGATGAAAATTAAGTCGTAAGGGCGTCCCGACTTTCCGATGAGTCATGTCTCATGTCTCGCGATGATGCCATCTACGGGAACATTGATTTACGGTGGTCTAACCACACCAACAGGGCCGGCCCTTGGGTGTATTTGCCGAGTAACTTCTACTAACCGAAGTTGTGTTTGTGCGGTGAAGAGAAAGTAGGATGTGGTTTCAGTCCGATGAATGGTTTCTTGAGTGAGCAGACGATGACGCGGGCGGAACTCCGCCGTCATGTCAGCTGGGTACCTATCGCCAAACTGCATCCAACGAATGGATGTCCAAAGTTGGCAGTCTTTGTTGCCAGACAGTATGAAGCTTTTTCATGAATCCATAGGAATTACCCGCCGCAGAAAAGCAAAAGAAACAGCACACCCCGACAGCCTCAGCCAGGATTTACACCATCCGTCTCATTCTTTCGGATCTGGCTGGTCTTTGGGCCACTTTCCTCTTGGGCCCATCATACCATCAACCAGGAATTTTCCACCATCAGAAACTCGGCTAGTTGACTGGTCACAGGTATCTCCCTCTGGTGCAATTACCATGATGACTGGAGTCCTTATGCTTCGGAGGGGGCTACGTATTCTGGCTGTAAGACAGATGACAGCGACAAGGATGGCGTGAAGTATATATCCCGGCTGGAAGAGAGGCGATAGCGATGCGGACGGCGTGACCTACCCTGGCTGGAAGTAACAGAGGAACGCGAAGGCCTCCCTCTGTCCGTCAGGAAAGACATGTAGCTATGTTTCTGCTTGCAGAAGCCGGTTCTGTGTATTTGAGCGGTGAACAGATGCACTTCCTAGTCTTGACTCTTCGAGGCCCATGCCTTATCAAAGAAATCCAGAGCCCGCTCCGATTTCTTAACGAGAATCGAAAAGTTGAGAGCAGCACAACTACTGGTTACTTGCATGATCGCAGGATCCGACCAACAGGCTTCGAAGAGAGTGCTTAGTACTTACGTGGGCGCAGACGATAAGGTCTAAGAAAACGCCACATCTTGCACGCGGCAATTGGACCTACGGAGGTTTCTCCTGAGTCTGAATGAAACTTGGACGAACGTTCGCTTCGCAGGAGATGTTCGCTCTCAAAGTAATTACATAGCAGTCGGACGAACACGTTGATGAATAATCACAAGCACGTCATACTGACTCGCATTTTGGGATGGCGTGTTGTTGCGCAAAGGGCGGGGTTCGACCTTGAAGAGTGACGCGATCTCCATCGGCGTTAAAGCCTTACAAGATATCGGACAGGATACCTCGGCAACCTCGTCCTCGATTTTTCGCTTGCAGTTTCCTACTTCGTTCTGGCTCTAATAAAAGGTTCGACCTGCCGGCTTTTCCCTTCCAGTCTTCTATTCTCAACTAAACATCACCAGCAAAACCCCGGCAAGACGTAACAACATGACCCAGAACAAGACCCTCATCTTCAAGAAAATCCCCACCGGGCTCCCCGTAGCGGGGGAACACCTCGCAATCGAGGACCGTCCAATCGACCTCAGCGATGCCCCAGAGGGGGGACTGGTTGTTGAGATCATCTACTGTTCGTTCGATCCCTATTTGCGTGGCAAGATGCGGGACCCCAGCAAGAAGTCCTACTCGCCGCCGTTCGACGTCGACGGTCCAATCACCAACGACACTATCGGCAAGATTCTGAAGAGCGCAAATCCCGATTTTCCGGAAGGCAGTCTCGTCGTCGCCCACACTCCCATCGCCGAGTTCGCACGCGTCTCTCCCGCCATTTTGCAACGGGCCCGCAAGATCCACAACCCGCACAACCTTGACCTCGGCCTGTTCCTTGGCCCGCTAGGTATGCCTGGGCTGACGGCTTGGTCAGGCCTGCACAAAATCGGACAGCCCAAGAAGGGCGAGACAATCTTCGTTAGCTCCGCCGCTGGCGCTGTTGGCCAAGTCGTCGGACAAATCGCCAAGCGGGAGGGCCTCACGGTGATTGGCTCTGTTGGGTCTGATGAAAAGCTTGACTTCATTACCAAGGAGCTTGGGTTTGATGCTGGATTCAACTACAAGAAGGAAAAGCCTCGTGATGCGCTGGCGCGCTTGGCTCCTGAGGGTATTGACATCTACTTTGAGAACGTGGGAGGGGACCATCTCGAGGCTGCTCTTGCGAGCATGAAGGTTGGGGGAAGAGTGCCGGTTTGCGGCATGGTGAGTGAATACGCAACAAGTTGACAGGACTGAAACAGAGCTGATGATTTGCAGATTGGGAACTACAACACTCCGGTGGAGCAGCAAGAGGGCATCAAGGGTTTGATGCAGCTGGTCAGCAAGCAAATCACCCTTCAGGGCTTCCTCGTCGGCAACCCCACTTTCGGTCCTGCTCACTTCAAGGAACACCAAGAGAGCTTGCAAAAATGGCTCTCGGACGGAAGCATGAAGGCCAAGCTCTCCATCACAGAGGGCATTGATAATGCGGCTGGAGGACTGATCGGCATGCTGGTCGGGAAGAACTTTGGAAAGGCTGTGCTGAAGGTCAGATAGAAGAATGGAATAGTCAAAACGGGCTGACCATAATAAGTTGAGAAAAATAGGATTAATAAGTACCAATGAGAGCAGTAACACGAGGCCGTCAGTTCCACGGAATCAGGGACAATGACTAATTGGTGTCTGTATGTGAAAAGCAGCATGCCGGCATACCAAATCAGCAGGAGGAATAGGGCGTGAAAAATGATTGCTTATCGTGCTACAAAGCTTGATTACATGATTAATGGGCCGAGGCATGAGCGTTGTCCATAAGATTACCCATGGGCCATCGGGCGGTTACGGCCATTCCATCTAGATCAATCATCATATCAGACGGATGATGCAACGGTGATCCAGCACCCAACTCATCTTCTGCTGATTTCAAGCGCTACGCAGTCAGTCAAGCATCAGATGAACCAGCCACCGCAAAGTCGAATCATGCAGCCTGAATGAATGGCTTACAAGTCGGAAATCAGTAGTCATGACAAATTCGAAAATGCCCAATTGGGAGAATCATGACAGCGCACTCGTCTGAAATGTTGCGTTCGAGATATATCATTGGTTACCAAGATCAACAGTAGAAGTCGCATTGAAGCTGCGTCGAACGTCACAGATCGTCACTTTCAACCCCATATTTCCACATTTTAGACTGTTCTGTGAGCTGTCTGGAATCTGGGGATCTTTCCACCGATCGTGACCACGGCCCACCTTTTATGCCGGAGTTGTGCTGACGTACATCGCGGAGCTCAACCTAACCGACCTCAGTCTGGACCGCATCGCAGAGCCTCCGACGCATCGTCATTTAAGCTTAATTGGGATATTGATAGTGTCAAGCCACGAAACCAAGCGAACGTGGCCGCGGATCTGTGATTGTCTCTGCGTCGGGGGGGGGGGAAAGCTGCCATCGCAGGGTCCACGGCCATTCCATAGGTCAGCGATGTGTGAAGGCGACGAGTCCGGGCCTGGCAGTACGGGTTCAAGTGTTCGTGTGTCACAACCGACAACCCCAATGCTACGGATACACAGACACATTAGATGATTGGAAACACCATCTCCCGCGCGAGCCTCGACGCGACTCGTATAGCGCGCCAATGAACCCCAACGAACGGCTCCAAGGACAGGGGTGGTCTCAGGTTTTGCAGGCTGGAGAGCCTGGCGTGACGTGACGTCTCCCTGCAGATCAAGAGGTTGGGACTCGGCGCAAACATGCAGGCGGGCGGACACTCCGGATGGCGATGGAGGAAGATTGTCGACGAAAGTGCGCAGAGCCAGGAACGTCACCACTCAGAGAGGATTCACAGAGTTTCACTCATTGCTACGCTGGGGAAAGTGGATGACAAGCGTCGCACGAATGGGGGCCCACCGTTGCGAGCCCATGGCGCAACGGACTTCCTCCGATGGCTTGGAGGTTTGCCGTATGTATAGCCGACGACGGCCGGGCGCCCAATCAAACGTGGACGAGGCCTAGACAGGGCGTGATGCTATCTCACACGCTCGATGCAAGGCAAGCCGCGGTCAGCGACACTAGAGGCTTGTCGTTCCACAATTCCGTCTCGAGAACCCCAATGAAAACATCCAAAGTTTCTCTGAACGCGCGCTCCAAACCACCCTCTGGAGGGTCGCCTTTGGGCCCTTTGCTGACAAGAATGGGGCCGAAGGTCACCCGATCCTCCGACCGCGCCCCAGAAATCAGACGAGGGGGAATGAGGAGAGGATGATCTTCTCCTCATCTTGGTGTTTGATGAAAGTATCCCCATGCTTACCCCGGAGCGGGGAGAGTCTGGGGTTTCTCTCAAGTGGAAGATTATGGATAATGGAGCTTTCCGTAAAACTTGTTGGAGTATTTAACCCTGCGCCATAGCCATCTCCATAACTTGGCCAACTTGGCTCCCTTGGCTTACCTCTTGGCTGTACGCTGATCGATTGGCAACACGCCGCTCAATTGCTGTGACCCATCGAACTACAGTACTGGATCCTGCCAAGCTGTTCGAAAGCGTCTAGCAATCATGGGGAACGACATCGACCACGTTGCGGAGGAGTACAACAAGGAGATGGGCGGGGATATGAAGCCCCAGGCGGAGCTTAAAGAGGCTACCGAGCGCCAGCCCGTCGCGCTTAACATCGTCCAGAACCCTTTGCAGGTGAGTGTTCTCGTGTTGGGTTGTTGGTTATGCGCGCCAACACAGGCCATCGAGCGATGCGATGCGGCCCCCGATTGAGCATTTCTTCTGACTTCGATCCACCTTCTCCGCGCAGCGCAAATCTCCGCAGCAGACCGTCGCCGATGCTGTTTCTTTCGCCGAGACCCACGGTCTGGCCGACCAGGCCGCCCTCTTCGGCCGAGCAGCTCTCGTCGCCCGTGACATGGATAATTTCGATGGACTCACCGAACTCCTAGACGACGAGCGCGCAGCGCTCGAATACGAGAGAGACCACAAATGGCATGGCCCAAAGATGCTCTGGTACTCCATCGGTCTTTGCGCCATTGGCGCTGCCACACAGGGTTGGGACCAGACTGGTTCCAACGGTGCTAACCTGACTTTCCACGAGGCCCTTGGCATCAACAGCGGATCTGAACGGGACGAATGGATCATCGGTCTCATCAATTCCATCATTTTCCTTACCGCAGGCTTGATGTGAGTCCCGTCCTCTAAACTCGTTGGCAACGTCGTCGTTCCTGACAACATGTTCTCAGTGGCGCCTTCATCGTCGATCCCCTCAACCACTACTTCGGCCGACGAGGCGAAATCTTCATCACCGCGCTTTGCCTCACGGCCACCCCGATTGGCTCTGGTTTCGCGCAAACATGGCAAGGGTTGTTCATCGCGAGGTTCGTGATGGGCATCGGCATTGGTGCCAAGAATGCCACCGTCCCAATCTTCTCCGCCGAGATGGCTCCTCACCGAGTCCGTGGCGCCCTGGTCATGTTCTGGCAACTCTGGGTCGTCGCCGGCATCTTTTTGGGCTTCTGCGCGAACGTCATTGTCAAAGACACCGGTGCTCTGTCCTGGCGACTGCAGCTCGGTTCGGCCTTCATCCCCTCCATCGTTCTCGCCGTTGGCATTTTCTTCTGCCCCGAGTCTCCGCGTTGGTTGATGAAGCACGGCAGGCACGCCGAGGCCTTCAACTCCATGCGCCGCCTGCGTGCCCACCCCATTATCGGCGCGAGAGACTTCTACTACTCGTGGGTCATCTACGAGGAAGAGCTCAAGGTCGCTCGTGGCGCTGGCTACTTCCGCCGCATGTGGGACTGCTTCTCTATTCCCAGAATCAGGCGTGCCAACTACGGTGCTAGTACCGTGATGCTTGCGCAGCAAATGTGCGTGCTTCCCATGATCCCTGACCTTGGGGTTGCGACTAGCTGACATGATCAGGTGCGGCATCAACATTATCTCCTTCTACAGCTCGACCATCTTCGTAGACGCTGGCTACACACCCGTCGAGGCTCTGTATGCGTCTTTGGGTTACGGTGCCATCCAAGTGCTGGCCACCATTCCTACCCTGTTCCTGATCGACACGAAGGGTCGAAGAAAGCTCTGCATGATTGTGAGTTGCTCCACATGCTGATTCAAGATCCCTGTGGCTGACTGGTTGCGCTCAGACGTTCCCTCTCATGTGTCTCTTCCTCTTGGCCGCAGGCCTGTCTTTGCTCAACTCGGACGATGGACGCAGCCGCGCCGCACACATTGGTCCCGTTGTCCTGTGAGTCGCACCTCGGCACTACACAAGGTGATCCTGCTGACGCTTTCTCAGGTTCGTGTACCTCTTCACCATCATGTACTCCCTCGGTGAGGGACCGGTCGCCTTCCAATACTCCGCCGAGGTTTTCCCCACCATTCAGCGTGAGCAAGGCATGGCCTGGGTCGTCTGCATCAACAACACGTTCGGTAGGTCTTCAGCCGCATAAGGCTCTCAACTTATGACTAATGGAGTCCAGCTGGTGTTCTGAGCTTGACCTTCCCCCGCATGAGAACTGTCATGACCGGCACCGGAGCCTGTGAGTAGCGACATCCAGATCTTACACGCCGAAACAGTTGCTGATGATTTTGCTAGTCGGTTTCTACGCCGGACTGAACCTGATTGCTTGGGTCATGATCTTCTGCTTCGTACGCGAGACCAAGCAACTTACCTTGGAGGAACTTGATCGTAAGTGGATATTTATCAGTCGGTAGAACTCTGCTAACGTCTTCTCAGAGGTCTTCTCCGTCCCCACCAAGGACTTCATCCGTCACGAGCTAACGGTCACAACCCCCTACTGGATCAAGCGCAACATCCTCCGCAAGAGGAACATTCCCAAGCCGCCCGCGATCATTGCCGTGGCTGGCAGCGGCAGGAAGCGCGAGGTCACAGACTCTGCTTGAGCAGTATGCATGTGGAGTATCTGAGGTGATCTGTGGGAGTCTCACCGCCGCGCTGGGTTGGTCGATTGGCGTCGTCAGCTATTCGAATACATAGCAGAATCACAAAGCCTCCCCTCTTCGCCGGGGGAAAAGACTAGTAATCGGTGGAAGTGGTTTGAGACCACGATGGATCGCATTCGCGTTTTGGGCCTATTCTCTTAACCCTTCGCGCATCCTCTAATGAAAATGTCCTAATATACTTGATTCTCGATTTCCCAATCTGACTGGCATTCTCAGCACTCAAGGCGTGGTACTGAAGAAATTCGACATTGGCTTTGATTCCCCAGGTTCGTCTGTCGATCACGACAATGGCTCCCAATGTCCCCATAGCAACAAATCAATGTCTTTTGGTGGTACTTTGTGGGATGCTCTCAGCCCTCTTATACTAGTCTAAGGGTATTGACATGCTCTATTGGCCATGCACATGTTGGTGACGAATGCATTCTCAATTCCTTCTATCTTACTTCGCCCTTGAACACGACCTTTGGCGTCACTATTTGTTGTATGTCTGAGTCTTCCATTGACAGATCTCTTTTCATCGGCAAATACACCGCATTGGTGTATGTCGATGGATTTCGCGGGTACGGTCCGAATACGCTTTAGATGTAAGCGATGAGTGTCTTTTTAATTGTAAATGCGGCGTGTTTTCGTGTCCGGTTATTATACGAAACGCTCGGTGGGCACCCGAGGCTCGATCGTTCCTTTTACGGAGCCTCAACACTACCGCGATCTCAATTTCGACCAAGTCTCCCAGTCAAAGCAATAGACAGTGCCTACGATCGAGTGTCGACGATAATTCATTTCAAAAACCCTATGTTTGGCAAGTGCCTGCAGAACTCGAACGGGTAGGCCGGCTTTCCTCGTCCTTGACAGCAAGCTACACAATCCACGCTAATGTTCCACGGTGTATGCAGTTCGACTCTGTTCCGTCCATCCGTCGAAAGGAAATCCCAGTCGCGGCTCCCGCATTCAGCCGCTGCCCTGTGGCCCCGCGCCGTCTGAGTGCCGATATACCCGCCGGGTTATGACCTTACACGGTCCAGGTGCCGATGCTGACTCTGTAATTGTGCATTCGAAGCACCCTATGGGCCTGGTCTGATGATCTAGACTTGCTGGTCTTCAGCTTAGCCGGATATCATCACATCATGCTTTTTAGAACAGCCGGAAAAAAAGTGGTGTTGACGTTCCGCATAATTTTGAACAAGTTTCCCCGCCTTCTACAAGCCGTCACGAGGCTGGAAAAGCAATTATAAGCCAGAAAAGCGCTCGTATTTATAACGTTCCCAGGGCACTGGGGAACTTGAACTAGCTTACACGAAAATCACTTACCCTGAGGCCAAAGTCCTATCGACAACCAAGCATAGGTTCGCGGGACCATGATGCCGCTACCGAGCCTACTGTCAAATCGGTGTTGTTGCACAGAGTGAAGCACGCCAGTAGCCAACTACAATTAGGGATAAAGATATAGGATTACTGAAATCTAACCCCCCCCCCCACCCAAATAACGAGGGAGAGCCCGATATATATATAACTACTGCTTTTTAAGATAGCTATGTATCGCTTCGTTACTAGAGCGCGTCCAGTGCTAGCGCGCCCCTGGCGACCTCGGACCTTGACATCTGACTGCATTCATTGATTTGCTTCTTGCGTGATTCTACGCTAGTCATGCTCAAAACGGATGTTTAGAAAAGATTGACACGGCAGAACAAGGAGAATTCGCTTACAAGTGCGATGCAACCAACCTACTGGCCACAATCTCGTGGTGATAGAGGGGGTCTCAAAGCCACCAAGCAAAAAAGCTATCAATGCCAAGAACGCGTCTGCGCTACAGTTACATAAAAACCCAATGATTCAAGTCTCCAACTGCATTCTCTCATTGCAATAATGGTCACTGTTCGGTCTTTTCTGCCAAGTTTCGCGGCCCTCACAGTTTGTCTCGCCGCTCCTACAGTAGGCCCGTCCAAGCAGTTGCCTCCTCGTGTCGAGGGATGAGGCCCCTCCGACTTCTTCTTGAGCCCGGATCATCCGTTGATGCTCGCACGTCGCAACGCCTCACTCGAAAGACGCGGCCTGACCCTGGAGGAGCGTACTAACTGCGTGCAAAACCACAAGACCGGTAGCACCATCAATTTCACTCCTTCAGGCGACAGCTATTCCCTTACCTTCGACACCACTGACGACTTTGTTGTCGGCATCGGCTGGAATCCTGGATCCACTGCTCCCAACACCCACTCAGGCTCTTTCAGCGTCACCAAGGGTTTGGCCACTCCGTCCGTCTACGGCTGGACCACAAGCCCGTACGTCGAATACTACGTCATCGAGGACTCGGCCGGCTTCAGTCAGACTGGAAGTCAAAAGGGAACTATGACCAGTGATGGGGGCTCATACGCTATCAGGTAGAACGTTCGTACCAACGCGTCTTCAATCTCTGGCACGCAGGCCTTCAATCAGTACAGTTCTGTGCGCAATGGTGGCCGTAGCAGCGGCACTGTCACTATCGCCAACCATCTCAACGCCTGGAAGAGCCATGGAGTGAGTCCTGGAACGCTCAACCTCCAGGTTGTTGCTGTCGAGATGTGGAACGGCGCTGGTTCGGCCAAGCAGACCGTCACAAACTAGACGTGTCCATCAGCTCTGCGCGAGAATAACTCATCCTCGTCTGATTCAACATGAGACGACTGAGAGGTCTCGCGAATGGGATTAATCACATTCTTATGTATCTATTCTATTCGAGCCCTGGCAAGGCACGCTCTCACATAAACTCAGCTGACTTCATTGCTTGCTGTGATGCTTATTTGAGATAGAGTGAATTGTTACACTGAGGGGACTCACATGCAACTCACTAGTCAATACTTCCATAACGCCACAAAAAATGATGCACATGCATTTTGATACTCGACAAATATCAACCATCAGGCAGCCGGGCGGGCGGGGCGACCGGCCGATGCGCCTTCGGGCTTAGCAGCCGGTGAGGGGTCGGGAGGGTTGATGGTCACGGCGTGATGGCTTTCTGCAGGAAGACATATTACACTATTTCGTGAAACGGGCTGCTGTGCGATCCAACGAAGGTGATTTCGGAGTATCTCCTTTGGCAGAGGGCTTCGTTCCCGTTGCAGATGCGAGCAGCGCCCAAACCCGCAAAAAGGGGTAAAAAGAGAGCTATGCGCATTGCACCAAAAAATGAGAAGACTAGTTTGTCGTGGTCGTGGCTTGGGGAGAAGTTTCAAGTCCGGGAGAGCGAGAATGATACCAGAGAAACGGAGAGAAAGCCATCAGGGAGACCGGATTGAAGATGGTTTATAGAGGTACGAAGATATGTGTCGGCTGAGCAGACTCGGAGTTACCGAGGCGAAAGAAAAGTCCAATCGTGCGCTCTTCGTGTCAATCGCTTCAGGGTTGTTGGCGTAACTCTAAATCAAGCCATCTACACAGGTCGTCGCATTGAGGCATTTTAAAAGGCCGAAGATGTAAACTTATTATAGCACGCACCATAAACATAAGACTCAGGAGGCAGTAGTAGATAGTTCACTATCATTACTGAGTGAACTCATATATTTGTTTCTCCTATATCCCGAACGCCTCCGCCTTTTTTTTCTCTTCTCAACTTATGTTCAGATATGCTATGACAGTCTTGAATTTTTCCCTCTGGCTCTTGAGGATTTTTCTGGTGATGTAGTGTCTATAAGTGGCTAGGGAGACGGGCTGGGCCTTCGTCAACCAGCTTTACTGGGTGCTGAACTATAGAATAATCCAATTTGGATAGATGCTGTGGACATTATCTCAGGCCTCAGACGACTGAAGTGGATGACTGACAAATGATTCGTTATATGCAAGTACCACCCAAAAGTGCATAGGACCCACATCACCCCAAGTCAGCCATGAAAGTCGTCTGAGGAATAGATATAGAAGAGGGGGGGACCCCCGACGGATTTATATAGGAGGCTATTTTAACTACCTATTGCCTACGCCTATATAACGCTATAAAAATAACTCTACTAATATAAGTTTTATATAGATATTATATATAGCTAAAGTTATATATACTAAAAGGGGCTTTAAATTCTCTACCGCACTTTTACTTGCTATAAAAGCCCTCTTTAGCCCCTTAGATATATATATCCCATAGTTGCATTACGATAAAAAATAGTTAACTCCTAAATCCTTACTTTTTGCGTTGGGAGTAGGCCTAGATTCTGCATCCGTTTCTTAGATCTCTATGCGGGCAGCATTCATTTATTTTAAAAAGTGGGTCAAATTAACGAAGCGGCGTGTTTTAATTGGCCTAATCTACGTAACTAATGACCACCGCATGCACACTGTTTAGTTGCATGCCGCGCCCGCAGTGGAGGTCCGAGGTCTGAGATAATGTGGACAGTGGATATGCTTCGAAGAGCAAGAACAGGAAAGAGCCTTACGGAACTATGAGATGCAAGTGCTATGAACATGCCTACTACCTACGATTAAAAGCTGAACAAGCCGCTGCGACGCTTGCCGAGCGGGTAGATGATGAGGGAACTGAGGAAGAGGCCGACGGCGATGCCGATGGCGATCTGGATCATGGATGCGGCAACGTTGAACACCACCGTGTTCATCTCAGAGCTGTCGTACTCAACGGACGTCGTTCCGTTAACCGAGTGCGTCGAGTTCGTAATCTTGTTGGCTGTAGCTAGACCGCTCAAGAGGCCACCAGTGGACGCGAGACCTCCCGGTACTTGGGTAAAAATGGCAGGGATGAGGGTGGCGGCTGCGACGCCGTGACGGATACGCGAGTACAGGTTGGCGAGGATTCCGACGGTGAGGGCACCGAGCGCGTTGGCGACTTGGGGAGCAGCGCTGAACCGGAGGCCGCTGAAATAGTTGACAACGTAGCCTGGTCCATCTCGTTAGCTTCCAATCTACGCAGCATCATTACCACTTGTTGCGGAACGCGGTTCATCGTGATGATGTGCTTCGGGGAGAGGCTAGAGCGCCGGGGATACTATGGCGAGGCGAAAGGAGTGCGGTAAGTTGCTTACCTGCAAACGCGACAAACAACATGACAGGCATCTGGCGCCATTTGGCCTGGTAGAGAATAGCAATACAGACGACGAAAAGCGGCACGAAGATGAAGGTGTAGACGGTCGGGATCGAATTCTCGCAGCTGGTGGTGGATACGGCGTTTTCGTCGATGAGACCGTAGATGGCAGCGCCGATTGTAATGCCGAAGCCGAGGAACAGACTGTAGATGACAGCGTACACTATTCGAATCGAACCGGGGACGATGGCACGGGATTGGAGCTCGAGGGCGGAACACACTGGTCCATCAGCGGCTGTCCTGTTGGTGCCCGTGGGCTAGTAGTATCCCAATCAAGAAAGGGAAGACAACTATCGCAACACACGGAAGGGGTGGAAGAAGGGGTATACTAACAAACCATGTATCCTGGCTATCGGGACAATTAGAATGTCTGCAGACTGAGGCGGATTTGTTTAGACTTACCAGCAGCATAACGATGCCGCCTTGAGCGATGCCGGAGAAGCAAAAGAGGCTTCCGCCTCTGATGCTGCCAAAGGCTCTGGCTAGAAAACTTACGAGCACGGTCGAGGAAATTTCCAGGACATTGCTATACAGCTTTGATTGAGCCGCGACGATGAGTTGAAGGAAGCCGACAAGACAGCCAAACAAGAAGCAAAGAGGTAGGTCGATCATGCGGGCGCCGAAGGAGAAGGGGGCGGCAGTCGCGCTGGTGAGGCCAAAGACCAAAACTCTGATCCAGGCGTGGAACTTGTCCTTGGACTTCAGGAGAGCATCCAGCCGCTCGATTCCCTCGTTAACGGATACAACATCATGAATGCATTCCTTGTAGACTTGATGCGTGTCTCTCAACTTTCCGAGGTCGATGCCTTGCGCGGCTCGTACAATTCGAACTTCGGTTGTGTGGACCGATCTGTCATCGAAGCTGATGATCATGCATCCGGGTCTGCACGCAATGTCAGCCACGTTCTATATTTTCCAAGTCGTAGCCGTTGTTATTCCTTGAAAGAGCAAGCAAAAAAGTCCCAGGGTCACTTACAAGTATAGAAACTGGCCATCAATCTCAAGAACTTTGGCAGTCGTGCTGAGGTATTCCTCTAGACGATGCGTAGGCGCACCAAACATCATGAGCGCACGGCACAAAGTAATGATGTACTCTTGGCGGGCAAGCGTCTCGGCAATGTGGACTGTGATCTTGGCCTCTTCCTCCTCCCTGGCAAGGTATGCGCTGATCCGGGAGTGGCTGTGGGTTCGCTTGTGCTTGGGACGCTTCTTGTTAGCAGTCGCCTTGCTAGCGCCAGGCGATGCTGGACCTTCGCCTTGTTGGTTGGGGTTAGCAAGACGAGCTGATGCCTCGATGAGATTGACCAGAGTGTCTGACGATTTGTTGGCGTTGTACCACTTCTTCTTGTTTGGTGTGGTTGGCGTCGTGGTGCCAGACTCGGAGGCCGGAGTTGTTGTGCCTGAGACGGGGCCTCCAAAACCCGTGAAGGAAGCGACAGAACTGCGCTTGTTGGAAGGCGGGGCGGGTGGCGTCTCTGCAGGCTTGTACAGCTTGAGAAGCTGGGACAAGACGCTTCCGCGGTACTCCTTGGGTGGAGGGACGACATACACGCCGTCGTAGTTGCCGTCGTTGACTTCGGGAAGCAGGTGATCCGTTTGCTCAGTCTTTTCAGCATCTTGAGCGTTGGAAGGCCCTGCTTCGCTCTCGGTCTTCCCGGCAAGGCGCCAGGTGTGAGCTCTGACGATGCGGTAGGCCTCTGAGTTGAGCTGAGCCTGGTGCTCGTTTTTCTCTCTCTCCTCCTTGTCTTTCTCCGTCTCGCCAGAAGCGCCACTCAGAGGCTGTCGAGCATTGAGGTCCTGGAAGGGGATGTGGCCTCCCTCCTGGCTGGGAGCTTCATACTCGCTTGTGGTTGTAGTACCGGCAGATTCAGTCGAAGCCCGGGCCTCTCGGACAGGAGAGCCAAGCTGAACGTTTGCAGCAACCTGGCGTGCACGTTCCTGGGCAGCGGCGGCAGCAGACTTGGCCTCCTGGCGCTCACTCTCGACAAAGGGACGCGGATGATCTTGTCCTTTTGCCAATGTGCCAATGGTAGGGAGAGATCCCCCAGAGCTGCCTCGCAAGATGGAGGGCCTGGGTGGGTTTGCCGGTGTAGCAATAGGCAAAGTAGAGTTTGGTGGTGGTGAAGCTGGGGGCTGGGTCACGGCCGCTCTGCTATTGAAGCGTACACGACCTTTTTCCTTCCTCAGGGCGGCTGCAGCTGCGGCCTCGGCAGAGTTAGTCGATGGTCCGGCCGTATCGGAGGTGGGCGTGGTAGCTGCGGTTTCGGGAGTTGAGCTTCCGGATGCGGCGGTAGCAGATGCAGCCGGGATCTCGCCGCCGGGCTCAAGGTCGGGGCCGGGGTCGTCATCTTGGGAGGCTGGGGAGTTTGCGACCATTGCATCGACGGTCAAAACGGCTTTCTGCTTGCTTGGCTGCAGAGCAAAGACGGAGCCCGTTGACGTCTAGAGGAGGATGCAGAGCAAACTATTAAATAATATGCCACGAAGAGCTGTGGGAGGCAGTGTGGATCTTGGGGAGCATAATCTGGGGTCTCCCCATTCTTATAAGCGAACCGGACCGGTGGTTCGTGACGCGGCAGAGTCGAAGCCGAAGCGTCCGGCAGTGGGAAATTCTGGGAAAAAGGGTTCTCACCGGAAATACCATCTCGTATCCATCCATCTCCACTTGGGCCGAAACAAATGGGTATGACAGCAGATCGAATTTCCTCGATGGTACTAGCACACCACACCTGGGTGCAAGTTTGTTAGGGCAAAGGCCGGCTCCCACAGGCTGTTACATAACAACATCGGCGGAGCTGCCTTTCGTCATTCGTCCGGGGTTCTCCCGGTGCGTCCCGGCGCGTCCCGGCGCGGCCATAATTCTGGGCTGTGTACGGACTCAATTGAAACTACTGCCAATGCCATGGCGTCGTTGGGTTTCCTCAGGCTCTTTCACGCTTCTTCGTTTCATGAGCTAGCGCGTTGGAAGTGGTGATGGACAGAGAAGTCAGTTGAGATGACACCATAGCGCCGAACCGCGCTCGAGAGCCGCAGCTAGAGCCGCAGTCTCTCCCTCAGAACCGATCCTAGGCCCGATCCCGGCATGGTGCATAATAAGACTTCTCCTGAACGGTGTGGTGCTCAGGAACCCCGCGCGGAAGAACCCGATTTGTCCTGCAAGAATGTCATCCGAACCTGGCCAACCAGAGGGCCTCTCGAGCTGGCCGCTACCATCAACTTCTGGTTGTACCGGGGTTACAGCAAGGGTCTTCCCGCAAACTCCTCTATGGCCAGCCGCCAGTGTGACGAAGAGCAGCTTCGAGAACCTGTGAACCAAAGAACCACTCAAGGAACCACACGTTCAATTGTTGGAACAGATTTTGCACGACCTATGTGGCTTTTTCCAGGTCTAGACTCTATGGCGGAGTTTTGGTTCGTCAACCCCTTCCCGGTTTCCGAGATCCCTGAGTCATGAAGACTTGACTGGCTTGCCTGAGCCACGTGCAGCACCCACATCTCGTTGTCGGCCATAGCTTTCCAAGACCCCTTTCCTCACGAACTGCTGCGCCGCGTCTCGATTTGACGATACCCTGTGTGATGAGCTTGTTTGTTGTCTCACCGCCATGAAGCTTACAGCACTAATAAAAGATGAGCAATATCGCGAGCGTCTTTCGTTGGGCCTTCGGCTAGATCCTCGTCATCTGGTTAAGTGGGCGGCAAGAGGCCCACCAGCCAGACAGGGTCATGCAAGGGCGGAACCCTTCAGAGCTTCGGAAAGCTTGGTTCAAGTTGACTTGATAGCAGCGTTGAGCTCAGATTCTTGAGTGGGAAAGAGAAACTTTTCTGGAAAACTACATGCGGAAGCCATGTCAAATAATGCTTTAGAAGTTGGCGTTCAGGGTAGCTCGTTAGGCGGTGTAAGTTATCGTGAATCACATTTCACAAGATCGTAGGAGGACTTAGGAGTAGTGGGGTAAAGACCCAGAAGATTGGGCAAGGAAAGCTAGTCTGCTTTTGAGTTTGCCAGTGAACCCGTGACAGAAAACTTTTTCAATTGACCGTTGCCCTGCAGGCGAGACGCGGACCTTGTGTTCAGATTTTATTGTTTCGAGACCGTCAAGTGGCTTGGCTACATTGGTTGGGCTGGCAGTGTTGTTGTACCGAGGTTGGAAGACTGAGTCCTCCGTCCTGTGTCTAGAACCGAAAAATGAAGGGACGTACTATCCACGATCCGTGAGCTTATCGTGCATGGCGATGCACTCATCCTTGTGTACTGGATTGCATGAAATGTGGATAGCTCCGTTGATTAGCTCCGTTGAACGGGACTGCCCGGACCTCGGCTGCGAGTGGGGCCGTGGATTCCCCACTTATGCCCGAGGAGGATCACATCCAACCATTGCGCCGTTGCTCTATAAGCATCCATACGGGTTTTCAGTTAACAGGGAGGGTCTACAGACTTCTCAGGGGGCTGTGGCTATGCTAGCGCCACACACTTATGCAAGAAGATACAAGTCATATAGTGAGATCCGGGCATATGCTCAGCATATGCCCAGCAAAGGTATTTATCCATCGCTAAGAGGCCTAGAAGGTAGAGCCTCTAAGGCTAAAAGGCTTATGCTTAGCATATACTCAGCATAGCCTGTATAGGTACTCATGCTAAAGGGCCTAGACGGTAGAGCCTCTAAAGCTAAAGGGCTTATACTTAATATGTACTTAGTAAAACCTATATAGATACTTATACCAAAAGGCTTAGGTGGTGCGGAAAGCCTTTCCAACAACCAGTTCACCTCTGTGACGGAACAGCTCGGCATGGGCGTGCGGCTCCTCCAAGCCCAGACGCGGACCAAGGACGACAAACACAAAATGTGGTATTATAGTTGAGACATGCTTGATGCCGGCACGCTGGAGGAGTACTTGAGAGAGGTCGGTGCGTGGATGAGGGCCAACCCGGATGACATTGTTACCCTGCTGTTGACCAACCCCGACGACGCTGGAGTTGGCTGGTTCGACGCAGCCTTCCGAAGAAGTGGGCTGAACAAGATCGCTTTCAGGGCCGGTCAACGCATCCTCAGGATCGAAGACTGGCCTACAGTGGAGCAACCCTTAGATGACGAGTCGAGACTGATCGTCTTCATAGGTAAGCCTGCGCCCCAAGGTCGCAGCTGCCAAGCGAGAGCTAAAGGCTCGACTGACCATATGCAGACTATTTTCAATATTCGAAAAGAGTCGACTACATAATGGAATGGTTTCAACATACTTGGGAGACACCCTTCGGCGAGCTCGACGCGAACTTTCCCCGCTGCAACACAGACCGGCCGAAGCACGGCGTCATTCCTGACCGCTACATGTACATGATTAACCACTTCCTGAACGAACACGTAATGGATGGTGTCAGGATCCCAACCCCAAAAGCAGCGAAGAGGGTGAACTCTATGGAGTCCATCCGCAGACAGGTCAGCTTATGCGAAGGCATGTGGAACAGGATTTTGAACTTCATTCTCGTAAGATCCGTCTCATACTTATCAGTGTGCTATGAAGGCTGACATGGGTACTGGAACAGCTCGATTGGATCACTGAGGGCGACGCAATGAAGGCACAAGACTATTTCAATACCTGAAGGACACCACTGTGTATCGCCGGGCGTATGAGAATATCAATGTTGACGGTAAAGCGGATTGAATTTCGGGAGACTGAAGATATTATCTCGGAGAGGATGCCATATGTTGAAGCCTGTTATACCTTAGACTCTACTAACAGGTGGGTCTGATGCAGAACCTATCCACGTCCACCTATCTTGCGGCATAGAGAATCTTAAGATAAAAACGGTAGCCTAATGTGGGATGTTCTAACTGCTCGCTAGTGCGTAACCATTAGTTTTTCCGCATTTCTGATGAACCACGGAGCTATGGACACGCACACACAAGATGGAGAACCGGACCTTCCAGACCTTGGGCAGATACCAGCACGTCGCCGCGGCTAAATCGCCGACTGTCCACATGAGGACCCTTCTAGCAGTCAATCTCCAGTTCGTTGTTTGTTGTAAGCTTATTGCGATTGTCCCGTGACTAATTAAGAGATTTGACTAGCTTTCTGGTATCCCTCTGACGTTATCTCGTGTCTGGGAAGGTAAGAAACGGTAAATGTTGTGTTGTGAATCACAGCTCGTCCCTGATATTATCGTTATTAGAGTAGCGGATATTGCAGTGGGAAAGATGGCGAAACCGGTAGGAGTTAGATGGTTTACGATAGTTGGGTTACTGAAAGCCTGCTGGAGATTTAACTCTTGGGGCAAGAGGCGAACAAGGTATTGCAAGCTATCTGTGATGAGACGTTGAGCGCCCTATGTGCTTAGCACGACCCTGAGGATGATAGTAATGACCGTTCCTGGTTTCGAAGACTATGGCTGCTATGTGGTAAATTGTAGGCTTGTTATGATGTTGGAACTATATCTTAGTCTTGGGTATGGAGGCAGCTAATGCGATTGCAGCTGGGACCACGGAATGTTGTGAATAAAGGCGGCAGACCTATGTGAATGCACCTCTAGCTGATACCACAGATGACCATAGGATGATGATGACTGCTGCCCTGGTACTGAAGCGAAGTTCTGGTATTGGTGGGTTGTGAAGATAATCTCTCGGTCGTGTTGATGGGGATGGAGGGAAGTATGGAAGCCCCTGTTACCGGGCTGGCTGCGGTATCCTGGAGTTTAACCTAGCCTACTGCACTTATTTGCGTTTGCCCTGCCTGAAACCCCTGTTAATGCGCGATTTTTTAAATTGCCTGGTCGCGATATGTAAATACCCTACAATAACTATTTGATAATTAGTATATTATATTATTATAAAACAAGTATAATTATTAATTTGTTTGAGGATGTTTTGCTATCTTATAATATAAATTAAGCCCTATCTTAGTAGTAATTCTATATATAATCTTAGTAGATATACTTAGCTATATATATACTATATGAGAACCTAACTATGCTATCAACTATACTTAAAGGTGTTACTATTAATTGCTCTTATTATTATAAAAGTAATATAAAAATAAGTTATTTATTGTTACGACCCGTTATGCAAGGATAATAACCAACCAAACCACCTAGGCATCAGACGGCTAGGGCAGGATATTTGTACTGCAGGATCACGGGAACGTTAGGATGCTCACGGTATGGAAG
>JAXCEF010000030.1:0-246792 GCA_037178605.1 Colletotrichum euphorbiae | reverse complement strand
CCCCCGAACTCGAGGTGTTCCAGCTGGCTCTCCAACAAATTGCTGTACCTCTTCCGGCAAAGCCAGATTTAACGACGAGATCAAAGCAGGTAAGTCTGAAGGCGCCGTTTGTCGTATTGGCAACGGTCAAGAGGAATCTCGAATCTCGCAGCTTGGGAAAGAAGGCGCCCAAAGTCGAATTTTTGTCGGTGTGACCCGGTCTTCCCACGAGCGCGAACGGTCGATCGAGCCCTACGTCGAGAACAGGATCTACGAGCTTTCCGTCGAACTTGACGCCGCCTTTGATGCGGGGATCCCGGAGCATCGCAGTTGCGGCAGTGGTGCCTCCGAGGGAGTGGCCGAACATGATTGTACGGTCGACGTCTCGTACGGTCAACGTCGACGCCGGGAAGAGGGTTGGAGTGAAGGTAGGGGAGGACAAAGGAGACGTCGTCGGCGCGAATCTTTGCGTACTAGCTAGCGTTTGATGTGAGTGAAATAGAAAAAAAACGGCCATTTTACTTGAGTGAGAAACTCCAACTGAGTTTTGTTGTCTGGGTCTACTTCTGCGGCGCGGGAGAGAGTACCGTCGGGAAACTCGACGAACGAGGGATCGTAGGGATGGTCGATGGTCACAACTGCGGGGCTCAGGGTTCTTGATCCCATCCCAGATCTTCCAGTGTCGTACAAAAAAAGTAATCGCGGTCATGTCTTATGAGAAGCCAACTCAGATGGTATATCTGTTGAGGGGCCTCCTCTCGGCAGTCTGCGATTTCACCCAGTAGCAACTCGCAATACAGCCGCGAAACGCTCTCGTGATGCCTCTCGGGCCTCTCGGGCCTTTCGATCGACGTACCCAACGCTTCCGGTGTTCATCATGCGTCGCGAGTCACACCAAAGTATACTCCTAACAACTGCTACCCGTCTTCGGTACTAATGTTGGGGCGGGTTTTCTGTTTAACCCCGAGTGGATGAGCTCAACAGCTTCCTTGTCGAATGCCGGTGATCGAACAGCAGGCTCGTGTCTAAGTGGAATCATGAAGCTGATAGTGCTTTGCTCCGCACTGAGGGCTCGGTCAGTTCTTCCTCGCTTGACCGAAGTACGAGGAATATGGTTCCTGACTTGTGCGGATTGCTGATTCAGAACATCTCAGTTCATACGTCTCTTGACAAGTACGGAAAATCTCGATAGTCTGTCCCTCTAGGCGCTCATCATGGCTACGGACGGGTTTGAGCTCTGTGAAGCGATGGAAAATTGGAAGCCACACGTGTCGTTCCAGCCAGAAGACTGGCAGGAGATGCTTCTGTCCACAACGTTTCACGCTGCAACCAGCACAAATCTCTCTGGAAACTATGGCTGCGACTCGCAACACTGGCACAAGGTGGCTATGGCTGCGCCAGTCCTACATCAGCAGCGGGTGGGAGAGCACTTCGACATTATCATTCAGACGAAGAAAGTTGCTCTGAAGTCCTCGAGCCTGTAACTAGTACTGTTATTGTTTCCATTGAGGATTGCCGGTGAGCGGGCGCGGCGGCGGGAGCAGTTCCATGCTGTGAGCGAGCTTTTGTGCTCGTCGTTGCCGATGCGATGATTGGAGAATCGAAGAGAGTATATTCCTTGAGCCCCAACGGATCATGAGACTTCAGCGGGCGAAAGTTTGAATTCATAGGTGACCCATATCAGTCAATACATCTGAGAACCCAACCTCACGACATCGGCTGAGGTGCTTCAACGGTGATCAACTAATACCTTACCATGACGGGTGACTGAGGAGACGTTGACGGATGAGGTTGGAACGCCGTATTGCAGCAGCCATTTGTGGATGGGAAGATTTGCTGCAGCAAATACGTAAAAGCTGGAACTTCGCATGGTGTAGGTCGTTGGTCTCGACATGGAGTTGGCGAAGTCGGGAATAGTCGTGACAGGGCCTGTCGTTCTTCTTCCCCTGCAAAGCCCCTGGAACTCCCCACATCCATCACAAATCAAAAAAGAGGCGCTGAGTTGGAAGACTCGCAGCGTTCGAGTTCCTGCAGTCGCCAACGTGCGTTCTCGCCTGCGGCCCCAAGACGAGGAAGTTTGCAACGGACACGTCGGTTTCCCAACCTGGATACATGGCCGAGCACCGAGTCCGGACTCATCCCCCGCTGAGTACATATGAATTTGCGACAGCCCAGGGACGACTTGACTACCGAAACCACTGACCTCCTCCAAGCACCAGGGGAATACGGAGCACAGCTCGCAGTCTCAGAATGATGTCCGACAACCCCAGGGCTTCCACCGCTGCGGTCGACGACAACAACGTCATTGCGGCCGACGTGGTGAGGATTCACCATCCCTCCTGCGACGAATCTATCGACTGATCATTGAGCTAGGTGACCGATGATGGTGCATCCCTCAGCGGTGTGAGTGCGGCTTGTGCCGTCAGTCACTTACTGCTAATGTCGTGGTTTCCAGGAGAGTTTGGCGTCATCGACCGCAAGCGTCACCAGCTCGATTCTTCAATATCGCATTGAAAATGGACGGACTTACCACAAGTACAAGGATGGGAGTATGTGGATCAGTCGCAACGAGCAAAAGTATCTATTGAACGACTGACTGACCGTCACAGAGTATTTCGCACCAAACGATGAGAAGGAGAAGAACAGACTCGGTATGCTTCCCGACCTATCGCGTTAGTCCCCACATCATCAATAACAGCAGTTAACAAGGATCGTTGCTGCGATGCTAGATCTGCTACACAATCAGTTCCTGCTCAGTTTTGACGATCGACTGGGATCCGCACCGCCCAACGAGCCAGGGGCGAAAGTTGATCGAGTCCTCGACATTGGCACTGGCACTGGAATCTGGGCCATGGATTTCGGCGACGAGCACCCGGAGGCGAGGGTGCGTTCGTGTTCCGAGCTTTCACACACGCGAGCCACACTGACAATCTCGTCAGATCGTTGGTGTCGACTTGTCGGCTTCTCAGTCCACCTTGTATGCCCACCCCGAAAGAAATGATTGGAAAAGTCGCACGAATGTTGCCGCTGATACAGTCCCGTTGAGCGTCCCACCAAACGTCCAGTTCGAGATCGACGATATCGAGGAGCCGTGGACCTTCTCGAAGCCCTTTGGCTATATCCACGTTAGGATGATGAAGGGTAGCATCCGCGATTGGAAGACTTTCTTCCGGCGATGCTTCGAGTGAGCCCTCCCCAGACTATCATGTTCACGTGGCATTGCTCACAGTGTTCACACCTTGGTAATCTGAATCCCGGCGGATACCTGGAGCTGAATGATCTCGACAATTTCCCCGTGTTAGACGACGGCACACTCACAGAAGAAACAAGTCTCATGAAGGCTTTCCGTTTGTTCTACGACGCCCTCGAAAGAATGGGGCTTTCCTTTGAGACTTCGGATGGTTTCGAAAAGATGCTGGCTGACGTTGGGTTCGACGTCAACATCAAGCGATTCAAATGGCCGACGAATGGCTGGCCGAAAGACCAAAGGCACAAGACGCTCGGCTCGTGGAACTACGAAAACCTGGCGCCTAATCTGGATGGGCTCCTTATGGCTCCCTTGACACGGGCACTGGGTTGGGGCAAAGCAGAGGTTCACGTTCTCGCCATGGAGACTCGTAGAGACCTCGGTAATGGGAACATTCATGCTTACTTTAACGTGTAAGTAAGGTTCTATTCTTCTTCTTCTTCTTCTTCTTCTTCTTCTTCTTCTTCTTCTTCTTCGTTTTGATTGTCAAATTTCAAATTACCTCTTCACCCACTCAAGATGTTCTTCTCTAACTTTCCCAGGCGGTCAATTTGTGCACGAAAACCTCTCGCGGAGTAGTGGACTCAGCCGGCATCGGAACAAGCATTGCATCTATCATCAGTGCGCCTCCCGTCAAGGCGACTTGTCTGCCTGGTTCGAGTATTCGTACTCACATCGTTTTGAGCGGCGATCATCAACTTGAAGGATCATATGATGGTAATTTCCAAGGGTTGTGATCCGTAGCGTTACTTCCGCGAGCCTTTTACTCGTTATTATATGCAATAACAATATGCCGGGCTTGGATAGTGTCCAATGAATGTTATCGAAAGTATCGACGAATATAACTGCGTAGTTCTGTCAACCTGACAAAGTGTCTCGTGGGTTATCCGGAGTACCAACGTACCAGCCCCGCGATCCGAGCATCCCCTGGACTTGCTGACAATCAAGTATTGCGGGGTTTCGTCTCATTGGGCAAGCCAGACGATCAGTATTTTACCAACACGGTCTGTAATGCGCCCTTTTGAGCGGTTCTGTGGTTCAAGTTGCTCCCGTTGGTTGCTTACCTAGGTATCGAAGTAGCCGTCCGCGAAAACTGGCTTTCACCCTCGCATTAGCCCTCAAGTCGAGCTTGAAGGATCCAGCAGGAAGTATGACGAACTTACACGGGGCGTATATACTCCAGAGCGCTTGCTTTCGTCCCGAGTCTCGACCTTTGACATGCCCGGCCCCCTAGCTCTTCCAAAGTGGCCACCCTTGTAGCTTTCGAGGGCCGCGGCCGGGACGAACCTGGGCCATTGGCACGTTTGCGGGAGCGCCCTGAAGATCATCGTGACAGCTCGGCGGAGATTGGAGACCCCCGGGATGTTTCTTAGACGGGTAGGACATGGTAGGTCCAACGTTGACCGTGTGTTTCGACGTTATCGTTTCTCACATGGAAATGGGGGGCCGGAGGTGGCAAACTTCTCGTCTTTGAGTTTCCGCTAGAGCAGCAATCCAACCGTGGCATGGTTTATGAAGCCACTATCGTCTTCTAAAAGGGGCCGCGTAGTGCTTCGCTGGAATCATTGAGCGTCCTCGGCCGTTGGACGGTAGGTCGCTTTTCCCAAGCAGACGGGAGAATGCTCCGACAAAGATGTAGCAGACTGAAATGGCACCAGCCAAAGCTACCCGTGATTGTCAAGCCTAAATCCTGACGAATCTGGAGCTATTATCATGGGACGAGACTGCCACTTATTGCACCGTAGGTGTTCCCTACTAGCATTCTAGACTAAGCTTGATCCCATCAGCGTCATGTTTACATGGTCGTGGTCGAGTTTCCAGGGGCAGTTACCGACTAAAAGCTATTTCGATGCTCATGGTCTGTCAACTGGGATTTGTGCTCGAAATATCTTCCAGGAAGATGACGACGGCAACCCAAAATAGTACAAGACACTTGTCTAAACCAATCCACATGGCTTACACCCTCGCTGTTCCGAATTTGATCGATAACTCAATCCGTACGGCATTCATCTAAAGCTTCATTTTCTCTGAAATAACCGTCAGATTCCACGTTGCTAAAGCATGTGAAAGTCTGACTTGGATGCAGATATATGAACTTTGGTATATACACGAAACGCGTTGTTGTCCACGACTGCCGACAACGCAGCCTAGCCTAGGAAAACCCGACGACCTAAAACAAAGAGAGAAAATTAATCAATAGGCCAAATCAGGAAGATGCTCGTTGCCATTTTGTTTGAGGGAATTTAGGCGGGGCTATGACATGTCTATCTGAAGAGCTTCGTGAAGCTCTCGCAGAAGGGTCTCGCAGTGCCCCGCCGCCGGGAACCACGTAGTCTGCCGCCGCAAACGCTTGGCTTAAGTACAACAAGAAGAAGCCGACAGTCTTGGTTGTAAACTTCGTAGGTGAAGCTCTGTTGTTCTGTTGAGACTTCAACGAACATCGCAAGATCAAGATCCGGGAGGAGGCTCTCGGGGAGAGAGAGAGAGCCGGTACTAGCCGGGCAGCTTTCGCGGAGACGACGCACCTAGATAGACAGAAGGGAACCGCCCGGGCTTCTGGCAAAAGGCGACGATCGAAGCCTAGGGCATTTTCACGAAGAGAGAAAAAGACCATCTGTTGGAGACTGATGTGGTGCGGACACGACTGGGCTTGATCTCACTGAGGCGAAGTTCAACACGTCCATGTCGTGTAATTAGGTAGGGAAGCGATGATAGTTCGTCAACCTTTATCAAGCTGAAAGAGCGCTTTGGTTGGCCATTACAGCGCGCGCATTCAGAGGCAAGCCCGGGGTTTTGAGAGGCTGTGTGGCACGTCACCCCAAGATTCCGCGTGGAATATGGAAATCATATCAAACAGGGTGACGATCGACAACTTCTCACGCATCGCGAGCGAGCAAGATCGTCATCACTCCCCTGAGAAACGATCCGCACGTGATGGTCCAGTCCCCTGTTCTGTGCTTGGTGTATCACTCTCCCTCGTCCTTGACGCAAGTACTTACGAAAGCTCTTGGCATTGTTGTTTCCGTCTGCTTCCATCCATCCAAGTATGGCAATATCACCATCAAGCACCCATATCGATCCCGAGAATGACGAGTAGCAACGGGCAAACGACAGCCCAATTCTGTTGCGAGGGAAAAAAAAAAAAAAAAAACCATCAAGCACGTTCTATAGAACCGATGTTCTCAGCCCCGAGAACCGCGACGTTAAACTGGGACTCGGCCCCGGGGTGCGTCGACCGAAAATGGAGCAATCCAAGAAACATCATGTCCATGTCCTCCCCCCCCCGGAAGAGAGGAAGGGTTGCCGGAGGACCAGGTCGATTTCGCGAATCCATCCTGAGACTTTGGTATCTAGGGCCAGGACGCCTCGACAGCAATCTATCGAACACCCGCGCGCGGCGGGAGACGAAACGGACGCCCGGCGACGCCGACCGGGCTTCGCATAGCTGCCGCCTGCTTTCTCCCCTTCCCCCTCCTAAGATCCGCCTTTTCTGTGCCGCTTTTCTGGGCGTACAGCCACGCCGAGGGAGGCCGATGCCTGTGATACTGGAGCCGCGGGGAAGGAACAATCAGGTCCAGACACAAACACACACACACACACACTCTCTCTCTCTCTGTCTCTTCTCTATCCTCGACGAAGAGAGCATCGTCCCGGGCATCATGAGGTTTCGCGGCCCCGAGTCAAGGTACATCGGGTTTGCCCATGCCCATGAGCGGATGGCGACCTTACCCTGTCGAAGGCCAGACAACATCGCCAGGATAACCCGCCAGACCCGGCGCGTTCGGTGGGTGTTGGTGGTGGTGTTCTTGCCGGAGGTTGCGGTCGATCGCAACACCCCGGTTCGGACGACGGATTACGATGATGATGAGCAAGCTTTTGTCATCGCATCTTTTCACAGCACGCGTAATTCAAAACGCACACACGCATACACACACACACACACACACTCGCAAACAATCCTTATTCGACATACTAACACCAAAAAAAATGTCGAAGCGGTGGTCGTAGGGGGGGATTTCCTCTTTCGGGGTTTCCATGGCATGAAACACGACGTGCAGGGACAGGTGTGCGCTGGATGAGGCGAGGTAAGGTACGCAGGAACCACCTCTCCCAGACCCGCGGGAGACGCGTATGTCTGCGACAGTTGCGGTGGAGGGAGGGTAGGCACCAACGATACTTCACAGAGGAATAAGGACAGGCTTCATCGTTCGAACGCGTCGTTGGAAACGACGGATTTTGCGGCGGTTGGTGGATTTCGCGGGCGTGATGGGGTGGTTGTTTGAGGCACGTTTATGGAGCGAACCTGATCGGCGTCCGCAACCGAACAACGAAACGACGGTACTGGACACGCAGTGTTTTCCCATGTGGACAGACCGGAAGGCGTCTTGATTCGACCTATGGGCATTCGATTTCGTTGCGAGTAGCGTTGCTGCTACCCAACGACAATGCGTTGGATGCAGGTCTACAGATACGTTCGACCACAAGCCGGAAGCAGGGCGGGAATGCAGACACCCGTCGACCGGCGCAGCGACGAGGTGCACTCCCGGAAGGCGGGCCAAGCCAAGTGGAAGATGACGAGCGCCCGCAGTGGCATGTCATGTTACGGGCGGGAAGCCGTTGGGCACCGGGAGACCGTTAGATCACGTCACCCGAGGCCCAGGGAGGCCTTTTGCGACCTGTCAGGTCGCATCGAGGAGCTGAGGTCAGAGGATAGCAGTGGCAGACAACCCACGGATTCTGATACTTTTGGTTTTCGAGGCATCCCGGTCGATATAACGCCAGATAAGACGCTTGGTGAAGTAGGTAGCCGTCCGGACGGGACGCGGACGAGACAAACGCAGGCGACGACTGACAGGGCGGCGGCGGCGGCTGCGGCTGCGGCCAGGGACAGACACCTTAGATTCCGACAAGTGACAAGGGCGGCGCAAGGTGAAGCCCTCGAGACAGAGACCAGCGACGCAAGAAGATGAAAGGAACGTGGCTCCCGTCGAGGTGACAGCTATATAGTGCGGCATGGCTATGTTGGTAATGAAGGTCGCCGAACATGGGGGCGGCCCGCCAAGGTGAGGGATTGCTGGACTGGGCTGAGATGGAGCTCAGAAGATGTAAATTTAGCCCACGAATGCTGGGTTGGGGTGCAAAAGCTGGGGCTCTAGGGAAGGCCGATGGGCGGAAGAGTAGGGCGATGTGCGGCAAGGGGAGAAGGTGACGGGATGGGCATGGCTGCCATGGCGAAGTGTGGGCTGTGATGCGATGGTGATGGCGATGTCGATGGGACGGATGGGATGGGATGGGATGGGATGGGATGGGATGGGATGGGATGGATGCAGGCGGGGGCCACCGTCCACGGCTTCAGTCTGGTCAGTTTCGGGGATGAACGACAGGGCGAGTACCCAGGTTGGCAAGTTGGATTTTGGCTTGGCTCGAGTTGGCGTGAATCTGAACCGTGAACGGGAATGCCGTCGTGTCGTGCCGTTGTGTGGCCTGGTAAAACAGGAACGGCTGTGGTTTTCAGACGTTAGTCGTCTCAAGTCAGCCTTGTCAGCAGGAACCGACTCACTAATGTTCGGTCGGTGGTTGGGTGGGTGGGCAGATGGTATCAGGTGACGACGGGGTTTTGGTGATTGATGAAATGGAATGCATAGTTGCATGCCTTGGCTGAACGCCGACAATAGCATGTACTTCCGGGATACTGCCGTTACTATTATACATCACAAGCTCATCGATTCTTGATCACAGCTTTGGCTTGGTATGCGCAAAGTTGTCGTTGCATTTATCTCTCCCCAAGCACCCAAGAACCACTAAAAACCCCCAGTTATGAAGCCTTGCAGCAATCCATCTCTCTCCTGCAACAAGCTCTTACAAGGAAGGTTGCCCGATGAGGTCAAATTCAAAGAAGCAACCGAACTACCGCAGCAATCATACTCGATGTACCTGGGCTCTGACGAGCATGCCTAGCGATTGCGACTCATAATTGGGGTGTTAAGATGTGCGAAGAGGTTAAGAGGCATCCGCTCTAAGGGCTGAGGCTACCGATGAGTCTACCTTGAAAGAAGGCCCCTAACGCAGCTCATCCTTAAGCGACTAACACATCCAGCTCTCACATAACGTCCAGCCCCGTTGTCACATTAGCCCATAGGGCACTACATAACACCACACTTATATAAGCACACAACTAATATATGGATACATCCGCCCACAGGGCACCCATAGATTAGCAATATGTCGCATTTACAAACACACAATCGGGGCGCCCCTCACACCCGTGCAAGGCACCAGGCACGCTGCAGCACAATCACAGTCTACAGGAACCCGGACAGGGCTAAGGCGCGGCAGACCCGGGATGTATGGCGCCCGCAAAGTTGCAACCTCGCTCAAGACCGGGGGACCGGGGGAGACACAGCGAGAGAGAGAGAGAGATAGTACTCCTCCTCTGGGGTTTCACTTGTTAGCGCCAGCAGGGTCCCACTGTTAACGTGACATCTTTACCCTAGTGCTGATATAAACAGTGGCCCACTTGCGAAGCTAACAAGCGAAACCCCGGTACAGCAGTACACTACAGTGTACAAGACTGCCGCTACGCCGAAATTGGACAGGGCTGTTGGAGCGAGCGGCCCAGCGGAGTAGGACCCGCCAACGCCAGACGGTATACTTCTGGAAAAGGAAGGACGAGAGTGGAGTCCATGGCTTGCCATCAACATCACATAATTGGCAGAGAGGGTTGAAGTCTGAGCCGCAGAGCTCTCGCCCATCTTCGCTTGCACTGCAAGGAGCGGTACACCGTACAGATGGCACGTCCTAGAAGAAGCAACACCGCGGGAAATCACTTATGAAGCAGCTACAAGGGCCGGAAACTCGAAAGACGGGAATACGAAAAATTCCGAGACTCTGCGAGCAGCAGAGAAGGACAGGAAAAACAACTCTAACACGAAGGGATCCGGCAGTGAGCCAAAACTCGACCGGTGGAGTCTCCTAATACCGGCGGCCGGCAGCTCATGTTGGTCCGGTATCTGACAAGCACGCCCGCGTCTTCGATGATATCTATTATCTACCCTCAAGCTAAAACAAGCAAATATGCCTTACCTTACGCAAGAAAAAAGTACCTTACCCCCTCGATTTGGGTTTTGGCGCCAATAGTGCTCTCGACCGCTTCACAGCATCCTATGTGTATGTGTTTCACAAATGCTCTCTCTCGCCAACTCAAGCCACACCCGTGATACGGCTGAATGAACTCTTCGGATACCTTCTAACGGATACTGCCTGTCTGTTCTCTCTGATAGTGTAGCATGCCCAGGCCTATCCGTCGCTGCAAATACTACACCACTACCCTAGATATCCGCAGAGACCGGGGACCGGCCACGCCCTCTCCACCACGCTGCTACCTGAGCCTCGACTCAACATCACCCCCACTCGCTGTGGAGGGACCCGATGAGCCTAGCGAGAAGACCCAGCCTACTTCCCATGTTTCGCCTCTCATATTAGTCCATACCGACAGGGCTACAGAAGCCATCATGCGCCTGGGAACTTTTGGGTCTCTCTGCATCCCGTCAGACGACAAGGACCTGAGTCGTCGCCGCGTCGAGGCGCGGAGAAGAGAGTTCGAGCCCATGCCTCATCCAGTACCGCGAGTGGAATGACCCAAGGCCAATAAGTCCCGCCTGTTTCCTTTGACGAGACTGATACCCATTACCCAAGGGCCAAGGCCCAAGCGTCCCGTCACAGAAACGACCAGAGCGAAAGTAGAAGGGAGGGAATGGGGACCAAGGAGCCCGCCTGGCAGACCGTACCTACAGGCGACACCCCTGTAAATGCATCAGACTCGGGCAGCCTACCGCGCATGCATTTTGAGGGAAAAGTGCATATTTTGGAACGACAGTGGAATTCAATTATTCAGCCACACCACTATTAAACTAAGAAATCCAGATACATACAAAAACGGCCTACGTCTAGCGATCATGATATCTATAAAAATAAAAATAAAAGTCCTAATTAACTGTCATAATAAGAGGGCAGGCATGTAGTAGGAGGGCGGGCGTGTAGTGGGCTGTAGGAGGGCAGGTGGGCGGTAGGAAGCAGCAGAATACCCCTACCCAACCCCTTGTTCAGCCCCATACCATGACTGAATTCCCCTGCCCTGCACCCTCATACTGGATACTATGGGAGAGCATATTCATTATGCAAACATGTATTTTCTAGTGTTTCGCCCATACAAAATAATACGGTCACGACATCCATATGCATTTGGAGGGTGATATGGCATTTGAGGGACATCTATTTACAGGGGTGTCGACTGTACAGACATGTCACCCGCGTCTCATGACCTGATCCGAGTCGAGTCCAGTCGAACTCGGCCTCCAGGAAAGAGAGACATCACGGCGGGGAGTTCGGAGAGAGAGTGGGACGTTAGACGAGACAAACCACCATCCGACTCAGCTCTCAACGCTAGCCTGGCTCTCGCCGTCTGCGTGCCCTTTTGCACCGTTGCGCCAGGGCGGCGGGCCAATAGCCTCGAAATTTTGGCGACAAGGCAGTCGACATGGGCGTGCTGTTCCGCCTCGTCAGACGCGAGCGCGCGCGCGCGCTCGTGCTCGCGTGAACGGCATCCGTAAATCGAGTGATTGCGAATGGATGTATCATGTCGCCGTAACTCCGTACTTGCTTGACTTCACAGGGACTCGACCCTTAGGATATCAAGGACCAAAGGGACCAAGACAACCCCGTTACCCCCCCCCCCCCCCCCCAAAGATACAGTTGGCGCCGCCGGGCTGGAGCCAGGCTTATTAGATGAGGCCCGCCGATGCTAATCCATTTTGAAATCGAATTTTTAGTCAGCGGGTAGCAAAGACAAAAGTCTGTATCCAAAACGGGTAACAAGAGTAAGGCAGAGCCTGTTGCAGAACCGTCAAGGTTGCCCTCCGAACGCGTGAGATAGTTAGGATGAGCTCTCGCTGGGCGCTGGCGCTGGCGTTGGACACCGTTGGCGCTACCACGATAGTGCGGTTAGGTTTGGCATCGACTGGGGTGATGCCCGTTGTCGGGGCTATGCGTAATTCCGTGACCGAGGAGCTGGAAGAGTCGGATGCCACCTTACCTAATTGTCGTCCGATCGGCGCCATCGGTGTCTGGGATGGGCTCAGGCCCCACTTAGTCTGGTCGACCGTCGGATACACGAGTCCGGTTATTGCGACTGTAGACTTTTGGTATTGCAACTGTAACGCTAAGCCTATCCAGCTATTTAGAGGGGCTGCGCAGCACGTGCAAACGCGTGATTATCCCACCGTGATTATACCGTAATAGTACGCATAAGACTACACTACAATATGTATATACTACGCGTGTAAAAAAAAACTACAGTCGCAATAACCGGACTCCGGGTACACGACCAGATGGTATACGGAGTAAGCAGATAACCGGCATAGCAATGTCGAACGGTCGGACCGGGGAGACGACCCCGTTGGACGCATTATTTCCCCAACCAGATTTTGATCGATGCAGGCGTGCGAGCAGCAGCGAAGGACGAAGCCGGCCCCGGGGCGTGCTGCAATGGTGGCCGGGGGGAAAGGGGGCCCGACTCTCATCGAACGGAGCAGGTCCGCCGACGACCGAACAATACTCCGGACCATTCCGGCGTGCGTGCGGGGCGGGTTGAGTATACGTACATAAGACCATGTCGGCGGAAACTCATTCCCGTCCGTCGTCGTCGCCGTCGTGGTGAGGCTTGAGCAGGCCGAGGTCGATGTCGAAGGTCCAGGACTCCAGCAGGCCCAGGACGGACGGCATAGCGACCCAGCAGCATCCGTAATTATCCAGATCGCACCATCTCCCGGATCCCGCTCGTCTGAAGCACCAGCAGTGTCCTCCTCTGCACTGCCTCGCGCGTCTTTTGCCTGCCGTGCCGTGTCCGTCATCTACCTATTACTGGTCTAGACCGCCGCCGACGCAAGGAAAGTTTGTGTCCTTTTGCATTTACTTGCGTGCACGCAAACTCAACTTCCCGAGAGGAGGATGGCTTCTCGCCCCCGATGATTTTTTCTTGGTCATGGTGTATCCCGTACCTTGGGATGGGCTCGGCTTTGAGTTTGCTTCAACTGATTTGCTTTTTTTTTCTTCTGCTTTCCAAGGACCCCCCAGTTCTGGACTGCACAAACTCGCGAGATATGCGCGGCCGCAACCATGATGCCTGCGAGGCGAAAAAGGGGGGGGGGGGGGGGAGGGCGGGCCTTCTATCGAATTGCCTCATTTGGTTTGGTCTGCTTCTCGACTCTCAAGCCCAATTCTCCACTGTTCGCCGTGGCCCTTCCATCCATGCCGGCGAGATTCTGTTCCAGTGTTCCTGACCGTCTGACGATTCCCGTGACCCTTTCTCGTGTTGTACGGTATCTCCTCTCTGATGGACCGCCGACGACGAGGCGCCGGCGTCATCCGCACACCGCAACTGCAAAACCCGCGCAGGTCTTGGCGGTCATGGGACCAGCGGTATTTAGGTCCCTTGGTCTTTTGGCTTTTCATCTGCGTCTTCGGCTTCCCTAGTCTACCAAAGTCTCCACTGCAAACGCATATCAATAGCTGCTCGGGCTACGTTCTGGCCATGGTCCACGTGCGTGGTGATTTTGTGGAAAATGGTAACAGAGACGGAGCCAACATTCCATCGGGGGACGTTGGCCTTTCGAAGCAGCTTTCCGTCGCCTCCAAGGCATTGGGAATTCTCTGTATCCAGGATCCATCCTACGCAACAGAGCTTTCCATTTTGCTTCGCTAACTACTACTGTACAGTGTGTCCCACGGCGAAATCCATTTGCTGTCAGGCAGGGCCCTGTACGGACCGTGTCGACCGGGACCCAATTTCTTCCCCTTCAGTGGTCACTTCAGGGTTGCTGATTTGCTTGCTTTTTGCTAAATAATCGCTTGATTTGATTAAGCGTAAAAAAACGTGAAGAGTGCGCCCCTATCAAAGCTATACCTATTCCGGTAAGTGAACCTAAAAGAATAGACTATTCTAAGTAGTAGTAGCTACTATACTTTAGAGTTTTTCTTAGAATAGTTTTAGTCTTTATAATTATATATCTCTAAATAAAAGTATATTTATTATTATAGAGATTTAACTCTTAAATACTTATAATGTTCTTAATAATATTAAATTTTAATTACTGAACTCTTTTTCAAGTATATAAAGTAGCTTAAAACTTACTTTAAGAAGTATTAATAAACTATATAGTATTTAACTTAGAAAATATTATGATCTCTCAATAATATAAATAATTAATAAAGTATATGTTATGTTAAATAATTAATGTAGTATATATTATGTTAAATAATTAATATAGTATATATTATGTTAAATATATTTTTAATTCATATCTAGCATACCTTAAGTATAGTACTTCTGATTTTAGGTTATAGTGAGTTATTTAAATATTAAATAAGTTTGAAACGACTTTATATCTTTAAAAAATAAGAATTTATTAAATTCTACTATCTAATAATTTAATATAAACTATAGGATTTCTTTTCTTAAAAATACATACTTACGTCTCTAAAATACCCTATTCAACTTAATAAAGCCTCATTACTTACTATTCATAAATACTCTTAGCGGCTATTAAGCGAGATTTGATTGATTCAGGCTAAAAAAGCGCGCTTTTGATGGCTTCGGCGCAAAAGTTTCAGCAGGGATCAGTGATTGACGTGCAACCCTGGTTCACTTCCCTCCTCCTTGCTTCTTGAAAAAAAAAGGGAAATGTGGGGAGGGTTCAGAACGGTAGAACCGGCACTCGCACGACCAGCTCGTCCCGTCGCCGGTGGCCGGTGTGACACCAGTGACGACCCAGTGCCAAGCAACAAGAAAGAAGTAAAAAAGGTTCGGCCGCCCGTCATCTGTCGCCTGGGGTTCAACGTGGACTTTTGCGTCGCACGAGGGACCGGGGAAAGAAGAGGACCTCCCACGGACAGCGAGAGACTCGAGAAGCCCGAGAAACTTTGTCATCCCACGTCATCCGGTCATCCTTTGACACTGCACGGACTGGCAGCAAGGTGACCAGCAGTTGCGAGGTTCTCAAGACCACCGGGGTTTGCCGACGAATAGCGCTCCTCCTCCTCAAGACCAGCACGAACTAACTTGCCGCTATTATAAGCGTGGCAAAGAGGAATCAGGTCCCCCCCCCCCCCCCCCCCCATCATCAGGCAAACGTGCAAGCAAGCGGCCGCCGCCTGCAGTGGCACATGGCCGCCTTCAGCCATGCGAAAAAAGCTTGCGCGACTCCAGCAGCTCGGCAGCAGCTGGGACTGGGAGCACAGCCAGCTCTCCCGCCAACAATTGACTTGTGTACCATCCCCACTGTCTTGACTTTGTGGGCAAGCTGGTCGCGACGGTCGCCGTGGAGACTCATCATCGATCTCAGCATGCGCGAGGGAAGGCATCACCCATCATCATAATCGAGCCTCAAGGGGCTCCGAACGATGGCCTTTTTGAACTTTCTTTCCAGACGGGAATGGACAGGCGAATCCGATACCATTGCAACCCTCCAGGCTCCTGGCTCAGGCTCCAGTCCTATTCATAGTCGCGCCGAGATCCACTCCACGAACACCACGCTAAAGTAGCAAGGACAAGACCGAAAGAGACGGAGAGAGATTCGGCGTGGAAAAGACACCGGGGGTTTTTTTTTCCGGACATAAAGGTTACCAAGAGACGGAGAGAAAGACAGGGTGAAAGAAACTCACTGTCGAGTTTTCAGGAATCAGGCCAGGACGGATCGCGATTCATGAACGTGGTCCCCGTTCCTGTCGCGGTTCCGTGCCGCAAACCCCACGCCCTTCTTCTCGTAGGCCTCGTCGAGCCGCAGCGCCGCCGCACGATGTCTTGAAAGCTCACTGACGCGGGAGGCCGCAGCCGCCGCCGTCAGCTTCATCGGTACTGGTCCCCGATCCCCGATGGGCTCCTCTTCTTCCTGGGCGCGGCAGGCGCAACAATGCACCGCGGCGTCTTCCCGGGACTGCAGCTGTTCGCGCCAGCCCGCCGCGGCTGGCAGCTGCTTGCCTCCCCGCCCAGCTGCGGCTCTCCGCTTGACCTCGAACCTCGACTGGCACAAACCCCCCCTCGATCCACGAAGATGGATGGAATGGTGGACATTGATGCTATTTTCTGCCCACCTTGTGCGCTTGAAGTAGAGTGAAAGCTGCGAGCATCATGTGTGTATGTGCGCGCGCGTGTGTGTGTGTGTGTGTGTTAGCGACCCCGATTATGGCGTTAACAAGAAAGCTCGGGCCAGCCTCTGCAGCCTAACTCTCACCGCCCAACAGCGATATTAGAAAACGCCCTTTTATTTAAAAACAGTTAATACTGTTTTTATTTCTAGGCTTTTTATATCTAAAATAGCTCTCTCCTAAGAAGCTAATAATGTGTGATTCTATAAGTAATATTTTGGTTTTTTCTTTCTAGATTTACTATCTATAACTGTATTTTAGGGTCCTAAAGGCTACCTACCTATATGCGCTCTATTGCCCTTCCTCTCCCTCTTACTCTATCTCTCTCTTATTACTACTACTACCCTTTTTTTAAAGTTATTATTAACTACTATTATTATAACTAAAGTTATTATAAGATAGATTTTAAAGAGTAAGTATATTTTAATACCGTCCCAGCTAACTTTATTAAAATATTTAATATTAAAGAGATTAATATAGCGCGCTTGCTCCTAGCAAAAGAGTTATGTATTAGATTTAATGATATAATATACTTACTTAACCTAGTTAACTATAATAAAGAGGCTATAATTAGAAGCTCTTCTATATATCTAATAATAAACTAATTTTACTCTACATTATACTTATTTTTACTTAATATAAAACTACTTAGTAGTACTAATATAATTCAATTTAGCTCCTTTATTATCTCTCTACATCTTAAGGCTATTTAGATCTCTTTCTTTACTCTTAAGCCTACCCTATTTATTAGGAATAACATATTTAATACTAACTAACTCTTTATTAGTAACTTTTATATCTCTTATAGTGCGTATTATATTAATAATAAAACTTTTATACTACTTAATACTTCTATTACCTTCTAAGTACAAAAAAAAAGCACTTAATACTAGGTGAGAGTATTTATAATAAAATAATGCATAAAGTAGTAAGCTATCTATTCTACTTTAAGAGAGGTAAGGAGTAGTAGTAATATTATTTCTTAATTAATTATTTAGATATTAAAAATTACGTAGTCTATAAGATTTTCTCTAGCTTTATAGTTAGCAAGACTAAAGTTATATATTTGTTTTATTGAATTTACTACTAATAAACTCTTAACGATAATCTTTAAGGCTCTAAATACTTAATAACTTATTATTACCTTGAAAAAGCTTAAAATATATTTGAATAAATATCTCTATATTTTAGAGATTAATGCTATTGTTACTACTATACTAAAAACGAAGTAAGATTATATTATTAATAATCCAGCTCCTACTTGTATATAGTAAGCTAACTATATATATAATTACTCCCCCCTCCTTCTCTAAATAATATTAACAAACCTACTTAAGTTCTATCACTAAGCACTACAGTTTAACTACAAAGCTCTAATAGTATTATTTTTGCTATTAAATATTATTAAATATACCTCTCTTATTATATAGAAGTCCTATAACTATTATAATATAAGCTAATAAGGTTTATAATAAGATTCTATTAGAAGTAACTCTTCTACTAGCTCTCTACTACTTTCTTAAGCTAGTATAATAGAAAACTATTGAGAAAATATAGAAAGCTTATAAACCTATTCATAACGTAGAGCTACTTTATAGTAAAGTATTTACTAGTAGAGAAAACCCTAATGATAAAAGTAATTATTATTTATTATAATTACTACTTCTAGTATATATAGGAGTTACTTCATTACTATATCTTATAGTATAAGTTACTTCATAATTATCTTAATAGTATCTATTAGTAGAATTAGGCTAACTACGAGAGAGAAGCTAGGTTTAAGATCTAGAAAGGTTCTACAGCTTACTAGACCTCTAGATAGCTTATTATGATAACTATACTACTAATATATCTAAAGGTATAAAAGTCTACTAAAGTGCTTATAAATATATACTTTTATTATAAAGAGTCAGTCTGGGCGGGCTTAGACCTAGTATATATGAAGTAGTAATTTTAGTAAGTTATAGATATAGTTAAATAGGTATTAAAGCTTACTACTCATAATTAGAAGGCTTAGAGTATTAAACAAAGTTATAATACCCTTACTTCAACTATATTATTAGTATTATTATAAACAAGTAAGTTATATATATATAAGTTGGAGAGATATAGTTATAGTACCTATTAACCCCTAGCCTAGATACTATCCCTTATAGTTTAATATGAGGGTAAGCAGGTTTTATAGCAGAAACCCACCCAAAGTAGCTCGCCGAGCATTTCCGCTGATCACACGCCCCAGACCCGAGCTGTTTTGTCAACGCGATAATCGGGGTCGTGTGAGCGAGCGTGTTCTTGCCTCTCGCCCCCAGACCTAGACACATGTCGTACCGGGGGACGAGCCCCGAGAGGCGCCGTGTCAGGCCACCACTGGGCTTAACTGCATCGTAGGCGGCGGCCGGCGTCTGCGTCGTGGCTCAGATCCGTCTGCCCAACCCGTCCGCTCGCCTGCCGCCGCCGCAGCAGGCTGCAGCAGCCGCATTTCCCGGGGATGCCTCTCCCAACTGACGTCGCCGCATCCTGCCGTTCTCAGAACCACACACTCACTACCCGCATCCTACCATGCTATCACGCCTCGTGGCGGGAGGATCTAAGATGACGGGGAGAAGGGGGAAAAGGGGCCGATGGAAAAAGCAATGAAACGACGACAGGCAGGTCGTTCCGGGGCTGCAGCGTCGACAAGTGACGAGGAAGGAAATCCACGCCATGTCTCTCCTCTGCGTGCAGATCACACATGCACAACCTCCTTGTTTTTGCAGACTGCAGGTCAGACAAGTTCGCGAAAGCGTCAAGTCGGTCGCCGTACAGGCGAGGTAGTGTAGACCCGTACGTGACGTGCGTGCGTGGTAGTGCGTACGTACGAACCAGACTGCCGTCCGTGTCGTGACTGGCACATTTGTTGGATTCTCGGCACCACGTTTTGCTTCTTTTTTTCTTCTTCTTTTTTTTCCCCTTCCGTCTTGTCATGTCCAGAATCCTCCGGTCCGGTCCTGTCATTCCCCCCTTGCAAGCGTGGAATCCGCGGAATCCTTACGCAGACCGCCTCCGAACCCCAGGCCCCAGGGTCCGAGCCGGACCAAACCAGTCCAGACCCGCAATCGAGTACTGAACCGGTATTGCTTTCTGATGCTGGCTCCAACTGCCGCATCCACAATCGTTTTTCGGAATTCGTTGGACGTGCGGGTGGCTTCGAGGACAGGATTGTCAATGCGAAGAAAGAAGAGCGTCGTGTCGAACGAGATTATCAGGTCCCCTGCCGACGTAAAGCAATCCGCAACCCTCCGTCAAAATCCCATTGTTCCATGGCCCAAAGACCCCAAGGCCCATGAGCAGAAAAAAGAAATATTTGAGACACGCCATAAGTTCCGCCTCACTGGAAAAAGGTGGGTTGGTGGTGGTTTGCCAAGATGTGCTAGGAGGTGTAATATGTAGCAACCTCACGCAGGTACGCAAGACGGGGACGCACATGGTGGAGTCGGCAGAGGCACCTACCAGCCAGCGCCACATCACATCACACAGGGCAGGTTGTAACGGCGATTCACGCGCGGGCGCCGTGCCTATTCTATGAAGGGGATGGCGGCGGGCAAGTTTGGACGAAGACCAGGCCCCACGGTTGCCGCGCTGTCGGGAACCCTTCTTGAATCTGGTCTCTCCTGTCTCTCTTTGCTGCTGGTTGTACCTTATCCCACCCCCCTTCTGGGCCTCTAGCGCGACTGTGGTCAGCGGCGATTCAGAGATCTCTGGGAAGAGCCAGGCGAGTCCCTGACAGGGCCTTGTGTCATGTTGACAAGGCGATGGCGCAGGTTTTTTTTTCTTCTTTTTTTCCTTCTTCTTGCTGCACTCATGCTGTTCAGAACTTCAGAGAGGCTCGATTCAAGTACCTTGAGGCTTTGTATCAGGACTTCGGGCAGCCCGCGCGGAAGACGCTGTAACGTACTGACCAAGTGCCTTTCGTGATACCTCCATCCCAGGTTGTTGCTTGGTTTCTGGTCTGGGCGGGTTGGTTCTGCACACGCCGACGAGAGAGAGACATGCGCCCGTAGACATCTGGGACGGTCGGAGGCCCGATCGAGGCTTTTCGAACCCCTGGCTCCCGCTCCCGGTGATGTGAATATCTCTTGTTTCTGCTGCTCTTTACTGCCCACACAGGACTTCTCGGCAAGTATGCGAGACTGGTCGTGAAGCAATTCGCATAGTCGCAGAGAGCAAGGCAAGCCGGCCAGGACGCCAGTGATGACAGTCCCCAACCTCAACGACAGCAAGCAGCCACAGGCCATGCGAGACGAAGGCAAGCACAGCAAGCATAGGCTTGCTTGCGGTAACGGATATGGCGTCCAACAACCGTCGTCGATGCCGACATGCGAGTTTCCCACCCGCCCGTGTCTCATGGATGCGCCTGATGCGCCTGATGCGCCTGATACTTCACGTCAATCAGCTGTTCCTCTCATCTCGACTTTGCCCTTGGGATCAAGACAAGCATGGCATCAGTCTGGTGGCATCCACCGCGCGCGTGCACACACACACACACACACACGCACACACACACACACACACACACACACACACACACACACACATACACACACGCCGCGTTGATGGTTCGGTCGAATCGACACATTTGAGCAAAGTTTGGAAACGTATACGAATCTCCTGTCAAATGTGCTTGTCGTCTCTTCTTTCCTTGGACCAGGGGGGTGGTCAGCGCCGTCTGAACTCCACGGTCGTCTTCCAGCGTTCCTCACTGGCTGGTCGTCGGGGGGATGGATTCCCACTCCTTCTCGCCGCGCGAAATTGAAGGACCCGGACACCGCAAGGCACGAGCCACTAACCGTGCAGAGATTCACTGGCCCAGCTCACTGAGTTTGCTGAATGGGACCCAGTCCAAAGCAAGGCCGTCGGCTTGCGTCCCGATGACGAGAGGATGGGACCCCATCCCCATCCCCGGTGAGCGGCAGGTCTGGAAGGGTACGGGTATCAGGAGGGAGGGAAAGGGACCGATCGTCATGAGATTTGCAGAAAAGCAACAGAGCAACATCGTTGCTTCGATCCCCTATGCGTCAGGCCAGATGGCGACCCCCTCGCCTGGTCTGTGGCCAGTGGTGCAAGTGCTGGTCCTGGATGTAACTACCTCAGACCTCGGGGCATCTGTGTGCATTGTGCAGTTGTCGATGCTTGGTGAAAGTATCCGTAGCTTAAGTTAGTTTCCCACGTCCACGCGGTGTATTGCCGTGTCTTGCTCTGGGTGATCCTTACAGATATTCTACATTTCTGGTGCGGGATAGATGGGATTAGTCTCCTGCGGGCAGAGCCGGGTTTACCAGACAGCCGTGGCAGCCATGTCCTCGCTTGCACGACCACGACGGTGTCGTCTTGTCTTGTGTTGTCTTTGTCTCGTCTTGTCTTGCGATGTCTCTCATCTGCGTGCCGAGTCTCGTACGGATACCGGTATGCGTCTTTGCGCTGCTCATCTGCTCATCATCCGCCCGCCCGCCCCCGGCTTTTGATCATTGATGGCCCTTCTTGGCCCGCGGAGGTGACGAGCCAGCGAATGTGGGATCCCTATCCGCATCCACCCCGTCCCTTGGTCTATGGCCCATGGCCCATGGCCCATCAGTCGCTGCTCATCATCCTGGGGGAAGAACGACGGGCGAAAGATGGCAACCGCGTTCTCGTCTGTCGGCCCGGTTGGTTCAAATTGTGGCAGGCCAGCGGCCGCGGCTGGCCTGGATGGAACCATTGTGCGCGACTGCTCGTTTACCCCTAGATGATGACGAGGAGATCCCTTTCGCGATTTGCTCTAGCCTCTCCCGCCCAACATGGTCGCAAAACTCCCGCGCAAGATGAAACCACGGTTCGCACCCCTGCTCGGAGTCTGCTAGATGGAAGCCTTCTACACTACGGCCAAATCTGAGCACGGACATTTGGCGGTAGGTGCTAATTACATAGTGCAGAATAGAAGCCGGAGCCGGAACTGGAGCTGCTGGGGAGCCCGCCTTTTTGTGCGGTATCCGTAGGGTGGTGAAGGTATGCGTAAGGTACCTTAGTTCACAGTTCCATTGAACGCAGCTCGAGGAGGGAGGATTGCAGTGCATTTGCTGCTGGCTCTTTACTTGCAGCTCGCAGGAGCTAGCAACATGCATCGTACTGGCACACCCCACACCCCTTACTGCAGTGCAGTGCAGTGATGGTGAGAACCAGTGAGCTGCGACGGCTGGCGTGTGTCATGTGTCCACCGCGCATAGAAACGTTTTTGGTTCGTCCTCCAATTGTCCTCTCGCAGTGATCTTCAGTGCTACTGCCTCTTTCTCGCCTTCTAGGCTCGGTCGACCATGCTCCTTGCTTCCAAGCTCCGCTCTTCTGCGCGTCTCGTCTTGTCTTGTCTGGTCTGTCTGTCTGATGTCCTTCCGAGGGTTGAGATTGGCTGGCTTTGTGACACGATGACAAGAGACAGCCGGCCACGGCTACAAACAGTCCGGGCGTGTGTGATTAGGGTTCGGAAAAGATGCATAACTTGACTGCTTCCCATCCTCTCTCTCTTTTCCCATGAATATGACTGCATCCAGGGCCGACATCTGATTTCGGCACTTGTCTGGTCAGGTCATTTCGTCCCTTTTTGGGAATGACGTAGCATCTTGGTAGTTGAATGCTGAAACGGCCGACGTGGGTATCTTGATTCTCTGAGGAGACTTGGACTTTCGGATTCGCAGCTCGGCATCGCTTTGTTGAGGTAGTGTAGAGATGATATCAGCAGCAGCTAGTAGCCGCTAAATTGACCGTGGTCAATTTAGCGCCAGCAGCAGTTCGGAGTCAAAGTGCGAATGGTAAGGTAAGGTAAGGTAAGGTCGGTAATAATAACGTAGGGTAGCAGTGCTGGTGTGAAGTTCCGTTCCCGTCTCCAGCTGGCAGCTTGGAACCGCAGCACGTAAGGCGTCGGAAAGGCGTGTACACGTACCGTGTAATTACGGTGACCTCGAAAGGTAAGCTGCTTAAGTAAGGTAGGTACCTAGTAATCAAGGCCGACGGAGTACGTTAACCGCCTAAGTTAAGGAAGGCACGGGTCAGCTGTGACCGACCCGACTCGGGGCACCCACATGAGCCTACTTCATACGGCACTTTCGGGCAGCTTTCCAACAGCCGGTGCCTTGCCCGGCTCTTCCTCAGGGTTCCAAAAAATGCTGCTTTTGCCCCAAAAAAGTGCTTTTGCATTCGCTACCAAAGCGGTTAAAGCGGGCGCAGTGCACTGCGCTATACCCGATCGGGACGTGCCGAGAGTTCATCCTGCTGTATAACCCTCCGCGCGGGAAAAAATTCTTCGCGTTCTCAAACTTGATAACTATACTACCACACCCACATACAAAAAAACACTCTATAAGGAGGAATTGAACTCGGATGCATGAGAGTCCTCATAGTATCTAGCTAATACTAACTACTGCACTGTACAAGTATTTCTATAACTTATAGTATTTTAGATAGAACTTAGGCTTATATAGGCTATATTAAATATCTCGAGATATAACTACTTACCTACTTACTTAGTATAGATTTATTTATATGCATTAAGCTTCAGGTAATATATGCCTACTTATTCAAGTATAAGCCTACTAGTCCTAGCCTATTAGAGGCCTTAGCGAAAGGCTGTTGCTTGAGCCCAAAAAAGCAGTGCTTTGCATTGCCTAAAGTCAAAAATGCAAAAGGGTGCAGGTGCAGGGGATGCTTTGGAACCCTGCTCCTCCTCCTCCCCCTACCTACCTTACCCAGCATTCGTCGATTGCAACGCTACTACTGCTACCTTTCTTATTAGCCCTCCTCAAATCAGCTCTTGTCTTCTTCGGCTTTCTGCTCTCTTGTTGTATCTGCTAATGCCTTCCCCTTCCAGAGACAGAATCCGGAAACCCTTACTTGGCATAAGTACGAAACCACGCCAGACGAGACATACCTTACACATATACCTACCTCAAGGTAGGTAGACAACAGCCTCCATACCTACCTTGCCTCAGGTGCCTTAAGGAGACTTCATACTGACTTGTTGATGAACCAGGAGCCCTTGCTGGCTGCTGCCGCCGCCGCCATCTTCTCCATGTCCACAGTTCCACACCACACACACGGCATTGACGAGCATGGCGCTTCCACAGCCCGACACAGATGAACTGACTGGGCCCCTGTGATCTTTTTTTTTATAGCCCTCTTGCTTTTTCTTTAGCACGATCGAATCACACGCACGTGGAGATTGTAATGAAATAACGCTATGGACGTCCCGGACAAGGTCCGCCATCAGTTCGTCCTGGGGCTTGCACTTTCAAGTGCCGTGCTGTCAACCAGAACGACCGGAAACTAATTCCATTCCGTAGCCCGGACCCTGGGTCTTATTAATCTGACCGCCCTCCGGCCTCAATCGCAATTGATTCGTCCGCGGCTAGAAGCTGTTGGCTCTAACTCGACTCTACTTCAACGAGACTCTACATAAGGTAGTAATAAGTAGACTACCTTACGTACCTCAGGAGCTTACTAGTAGTGTAGACTAAAGACTGATATCACGCAAGGGAGGACCTCCCCGATCCTTGAAGAATCAAGACCTCGTTCCCGCAGTGCCCGTCGACCTATCCACACGCTAAGAATTTAATCCAAGACGGCATGGCCATGAGCTAAGGTATCGGCTTGCCGCCTGCGTGCACAAAGATTGAGGTGGATCAGGTACATTGTGCCGTTGCCGCCGCCTTCTGCCTCGACGCGTAGGCTCAGCCTCTGCCTCTGCCTCTGCCTCTGCCCCTGCTAATGTTGTCTCTGCTGATGTTGCTGCTCTAGGTAGCCTCTGATACAGGCTGTGGAACCGTGTCTTTGAGAAGGTGATCCCTGGCGGAGCGAACATACTTTCTTGTGGGGGTTCTTCTCGTCCCATCTCTGCGCGCCAGCGCCTCTGCGTGTGCGCAACGTGCAGACTCGGAGCACACATGCGCGCGCGTTCCTGTTTCTGCTCTTGTGCCTCTTTTCCAAAACATGGCTGTACCCCAAAGGCCCCAGAACGCCAATCTGCACACGGGGTATGGACTATTGTGTACGGATAGAGCAGACAAGCAAGCCCAAGCAAGACCTGTTGTCTCCCTCGCCATGGACCATCGCCTCGGACGCGCCGCCCCTCTTTGGGACTCTTCAGAGTTCAGGCGGTCGCCGCTTAAGTTCGTCCAGGTCACCCTGACCTCGCATCGCCGGACTTCGAGAACGCGGTGAAAGGGCAAGATGCGCTACGGTTCGCCTGAAGCTCAAGCGAGAGGAGATATACTTTGTTGAGGATGTGCTCATTCTCCCCTGCCACCAGTGACCACATGCAGTATGCTGGGGTCGGGACTAATCCGTTACCTTAGTCGTTACCAGTTACCCATTGCCCATCTTCTTATTCCCAGAGTCCCATCGCCGTACCGAGTTCAATATTCACAACTCACCTTACCCCTACCCATCGCTTCTGTGCCCGCTCGTCCCCGTTACCGTCCCCTGCCCTACGGATACCAGGCCTTGCCTTCCTGGCCTCTCATCTCTCTCGAGTCTCGACCCATGAAGTCGGCCAGTCAGTTCAGTCAAGCCTGTCAAGGACTCAGGTCTCCAAGTCGGTTGGTCGTCTCTCCAAGTCCAAGCCTCCAAGTCTTCGCTGCGACGCCGTTTTCGCCAAAAAAGAGTCTAAGGTATCCATACATACACGACGCCTGTGCCGCAATCCTTGTCCCCTTTCCTTTTCTTCTCCTCCCACATGATTTCCCGACCCTTCTTTTCGCCGGTCAACTCGTTACGTGCACACCTCCGCCTCCACTCCGTCCCGCTCTTCGTCACGCCCCTGCCCCATCGGACTGAGTGAGTTGTAACTCGTAAGAGAGAGAAAGAGAGTGTGTGTGATGAGAGCCACCACACCTCCCCTTGATCGATGATCTTTCCCATTGGTCGTGGTCTCGGCCGGCTTCTCGACAACGGTCATGCGTTCGTCCGTGGAGTCGACACACAGAGCTAATGTCGCCGAGACCAATGAGCAGCATCCAGATATCCCAGCCGAGATGTCCTCTCACTCCTTGGTTTTTCTTCTTCTCCGAGCCTCTGTCTGCCGCCGCGTCAAGGGCTTGCAATCCGCCCGGCCGTCTCGCCGTTTTGGCCCTTTGGGCTTCTTGGGAATGGGAATGGGTTGAGTCGGGACTGTTGCTTGCTGTTCTATCCCTCACAATGCGGGATCCATATTATCATTATTTTTGGCACGGGCACCTCGGTCGTCCTTATGCTTGTGCCTGTGCCTGTCTGTCTGTCTCCCAAGTTTTTTTTTTTTTTTTTTCCTTTGGTGCCCTTGCGGCCGCCCAAACCCAGGGAAACAGACCAGAAGGGGGCCCCATTCGACCCCGTCTCATTCTCTCTCCAAACCGTCCACCCGGCTCTGCAATGATTCAGGTGTCAACATCAGCCTGCCTAATTCAGGTGACTGGGTACAAGGTGTCCCCGTCTCAGACTCTCCGCGTGGCTCGTCGTTCTGCTACAAAAAGATCTGTCATCTCAATCTGGAATCTTGAACTCGGACTAGGCCGCGCCATACCGGGCTGGTTCCATGGCCTTCATGGCACGCCATGAGCCATTCAGCCGAAAATCTTAAGGCCATGGGCCTCAGTGATATAGCTGCTACTATCGTCCGTCCATCTGTCACTCACTTTTAGCGATTCCCCAGGCCATGCCCAGGTTTTCTCGAACAGGGTGGAGAGAGGAGAGGAGAGGGGCATGGTGGTGTACGGATGGATACCTTACCTTACCGCGCAAAGTACAGGAATATACATTACACGCAGTCACCCACAGATGCTGGTTGCTGGCCCGGTGGGCCGGTATGTGTGGCTCAGCAGGAACCAGCAACATCGCAAGTTCACCGTCACCAGCTGCCACCCACGCTCGCGCGCGTCCCTCTCAGTCTCCCCGACTGTTCCTCCCTACTTGCCTTACCAAACCCCATCCAACAAGTAAGGTAAGGAAGTGTACAACACCAGATACAGATACTGTACACTATTCGTACCATACATAACAACGCCCGGAAAGGGGGGCCTGGCGGCCAAACTCGATGCCATGGCACATGAGCTGCTGCTGCGGCTTTTCTCGAATCGACGAGCCTTAACACAGTCCATCGGGTCTCCTCTCGAGGCCATCCCCACTGCTACGGCACCTCTCTGTTCCCTCTAATCGAACTACCCTGGTCCCCTCCCTTGCTCGACCTTCGAAGTTCGACACCACCGCTTAGGTACCAGGTACCGTCGACCCTCGTTCGAGCAGGCGTTATCCCGTCGTGACCGCTGCCCGTCCTTGCCTTGCTGCTGTCCGGATCCAGCCTCGACATTTCTCCGTGTGGATGGGCCGTACCCTTCGGTATTAATTCCACCTCTGTCATACAGATACTCATACTGCAGAGCAAGGGTTTCCCGACAAGACCGCCTTATTACAACCACGGTTATCCTTCAGACCTGCCATACACCACGGGGCCTGTCAGTTCCGGGCCTGAGAACGCCTCCCAGACGATCGACCCCGCCATAAAGTGATTTGGCATATCCTCAAATTTATACAATATATGATCGATCCTACCTCGTGGGACCTGGGGTAGCCAAGTCCTCTTTCCCTTTTCCATCATCCTCACATTCTTTTCCCAAAACGACTTGACGCGCCAACACATCCTTCTCTCCCACTCTCTCTATCTATCTCCCTCTTTTGATTAAATTGCTTCTGGGCCCCCGTCTTGGATTTCATCTAGAACCCGGACACCTAGACCCTACGACGTCACTTTGAGCTACCCGTTGACCGACCCATCGGTTTGCTCAAGCTATCAACTTGTGTGAACTTGCAAGCTTGCCACTCGTGGTTGTTCTTGAAATCCATCTGCCGCTCCACGACGACATTAGAAGCTACTTCTCGGTCACGTCTGATACTCTCGAGTCACCACGAAGAGAAGATCTTGGAACGCCCTCTCATAGTTCTGTGATGCGCCCTCAGCTCTTCTGACTCCGGACATCGACCTTGGGATTACCATTCCTTCGCCAACGCTCTCTCCACAGCGCTCCTTGACCCACGCTTACAACGACCCAAACGCTTCCACACAGACGACGCTTCTCAGACCATCACTGTAAAAGCCATTAGCCAAACAACACCCCGAATACCACCAAACTCCCAACAACGGCCCCAATGCTCGTTACCAGGCAGTTCGACACCACCGAGCAGAGCCACTGGTCTTACAGCAAGTTTGAGACCTCCCTTCACAAGCCCCCTGCTACACCTCCACGCATGTCGAACCAGTACGAAGGCCCGTTGCCGACGCCTCCTGAGTGGCAGGGCCAGCAGTACTCGTACTTGCCGGCCCCGGAGACCAACGTCTTCTCGGAGGGGTACGAGAACGGCAATGACGCATCGGAACCACGCACTACAACCGATGCACCCACTCAAGTAGACATCACAGCCAAGCAAGAGCCCAGCGCCATGGCTGAGAACCGCGGACCTGTGGATCCCCTTGGCCTTCGACAGGTCAAGCAACCTACGCCGGAAGACGAGCCTGAAGTACAGCAGGAGCAGCAGCAGCAGCAGCAGCAGCAGCAACAACAACAACAAGAGCAAATACAACAGGAACAAAGGCAGCAGAGCGTAGAGGAGGCTGACTCAGCGCCTCAGGAGAACACGGCCTCGACGGAAACACAGAGTGTGAAGATGGCATCAGCACCGTCGTCAGCCGCAGGCGATATTCCCTCGATTCAGATCGAGAACGATGATGCTTCACTGAGCAAGGATGAGGATGACGACGTCCTCGATGATGATGACATGCTTGATGATGGAGATGGTACGCCACAGACTGCCGCAGAACGGACTGCCGCCCGCAGGAAGATGAAGCGTTTCCGGTGAGTAGAGTGACGGCAATTGGCAGGACTTCAAGTATGCTGACCAACGATAGTCTCACTCACCAGCAGACACGCTTCCTCATGAGTGAGTTCGCTAAGCAACCACACCCCGATGCCGCCCACAGAGAACGCCTGTCGAGGGAAATCCCAGGCCTGAGCCCTCGCCAAGTCCAGGTTTGGTTCCAGAACCGGTAAGTCTAGAAGTGATGGCGAACACGAAGCATAGCATACTGACATCAGCATCTCAGCCGTGCCAAGATCAAGCGTCTCACAGCGGACGACCGTGACCGCATGATCAAGATGCGCGCCGTCCCTGACGACTTCGATAACGTCCAGGCCCTTCACTCTCCCTACGGCGCTGTTCACGGCCTCGGCACTCCTTTGGCTTCCCCCATGGGCTTCGGCACGCAGGCCTATGCCGACCACATGATTCGGCCCCTGATGGTAGATGTGCGGAGATCTGAGGGCGGAGACGATCACATTTCCAACCCCGGAATGAGCCCAGGCTTTGGGGGCATGGCGTATACCCCGCCGGCAACTATGAGCAGCCCCGACATCCTCTCTCCCATGACCCCCAACTCGACGGGCGATCACCGCTATGGCTACGGCAGCCACCTCTCTCCCATGGGCCCCGGCGCCCGCACACCCAACCCCTTCGCGCGACAGGGTGCCATGGAGAACTCGATGTCGATGCACCGAGGCCAGTCGGCGCGACCCCTGCAACCCCTCCAGCTGCGTGAGACCATGTCTAGGTCGAGGTCAGAGAACATCCAGTCCCCCTTGAGGTCCAGCATGTCCTGGAAGGGCGACTCCATCGACTACAACTCTTACCACCACGGCGCCGGTCAAAGCCCTCAGCTGAGCGGAAGACAGCAGTCTGTCTACCAGCCGGACCAGATGAGCGCGCCACCGAGCAGCGGTCTCGCATACGAGTCCGGCTCGTACTCGGGCAACGCAGTTCACTCACCTCCCGGCATGAACTACTCAAACTTCCAGTCCCAGCCCAACCACCTCCGAACTCGCGGTCCTTCCGGCGCAGTTTCCCTCGGCCTCGACCTCCGCAACCAATACCGCTCCGTCGGCTCAGTTCCTCCCCCGGCCTCGACCCCTCGCGCCACCTCGGCTCAGTTCGCCACATCAGCCCCTTACACCTCATCTTTCCCCTCGGCGCCCCTGACAGCCCCGGTGGACTTCTCCCTCGCGCGCACCTCCGGCTCCCGACCCGGTGGCGTTCAGGACTACTCCATGCCACAGATGAGCGCCCCCATCGCCGCTCCCAACGACTTCTCCCATGCTTTCCACGCCAGCATGAGCACCTCCAACGCGACGACCCCCATGCGCGACTCTTTCGGCGGCGCCGGCGGTCCCATGGCTCATGGCGAAAGCCAGCATCATCAGAGAGGTGGAGAAGAGTACGGACAGGACTACGGACTCAAGAGGAAGCGGAGCTTCAGCGGAGCGTCAGCAGCCGGGCCTGCGCTTGGCCAGCAGGCATACGACAGCGCGGCGTAGAGCAAACATGCAGCTTTTTTTTTTTTTTTTTTCGTTTATTGGAAGACAACATGGCCGGAAAGATACCCCCAAGGAAAGGAAGGGAGGAAGACAAAGGGAAACGCAACATCAATAACACTTTTGGCATTGTTCTGCTTGTTTTGGTCGGCCGGGGTCGGGGAAATCTGCTTTTAGAAAGGCAAGCGCGCTGCTCAACGATACGACTCTCTGTGTGTTTTGGGGTGGGGGGGGGGTTCATCGTTTGGACTGTCAATTTTCCTGTTCATCGACATCATGTGCTGACGACAATGGTTCCTCAAACTTAGTGTCTCTTCTCTCCAAAGTTATGGGCATATTTCTCTGTTCGTTTCAAGGACCCCAAAAACAGTCGTATATTCAGGGACAGAACACACAAACTCCTTTTTTACCAAAGCCTTCTCTTGATATCCTCTCGCGCTTTCTCTCGTGTCTTTCCGTGCCAGTATCGTCTTGCTTCGGAAATACCCCCTAAACGTACTTTGCATGTGTACTTTTAAGAAATGTGCTTGTCTTGGATCTTTGTACAAACTGGGTTTGTCTTATTCGACAAACTGGTTTTTGTCATTTACTGTTCGTGGACGAACCAGGGGGGGGGGGTTCATATTAAGTCTTTGGCAGGAACAACCTCTCCCTCCCCCCCCAAGACCATGTATCAAGATATCGTATACGATTCCATTCTCTATCCAAAAAATCTCCATCTGGTGCATCTGGTGGTGCGATCAAGCGAGTCTTCCCCACCTTTCTCCTCTAAACAAATGTGTCAACCATTTCAGTTTTCGTTCCTCGACAAGTAATGTCATCTCTGTAATGTCATCTCTGGCTGACGAGGATGGGGTTCCGAGGCAGGGTGGCGGCGGTGAGACTGAAAGGCAACGGCGTCAGTATGAAGGGAGGGGGAATGGGAAAAGAAACGATTCGAAACGAGTCCAGGCGGTTTTTTTTTATTTTTTTTATTGGGTGGTCGGTTGGCTGCCTGCTCCCACCACAGTTTGTACAACAACAAAAAAAGGGTGTAGGTCGCTTATGCGCAACCACAAGACTGGATTTGCACTATGCGAGGAAGAGAGAGAGAGAGACGTTGGCCGTCGAGAAGTGGGCCGAGTGCGAATTAGCTAGCCATCTCCAAGAAGAAAAAAGAAAAGAGAAGAAGAGAAGAGAACAAGACATCCGCATCACGAAACTACAACAAACGCCTCCCGTGGAACTCGTCAGCGTTGTCTCGGAACGCCTTGGGAATCCCTACCCCGTGGCCCTGGCCCGGGCAGCGCTGCCTACCTAGTCAGCTTCTTCTTCTCTTCTTCAGGTTTTTTCTTTTTTTTTTTTTTCCTTTTTTTCTCTTGTGAAGAAAGACACTCTGCGACGACGCGACGTAGGTTCGCTTCCTTCTTCGCCCACGCCCCGGGACCCCCCCCCCCCCCCCCCGCCCCGGGGGGCGCAGCTTGTGGGGACCAGCCCGAATTGTCCATGTCCTGCAACGTGGTTGGTCCGTTGAGACTATTATCCCGCCGGCATCGCCTCGCCGGCATCATCTCGGCGGCGGCCGGAGGGGGGAAGAGACGGAAGAAGCCAGAGCGGGGGAGGGGAGGGGGGGGGGCTAACAAGGAAGAAGCAACGAAAGACATTTTCAGGGATCGTTCCGTTACGACTGGACGCGAGAGCGCGCCCCTGGAGTTGCAGACATGCGTGGCCGCCGTGTGGGTTCGCCTTGGGGGGGGGGGCAAAAAGCTCTTGACGGCGCGGGGTGTTTTGTTCGATTTTGTCGTGCGCCTCGTGATGGAGAGAGCGTACCTACCTAGGCCACCACCGAGGCTGTTCTCTCCGTTTCCCGTGCTGCGCGGTTGTTGATACTGCAACACATGTTACCGTGACCTTCTCTGCATAGGCAAAGAGAAAAAAAAAAAAGGAAAATGAGCCTGGGGTTATTTTGTCTGGGATTGGAAACGGCCAGTAGTAGATATGGGGGTGGGGGGGGGGGCGGTTAGGTCATCCCTATTCGACGGTATTTCGCGATGCTGCTTGTCGACCTAAGCAGACTGCCGAAAGAGCCTTTTGAAATTCTGCGTCTGCGTATTCCAGGGACCAGCCGCGAACGGTTCCTGCGGAAGTGGCATCAGGTTTCCTCTTCGAATCGTGTCGCACTGTGCCCATCGGTTGTCTTGCGATGAGAGTCCAGTCGACCAGACTAAGCGGCGAAAGTTGGTCGCGTCGAGTTGTCGGCCGAAGCTGTTTCTCCGTGTGGGTGCCGCAGGAGCAGAGCTCATGTTGTACAGACTATCTCTCGATCCACCAACCATCCGTGATCTGCGCAACTGCCATGCTGTCTGAGACCTGCAGAGCATCACTTCACAGCTGGTCATCCGACAGGTCGTCGCATGGACCAGAGTTTCCAGCAGGTACGATTGGGAATTCATCGGAGGTTATCGACTCATCGAGCTGGCCTGCCCACGGCAGACCATGCACGGCTGGGACCTGCACATCGCGACCCGCATGACCACACCACCGTAGCTTCAGGAAGTTGTCCTGGTCTCGGACTGGTGACACGAAGACATGAAATACAACCCAGGTTGTCGAGTGTCCGTCCGCATCTCCCTTCCACACCCGAGATCTCGCCACAGGGCGGTATCCAAGTGAATTAACAACAGCCACAGTAGTCAGGCAGAGACATTTCGCGACAGCCACAGTCGAGTATGAGGCGAAAGTCGCACCTTGCCGATGCTCGGCAAGCAGCATCGTGGAGGCGCATGTGGTGACCGCACCCTGAGCATTGTGAGACAACCGAGCAACAGCGGCGCTTGCGCAAATCTGTGGGCGACCACAGAGAGCCTAAGCTGACTTCTCGAGGCCAAGAGGCTCGACTTCTCCTCGGCAGAAGACCGCTCAGGATTTGTGCGCCAACCCGAGAGCTGAATAGAAGGTTATGGATGTGTGCGCGCAGGGTATCGAGAACACATTCCGCCCCCGGCCTCGTGCCACCCACCACAAGCCTTTGGGCGAATCATTGGGTGGTGCATTACCCCCGGATTCCTGAACTTTGAGAAGCCGGTTGACGAGTATCCTTGCAGGGTGGCCAGATCAGAAAACCAATGCGAGGCACTTCTGAGAAATATGGGAATTGTCAGCGGCCGGGGGGATGTGTGTGACCACAAGCCGTCGATCAAGGTTCGCCGAGACCTTACCGGCGTGGTACGAGAGGAATGAGGAAATGGGGGGGGCAAGAAGTGCGTCAGGGACGGCTTGCTGCATCAAGTTTGCCATCGACAAGGGACAAAGATACCTCGAATGCCAACTAGACTAAGGCAATAAGTTCCCGAGGGGTCGGGTCGGGGCAGGATTCTTGGAACTTGACGCTTGGCTCGATGCGCGGTCGGAAGCAGACGGCCGACGACAGACACCGTCAGTGTGATAGGTGGAGTCAAGAAACTGGTTGTCGAAACCATGCTTGCTCCTGGCCGTGGTTCTCCTGTGTCGTGGGAAAGTCCGGCTGCTGATGATGATGTCTCCGAGATACGATGCTTCTTTTCGCTCCGAATGCGAGGTCGAGACGGAGCGATAACATCCAGCTGAGGAGCGGTCAGCACGGCTGTGAGAGTAATCGTCTCCGTACGAAGCTGTCGCTAATATAGTGTTGTGGTGTGTATGCCTCGCGGGTATTCTCTCCGAGGACTGGAAATGAACATAAATAGGGGGTGGGAAGACGCCACTGCGGGAGTGGCATTCGCCGCAATGCATGCTTAATTTCAACGTCTTTCTTCGCTCCAATGTGGACTTGCCTCGATTGAATGCTTGAAAACAAACCAATTCCTTTCTTTGGCAGTTGTTACTAATATGGTATAGCAACAAGAAATCGAGTCGTAAACTCTAAGCCGCTCACTTGATTTCTCTGAACAACACGTGCTCAAGACTACAACTGGCAGTCAACAGAGAAGGAGGAATCATAGGAAGCCATTGATTCTGATAAGTCCAGCCCCATAGTACGCGATATTCAGTTACGGGCCAGTTTCCGATAGCCACGAGAAATAGAGTTCTTTTGAGATCTGATGACATCAAATACCACATGAGGCTGCTACGTCTCCGCGAGTGATGGATTTAATTGCACAACGTGACACTTTACCAGACATGTGTAAATTTCAGCCACCTTGGTGTTGTTGTAGGCACGGCAAGTCTTACATTGTCCCTCCATCCCTAGCAACATCGCCATCTGCTCCCTGTGCGGACGGTCCTTACTTTTGACGTCGCATCTAGTAGTCGTAGAAACCCTTCCCGCTCTTCTTCCCAAGCCAGCCAGCGTCGACCATCTTGCGCAGGAGCACGCTGGGTCGGTACTTTGAGTCGCCTGTCTCCTCATAGAGAACCTTCATGATGGCGAGGCAGGTGTCCAGACCAATGAAGTCGGCAAGCTGTAGAGGACCCATGGGCACGTTGGTGCCATTCTTCATGATGGCGTCGATTGAATCTCTGTCACCGACATTTGTCTCCAAGCAAATGACGGCCTCGTTGATATAGGGCATCAGAATGCGGTTAGCGAGGAAACCTGGAGAATCTGCCGAAACAGAGGTGACCTTGCCCATAGCCTTGCAGAAAGCAACGGCCTTGTCCAAAGTCTCTTGGCTGGTCTGGAGACCACTGATAATCTCCACGCCCTTCTGGACCGGAACGGGATTCATGAAGTGAGTGGAGACGACACGAGAGCTAGCGGAAGTGTCTGTGGGATCCTTCGTAGTGGAGGCCGCAATGCGAGTAATGGAGATCGATGATGTGTTTGTAGCAAGGATGGCATGCTTGGGGCAAACCTCGGCCAGCTTGGAGAAGATATCGAACTTGAGCTTGGGGATCTCAGGAACAGCTTCGATAACAAAATCAACGTCTGAGAGATCATCAATAGAGGTGGCCGGAGAGAGCAAAGAGCGAGCCTGGTCGGCTTGTTCCTGGGTGATCCTGGACTTGGACACGTCCTTTGCCAAAAGTTTCTCTAACTGCTCATTAGTCTGCTGTTGCACTTCAACCAAGAGACGTTGCTCACGAACCAGCAAATGCCATGCCCTTGTCGAGAGCTGGCTTGGATGCATCTACTAGTGTTACATTGACCTGTGCCTTTTGAGCGGCCACGAGAGCGATGCCCAATCCCTAATGACACCTGGTTAACAGCTTGATCGCTTTCACATGTCAATTGGGAAGTTCTCACCATCTGTCCAGCACCAATGACACCCAGTCGCTTGACTCCTCCATTCGAAGAAGCAACTCTTGAAGTCGAGCTAAAGGATCGAATCTGACCTGGAAGCTTGGCCGCAAATCGTACGCGAGCAATCGCAGTCGCCATGGTGTTGAAGTGAGTGAAGACGTCAGATGGCAGGGATCAGTGGAGTTTGGTCTGCCCGGCGGGGTCGGTCGGAGAGATGCAATGTCGCCCGATTCGACAAGAAGACGACGGTTCCAACGGATACTTGAATAGAATGGGCAAGAGGGATGTTTACTTGTGGTATGAGAAGGAATTACGGTCGGATGTCCGAGAGCTCATACTATTGATGGTCCAACGCCCGCGATGATCAAAGCCCCTCGGCTAACCTCGGCCTCGGTCATTGGCGCTAAGGTAAGGTACTGTCAGCCACAACCTACGTAAGGTACCCAGTAAAGAACTATCTAATCTTATCGATATGATAGTAGCTACAAGTGGGGCTACCGTCAAATTGGCACGCGCTTGAACGCGTCGACCGCGTCTCCCTCCCGTCCAGATTTCTAAAGCGCACGTAGCCGAACCGACGATTGCATGGAGTCAACACCACACTTCAAGACAACTCTGTTGCCGTCTCCAACTCCCAAATCAGAAAGATGGAGCTGGCAGAAGGGACGAGGGATGTTGTTCATCCTGAAGTTCGGGCGCATATCAACAGTCTTGTCTCTGCTGTAAGTCCAAAGTGCCTGGCCTGGTCCGTATTATGCAGCAACTGACGATGCGATAGCTTGGCGGTACGAGTGCCGATGACGATGGCCAGTACAGACTGGGTGACTCTGCGACCGAAGTACTCCGCGACCTGAAGAAATGGATTCGTTTCTACGACGAGAAGCTCAATCGCATGGACGTTGCCCGCTGCATCGCCGACGCCAACCTCGTCGAGGGTGACCTCTTGCCGATTCTCGCCGGTTGGCCTGAGAGTGCCACGGACAACAAGTTCAGGGCCCGTATCGCACTCGCGTGCTTTGAAGTGCTGGTACCTGTTACCTGGCCCATGGCAAAAGACCCCGAACAGATGACCAACAACCACCATCGACACATGCCCACCCTCGAACTCGCCCAACTCGGCTACAAGCGTGCCATCATCAACTACGACGCTGCCCAAATACTCCATACTGCAGTCCGCGCCGCTCTGCCTTCAATGGCCATCGCTATTGGCGACCGTACTCCGCGCGACCAAGGCATCATTAAGCTCGTGCTCTTCTTCTTGCGTAACATTGCCATGATTGCCCCTCCACCAAACGTCAAGTTTGACGGTGACGAAACCATGATATCCCGTTCCACAACGATTGATGCGTTCTCCTTCCAGGATATCTTCGCGGTAATCCTTATGATCGCCTCGAACATGGGAGAGGACTTTCGCACAGAGGATGTGATCGTGATGGAAATCATTTTCCACTTGGTGAAGCAGGTCGATGCCAAGAAGTTGTTCATGGACGACCAACAGCTGAGCAAGGCGAAGGCTAAGGAACTCTCTGCCATGATGAACAAGGAAAAAGCCATGCGCAACGCATACAACCGCAAGCAACCCACACGCCACAACCGATTCGGCACGATGGTCTGGATGCAGCGAGGGGACGGAAGAGTTTCAACCATCACCGGCCAGGACGCGCTTGCCGATAGTGCAACTCGACAACAGAAACTTGATGAGTCGAAAACTTTCAAACCGCCGCGTAGGGCTAGAAAGGACGAGATGGAATCCAAAGATCTTGGCGCCCCCGTGTCACTCAACTCACGAGCTAATGGACAACTTCGGACATTTGTTGAAGACTTCCTCGATGCGGGCTTCAATCCACTGTTCGAGCATATACGCAAATCGATCGATCGAGAGGCTTCGCATGTCCTGACCTACCACCGTAGGCAGTACATGTACCTAGTAGCATGGTTTCTGGAAGCCGAAAGAAACCGCAGGAAATCAAAAAGCGACACAAAGAAGCCCAACGTCCCCGAGGAAATCGGCAGCTTCAACCTCGTAGCTGGAGTTCTGAACCAGCCGATGTTTATCACCCTCACCAAGACAATGCACGACTCCTGGGAACAAAAGGAATGGCCGACTCTGACAGCCGCGCTACGATGCTTTACCCAGATTCTTCTCACAGTGCAAGAGATGTCCGAATCTGGCAACGAGGACGACGAGGAAATCGCCGAGAATATCCTGAGTCGTCTCTTCTACGAGGACTCCACACACGATTTGGTTGCGAATGTTGTTCGGCAATACAAGGACCAAGGCTTCGAATACCTCGACTCTGCCACAGAACTTACACACCACTTCTTGCGTATACTGGAGGCATATTCAAAACAAAATGTTGACATGCAAGTCCGTTCCCGCAAACGAACGAGGAAGAAGAAAAAGGCAGCTGAGGATGCGGCTGGCTTGGATAACGTCGTTGACCAAGGGGACGAATCCGCCAATGACGAAGTCAATGCCGAACGAGAATCAAAAGAGCGCAAATTTGACTTCCATCGATTCACTTCACGTTTCACGCCCCAAGGAGTTGTCGATACCTTCGTTGCTTTCACGAAATTCTACAGAGATCTGGATGACTCTCAGCTCAAGCGCGCCCATCGCTACTTCTATCGCATAGCGTTCAAGCAGGAGATGAGCGTCATGCTATTCCGTGTAGACATCGTTCATCTCTTGTACAACATGATAAAAGGACCCGAGCCTCTTGACAAAAGCTCCGCACTGTACAAGGATTGGGAGGAACTGTCCAAACAGATACTCCGGAAATGCATCCGCAAGATTGAGCAGCGGCCGGAACTCATCATCGAGATGCTCTTCTCCAAAATCAACAGCACGGCGCACTACCTGGAATTCGGATACGAAAAGCAGACTATTTCAACTTCTCACGCCAAGCCCGCGGCGGAGCTTGAGTTCAAGCACACAGAGGACAAAGAACAGCAAATCGCAATTGCGGTTGGTGCTTTGCTAGACAAGAACCAGCTGGACCATATCGCTTGGGTCAAGAAGACGCTGGAGACTGTCGAAGCCGAACGTCGTGCTTGGGCGGCAGCCAATCAGGTCATTCCTTCCGTGGAGGGCATCGAGCCATCCATCGAAGCGCCTGCAACGGATACAGCCAACCAGCCGGACGTTTCCAGTAAGTTTATGTTTCCCCCCATATCTACTTGAATCTGCTCACAATTTTTAGCTGTGCGACCGGACGACAACGCCCGAAAGACTGCCATGTTCAAGAATTCTCATCTTCGTCTCCTTATGAAGCTTGTTGGAATGGAAAGGCTTGCTCCCATGATCGACGAAACACCGCAATCTCTATGGGTATTGCCTCCCCAACTCACCGCAGACGACCTGCGGGAGAGCTTGGACTTGATCAATAAGGCCGAATTCAGCCCCCCAGTATTTGAGGATGGTCGTTCCGCAGAAGATCAGCTTCGGCGTAAAAAAGCGCCAAGGAAACGCGCAGAGTACGATGATGATGACGACGACATGGATGATGGGTTCATGTTCGATCCTCTCGGTCCTACAGTCCACAAGAACATTGATGAGCCTGCTAAGAAGCCGAAGAGAAGCCGGCGCAGAAAGGCTATCTCAGATGAGGACGCTCCGAACGATTCGGAACTTGAGGAGAAGGCTAGGAAACGCAGAGATCGCGAGAGAGAAAAGATGAGAAAGATCAAGAGCGAGGCATATGTACATGCCAGCGATGATGAAACTGACGAAGAGTACGACCGCGAGTTCTTCCTCCGAGAAGAAGCCCAGCGATCGCGCGTGAAGCGCGTCGTGGAGAGCGTGGCAGTCCCTCAGCCGGTGAAGCGAACAGTCGCGGCCCTACTCGATGACAGCGACGACAACGATGATGATGTCTTGGCAGTGACTAGAGGGACTCCGAAGTCGACTCGGCCCGGTGCAGATGTGGACATGGAGGACGGAAGTGAGGAAGACCAAAGCGAAGCTGATAACATCACACCTCCCACTTCAAGCCAAGGCTCTTCACAGAGCAAGGGCGCGAGAAAGCGGAGGAAGCTGTCTCCTGAGAACACTGCGACCACCAATCAAGACAGTGCAGAAAAGGCTGCGGATGCTGGCGGCGATGCTGATGAAGAAGATGACGTGCCGACGACTGCAGCGAGGTCTAGACAACGTACAAGAGGCGGGTTTGTGCTGGATAGCAGTGACGAGGAATAATTTTGCTTTGGTTTGGGGCGTTTGGGCTGCTGCATCGCTAGGGATGTGGAACGAAAATGCATAGCACTGGAGTTATTTTGTCGATAACACGATTAACGTTCCTATGAACCCGGTTCGATGGCTAAATATTTGAGGACTGTTGCCTCCCCGTGTGCGGCGAATTATTCTAGAAGGCGAGACTGCGGGTTCCCAGCCGTTTCTTGATAAACTATCGCGTCTAAGATTCGGAATCGAGTTAATTCCACAGCGCTGATCCGATGCTAAGAATGGCTCACGGCCGCTCGTGGAAGCCGCATACGCATCACGGTAGAGAGAGCTTCGAGGCACTTCGAAGCCTGCTCCCAAGTCCCTTGGATACCGTTTGCCTGCATATGTTCGCAGAGAGTGTGACGAGATTCACCTCGTAAAACAGCGCGGCTCAGTGAAGACAGTACTGAAAACCACTTGTTTCTGAGAGGCTTTGAGAATACCCTGGAGGATCGGATAACATAGGAGAATGACAAACATGTTGCCACAGCTAAAGAACTCTGAGCCCGCGACCGATTAGACACGACTTTAGAATTGCCACAGTTGCAACTCAATCGCCTGACCCGTGTGCAAGAGTTGTCCAACGTGAAGTTGACAGACAGTCAGTCTTGCAATTAAGTCTGGAATGTCTACAGATTCTCAACGATCAAAAAGTAAGGAAATTATTTAAAAAGGAGCACATGTGCAGAACCCGAGACTCGAACTCGGCGCCTGAGCATATTCCTAGCCATGGCATGGGAAGCTCAGATGTTAACCCCTACACCAGTTCTGCGGTAAACGTTACAATTACCGTAAGCAGGGCAGGCTATAGAGGTTGCGGAGACCATCGGCTTGTGCTGCTGTGCTGTGGATGGCTAAACTCAAATTGGCGGCAGGATTCGGCTCGGCCGTTGGTCTTTCTGTCGGACGTCGTGGGTAACCGGAAGTACTTGCGCACGTCGAGAGAAGCAGCATAGTTGGCGGTCGTGGTAGAGATGCGACGCTAGGTTGACCGGCAATGGCGCGGGGGAAAAATCAATTCGTGGGGAGAAAGTCAACAGTGACGAAGGTAGAGAAGAAAATCAAACTGCGAGATGTGCAGGAAAAAGGTTTTTTTCCCACAGGTTTTCCTTGGTGTCTCATTGTTAGAGCCCAGCGTATATCATCAATCCTTGCCTAAAGGGATCTTCCCAGTCTTTTGTCTGATTTTGTCACTGTCCCTCTTAACCCCGATTCCTTTCGGTGTTATTCGAGTTTCGACCAGTCTGGAAGACAATTGCAATGCAACCTTCGTCGTAATGAAAACTCTCGGTTTATAGTGATTCGTCTTTCCCCGAGAACGGAAGTCACGGCTTCTCTTGCCCTCTTCTCCATGTCAAGAGGGGGTGGGTTGGTCAGGCTCGCGGCATTTCACGGAGGAGCTTAGGGACATCAGAATGCGTCAACGCCAAATCTTGCAGGGCTCATATTTGGTATCTAATCGTCATCATCACCGGCGCGACGCTTGCCCTTTTTCTTCGCACCACCCTTGAAGTGCTTCTTGCCAGATGAGAGTTCCACATCCTTAGGGTCAACACCGTTCTCCAGTGCGATCATCGCCCGAGCTTTCCTTCCACTCAGGTGTTTCTGACCTTGCTCAGAGTACTTGTGGCTGAAGGGCATCTTGAGATGACCAGTACCGCTGCCAGAACCCCCAAAGAAACCCTTGTCGATCTGCTTGGACTTGGGGCCGGCACGGAGGACCGTGAGATTTGAGGGGGCTATCGAGATGTCATCGCCCACAAGGGACATGGTGTCAAGTGACGCCGCAAGTGCCGCACGGCGCTTCTCTGGGAGGTGGGCTGCATCGTACAGCTCGTAATTGAATTCAGGGCCGTCGACAGTGTTGGGCGGCGGCTCGCAGTACAGCAGCTTGCCGTTGACGTAGTCTTTAAGGATGTAACGAGCAGCTCTCGACTCGTCGGGCTGTCCCAGTCCCTGGGTGTGGAAACCTCTGGCCTTGGCGTACGCGGCAAGCAACTCCTGTGCCGAGGGGATGCCAGTCCCGCCCTCTTCAATCGCGAGAGTCTTGATGTTGATTCCATAGACTGCCTCGAGGAACTGCTTGGGGATTCTGCGAGTAACAAGTCCTGCCGGACCGGTGAACTCTCGCAACTGATCGATCGGCAGAACACCATTGCAAACCAGGTCAGCCTTGGTGTTGGCGAAGTTGGGGTACACAAGACCAGGACAGTCGCACAGGACAACGTTCTCGCTCAGGTGAATTGTCTGGAAGTGCTTCGTCTTTCCTGGGGTTGATGAGACCGACACCTTCTTGGCGCCAATGAGTGCGTTGATGGTGGACGACTTTCCTACATTCGGGTATCCGACAAGACCGATTTGTAGCTTGTGATCAGGCTCTGCGTTGACGGCGTTAACATTTGACTTCAAGTTCACTCTAGTGTCCGACATACCAGCATTCTCGGGTGCATGGCTTAGGAAGATATCCTCAAGCTCCTCTACCGTCAAAATTCTTGTGTCCTCATCATCAACTTCGACCTCGGGTCGGGTGGTGTCAGCTCCGCCTTCTTCCCCACCCTCATTGGCGGACTTCGTCTCTGGCGCTTCAGCTTCCTTCGCGGCGGGCTGAGCTTGAGAGCTGCTGCTAGCCTGTGACTCTTCCGCATCTGAATCTGACTCCTCTTCCTCCAAAGCTTCCTGGAGCTCCTTGGCCAAAAACGCGGAGAAGAACTTGTAAGCAATGCCGTTCTCCTTCAAGTGCTTGGCCCACATCTTCCGCTGGGTGAGCGTCAACATATCCGCCTTGTTGATGAGCAGAAGATTCTCCTTCTTTTCGTCAAGATCCTTGACGTAAGACTCCAAATCTTCGGACCTGAAGAGCAAGGGGTTTCGCGCATCAACAATCTGGACTACTAGGTCCGATCTCTCAATCACACGCCACAGTTGCCTCCAAACCTCGAGATTTCGCTCGAACGGCGTCATGAGCAGATCATCGTTCTCCTGGAGCTCTGCAAGACCTCGTCGCCAGTCCAAGAAGCTCTCTCTCTCCTTTTTGTCTAGCTCTTCCCTGGTAGTAGATGCGTCCCACTTCGGTCTCCTCGGTACCGTCAGCCGTCCCTTGTGAGCCTTCTGCTTGCCGAGCACCGCCCTCTCTTCCGCTCCGGATAACAGGTACGGGTTCTTCTTGTCGGTGTGAATGATTTTGATGTTGTTCATTTTCTCGGCGGTGAAGTCCGTTCCCGCCAATTCTGCTGTCGCAAGGAATTCGTCAAGAGCTCCTTGCTCCGTCACCGATCGCATTTTCACCCATGACGCTTCTTGCCGCTCGTTCGTAAGGTACTGATGACTCAGGAGTCAGCCAAGCTCCCGCTTCGATTGTACATGGTTCATAGCTTACCTCTTCTCCTGTGGCGTGGTTCACTCTCGTGATTGTTGTTTTCTTCCGGTCTGAACCACGGCCCTTGCCAAAACGGTCATTCATAAGGGCATTGCCCAAACCGACGGCGTTCTTGGACTTCGCGTGCACCATTTTCGCGGTTGGCTCTTTCGTAGATGTCTTGAAATTGAAAGTCTCAAGGAAGAAAGAAAAATTCCCGTGAGAGCAGCTTGTAAAATGAGTAATAGCAGAAGTGGGAGCCCATCGCAACCTCTGAAGAGAATGGCTGTGCCCCGCTGATTAATGGTCGTCGCGGGGCAAAAAACAGTCCCCCGCCAGTAAGAAAACCCTGTTTCGGGTGCTTGGACTCTTATCGATAAGGCGATAAGGGAGGGAAAAAATTCCCCCCCATTCTCTTTTTTTTGACCGACCGCTGCTGAGAGCGCATGCAACAGAGAGGCACAGTTCGTCCCACATTTTGCAATCTTCAAGTACTGAGATCACACACCGTTAAGAAGTTGTTCGCTGGGAAAGACCATAAATAGACACCATGGCGAAAGGAAAGCGTTTGTGAGTAGCCCCTATTTCAATATGGAGAATCCAACTAAACCTGTTCAGCGACAAGAAGAATGCGCAGCATTTCACCCTCGTTCATCGTCCCCAAAATGACCCTCTCATTCACGACGAAAATGCGCCATCGATGGTGCTCAACCCGATTCCTCAACGCGGAGGAGACAAGGGAAAGCACCTGAGCGATCTTGCCTCTGACCTGGGCTCCGAAGCCGCAAGCATCCGAGACAACGAAGGCGAGGCCGCGGAGTACGGTATCTATTACGACGACACCGAGTATGACTACATGCAGCATATGCGTGATCTCAACCAGGGCGGCGGCGAGGCAGTGTGGGTGGAGGCCTCGGCCACTGCCAACAAGGGCAAGGGCAAGCAGCAGCAGTCTCTCGAGGATGCCCTGCGTCAGATGGACCTGGAACATAAGAGCGAAGCCCTTCTTGATGCGTCTGTACTGCCGTCCAAGAACTTGCAGCGCTCAAACTACCAAACTCAGCAAGACGTTCCCGACGCGATTGCTGGATTTCAGCCAGACATGGATCCGCGTTTGCGCGAAGTCCTGGAGGCCTTGGAGGACGATGCTTATGTGGACGAGGAGGACGACGATATTTTCCAGCAGCTAGCCAAGGACTCCCGAGAGATCGACGAATACGAATTCGAGGAGCAGTATGACGATTTCGACGACGAGGATGATGGCTGGGAGTCAGATGCTACAGCGAAGCCGAACAAGGAATGCAAGAGCGATGGTGTACCTCAACTGGTTCCGGTTGCGCCTGTTGAAGGAGAAGCGCTGCCAGAGCATCAGAACGAAGACTGGCTTGAGGACTTCAAGCAATTCAAGAAGGATCAGAAGGGCGGGAAGCCGCAAGACAGGGCCGCTCCGTCTGAGTTGCAATCCTCTATCTGGACCACAACAACGATGGGCGGCCGAAAGAAGAAGAGGAAGGGCGCTCTCACCAACCCGTCCACCTACTCCATGACCTCTTCGTCCATGGTAAGAACAGAACAGCTCACTTTACTGGACGCCAGATTCGACAAGATCGAGGAGAAGTACACGAGCGAAATGGGCGATGACATGGCCTCCATGTCGGAAGTGTCAACGGCATCCAGTGTCACCGGTCCTACCCGAGGTGATTTCGACAGCATCATGGATGACTTCTTGGGAAGCTACACTAAGCCAGGCAAGAGGACGAACAAGAAGAACAAGGCCCAAACCGGTCTGGAGCAGTTGGAAGAGATCAGAAAAGGACTTGGACCGGCTCGTCTCAGGTCGAAGGGGCGTGTCTGAATGCGGAAGGTTGAGGTCTAGATATCTGAGGAATTCAGCATCTAGACTGTAGAAACTGAGATACCCTGATTCTATGTCAAAACGTGCATTGGATTATTTTTATGAGCAACGACCCAAAAAAGATTTCCCCTCATTCCGACGGTTCCCAAATGATGGTCGTGATTCTCATTTGCTATGGCTGTAAAATCCTTGATCGTATCTCTCTCAAGGTGCCTTCCTCTAAATCCAGGGTGTGGTACTACAGTAACACTGGGTCCACGTCAGTGAGAAAAAATATGCGGGGCTGGGACGCGCTTAACCATTCAAGCAGCGCGCCAAAGCACGCGGCAAACGCTAGCTAGCTCCATCCAAGTTCTCCACTTCAATATCGTGTGCTTCGTCGCTTCCAGTCTGGAGACGTGCCGCGACTTCGACATGACGTCGGTCTCCTTTCCTCCACGCAGACCTGACAGAACCATATCGCCATTCGGAGGGTCGTCGTCCGGCGGCTTTGGAGGAAAGTACGACGAGGATCATTACGGTTTTGGCCTCGATGGAGCTGGCGGCAGTGGGAAGCGGTCGAAGCGCAACCTGAAGACTCAACCTCTCGAAATGACGACCATTTCGACCAAGCGGAAGGGTGTCAATTCCTTCGACGGCGCGAGCTCAGACGACAATCGCCGGCGAAAGAACGCGAAAACAAATGGCCAGAGCGACTGGAAGAAGAAGGGCGCGCAGACGTCAGGCGGCGAGCGGTCCAACGGCGCGAAAAGAGGCGCGAAAGGCTTCGGTACATCACAGTCGCGCGGTGGTTATGGCTCTCAAAATACTGATGAAAATCCAGGAAACGAATCACCCGACTATGAGACCGACGATGCGAACGGCGAAGCGGATGGCGACGGTACGCCGTACTCCGATAAAATATTTGCTCAGCTGAGGAAGGATGGAATTGCGCCGCCGAAATGGCCTTCCGATCCGGGAAACACGAAGCAAAAGGCTGCGATGGCCAAGTTCAGAGAAGATTACAAGACGTACCGCGATCGTGCTAGGGCGTCATTGATGCGCGCCGGCTTGATTGACGACCCCGACAAACCAAAGCGATTAGAAGACGCGATCGTTTTCAAAGGCATCTGCGATGGCATGTGCCCCGACTTTGAGAAAATCACCCGTATAACCGAGTTCGACGTACAAGGCGCCGAAAAAGATTCCCGAACTACGTTCGCCATCACGTCGAAAATGGTGAAAAAGCTCGCCCGGTCTGCAGCTGGACAGGAAGCTCCCCTGCCTATGGATGTCAGATCTACGACAGCACTCAGGAAAACACTCGACTACCTTATCGACGACTTGCTACAAACCGACGAAAATCTACCGACGATGCACGGCTTTCTCTGGGACAGAACACGTGCGATTCGACGCGACTTCATTTTCCATTCGACAATGACCCCTGAGGAAATGAAGGATCAAGTCTATTGCCTCGAAACTATTGCAAGGTTCCATGTTTGCTCCCTTCATTTGCTCTCACAAGAAGGTTTCACGCCGGAGGACTTCTCTGAACAACAGGAGATCGAACAACTTGGCAAGTCGCTGCTCTCGTTAATGTTCGCTTACGACGACTGCAAGCCGCAGGGCGTGATATGCGAAAACGAGGCCGAATTCAGAGCCTACCACTTGCTTTTCAGCGCAAACAAGCCGAACATTCTGGATGATGTCCAAAAGGAGTGGGGAGACTCTCGATTTTGGACCGAGTCAGACGAAATTCGCACAGCGGTGTCTCTTGTGGAAAGCCTGCAGAACACCGCAGATTCCCACGGCCCCTTGGGTTCTGTACCATCCATGGCAATTTCAGGCGACCACCGAACCTACTTCAAGATCTTGAAAAGCCGTCAGGTCTCCTACACAATGGCATGTTTTGCGGAGATTCACCTGGGTCAATTGCGTCGCTCAGCACTTCGCTCATTGAAGAAGGCGTACACAAGACCTCGACACGGCGCGAAAGACATCACGCCTTCTACACTTAACCGATTCCTCCACTTTGATATGGAATCTCAGGCCGTCGCATTTGCCGAACAACATGGCTTGAGTTTTGTCGACGGAGAGTCGCCATCGGGAGAGTTGATACAGTATATGGACACCTCCAGTCCCATGACATGGCCGAGAATCCATCATAGCTTCTCTCATAAGCTAGTGGAACGCAAACGAGGAATACGCAGTCTTCCAGAAATCATGCACAACACTATTCCCGATGAATCTTTAAGTACCGAACAAGCGCCCTTTACGTCGAGTAATGGCGGTACTTTTGCCAACGACTTCACATCCAAACCTGCTCAGAAGCATACTCAGTTTGAAACAGATCCTGCACCTAATAACGGGGTCTTCAAATCACCTTTCTCGACCGCCCAGGCAGCCGCACCCACAAATTCCGCTGGAACACCGATGTTTGGTAAAGGTAAAGAACTCTTCTACCACCGTTCGAATCATTTCTACCTGATGTTATTCAAACCCCTCTTCGACATGATCCCCGCTTCCCTTCTCGAATATCGACTTTGCAACAGCTTCACTAGAAAGAAGATTGCTGTGTATATCAACAGCAACTACGCCAAAACCGTGGGCGATAATTTAGAGTCGGTTCACAGACTTCGATCGTTTGCGACTGGTGTAGACGATGAAGTCAAGCGAGCACTTGACTGGCAGAAAACATGGACCAGCAGTCATATCCGGGTCGAGCGGGGAACATGCTTCAATGGAACGAATACATGCTAACTTCAGGAATAACAGCATCTGACGGTACTCAGACGACGTCTGCGCCAAAAAATCCATTTAACAACCCCTTCTCGGCTCAAAAATCTGCCTTTGGCACCGAGCCGTCTTTCTCGGCAAACCAGACCTCTTCATCTTCAACGACACCGGCCACAAACCCGTTTTCTGGGAAGTCAAGTCTACACGGGCAACCAGAACCAACGTCAACGAAACCACCTTTTGGTGGTAGCCCTTTTACACAACCAGGTCTACTGAATGGGACTGCGAAACCGCCTGAATTGAACTCTTCGCCATTTGCTTCCTCTGGATTCGGAACCGCCACGCAACAGAAAACCCTGGGGTCCATGCAAACCACTCAAGCTAAGCCAACGGCACCCTCTACGAGCGCTTCTTCGCCTGCGATCACTGTCACGCCAGTAGCACCGCAATTTCCGTTGTCTGATCCAGGCAGCATCTCAAAACCACCAAGTCCGTTTGCTACAGGGCCAACAGTGAGCGCACCATCTTCAGGATCGTCAGCATCACCACTCTCTGGCATCTTATCTGGATTGCCCGCGAAGCCATCCGAAACGGCACCGTTCAGTGCCACTAACCCCAGCGCGGGCGCCACTAAGCCGTCCAGTATCGAACAACCGCAGTCAAGTTCCGTGCAAAGCCCTTTCAGCGGCCATTCATTAACAGCACAACAGCCGCCTTTCAAATCTCCAGACCCAGGGCTGCCGTCCACCCAGTCTCCGTTGCCATCGTTTACGTTCCAGGCAAACAATTCGTCATCGACCAAGTTGGCGCCATCAAGTCAGCCCTTTCCAACGGCTACTAATGCAAATCCTGCAGACGGATCGGTATGGGCTCCAACCTCGTCTCCAAAGACTCCAATCACCGAGAATCGCCCGCCGCAAGATGTGATGGATGACTTTGCGAAGTGGTTCGTCACGGGTGACAACGGGTTGATCCACGAATTCGAGAAATACATCGTCGAACAGATTGTTTCTGACGCCTTTGAGCAACACCAGCGCGAAGAGGAGGAAAGGAAACAAAAAGAGGAGGAGGAGAAGGCTCTTGCAGAAGCCCGAGAGTTCCAAGTCCGCAACCTCTCTCTGAAATATTTCTATCGATGGAGGACGATTGCCAGAAACCTTCGCCTGAGCAAGATTCGTCGACAAGAGCGAGAGGAGTTCAGGAGAGCACAGGTGGAGATGCGGGAGGAGGATTCCAAGAGAAAGAAGAAGGCCGCGCGAGTTGCCGAGGCGCGACGGAAAGCCCTTGAAGATCATGGTGTTGATCCCGTTGAGGAGTTGCGAGAAATATTGCAGCTTAAGAAGGGCGACGAGCCGACGGAAGACTTGCAAGCGGAGGCTGAAGCCTTGTTTGCAACGGGTATCTTGTCAGGCGTTACAGACGAGCGTGCGGCGGTTGCAAACGTCGTGCAAGCTCCTTCAGCCGCCGACTTTTTCGAAACGCCGCCAACCCCGTCACGGTCAACAAAAAGCCTCTCACAGTCGGTGGCATCCAAGCCATGCGGTGCGAAAACGCGGGCTTTGCGAGAAGAATTCGGCAGCAGCAGAGGCTTCCGTAGGTCTCTTCCTCCCATGTCAGCGCACTCGTCATCATCGCGTTTCACGCCATCCGAATCGCCACAGAAGCGCGTTAGTAAAGTGTCCGATCGTTGGCGACTAAAGGCTATGGGGCTTGTAACCATGCCAAACGGCTCTGCGCTGCCGGAATCCATCGCCAACGAAATGCGCTACAATGGGAAACGGTACAGCGGCCTGGGCTCCTTCGGGTTGGACGGCAGCGAACGACGCAGTCGAAGCGTGTCCGCGGACCTCAACCATGCAGCCGAGGCTCGCCAACGCTTCTCTCAATCACTCAACGGCAGCACCACCGATGTGCAGAGACTCGAAATCTCCCCACTTAGTAAGAGGAAGCGGTCTCGGTCTCGGGATGAAGACAAGGAGGCTACAACAGCAGACGAGGCCCGAGTCAAGAAGCGCCCGTCGAGCAATGCCGACGTCGAGAGGGTTTTGCGGGAAGCACGAGAAAACCTGGAGTCGTTGAGGAGCTCGCGGGTGGATTTGGACGAAGGGGCGGTATGGTTCAGGGAACAGAACGAGATGATGCAGGCGGAGGAAATGAGCAGGGCCAGCTCACCATGGGGAAAGGGAAGGAACTGAGGGAAGAGCAATGCATCAGCAGAGGCGTTCAAAGGCTTTCTTCCGGGCGTGTGTGCGTATGTTCATTGGGTGCTTGGGTTTCTATAGTCATGTTTTCTTGTTTTCGGTAAAAAAATCGGGCATCAAATACCCATTGAAGAGACGATTTGGATTGCCCTCCCATGTCAAGTGTTTTCAATGACACGGTCAAACGCTTTGAGACGTGAGACGCGTAGTGGACATGTATTAAGCGATTGCTTGTTTTCCAATGTTACTCTTCAACGTCCTTTTGGCTACGCTCGCTATGCAACGTGACTTCCGATGATGTCCAGTCCCATGCTCTTGGACAATTTACCCACCATTACCGAGTAAGTGTACTCCGCGCTCACCGAAAAAAAAAAGGGAAACGAATGCTCAATCCACTCACTCCGTCACCTCTTCTTCGTACCCGGCGGTGGCGGGAAAGAAGTCTGGATCTCCTGGGTCTCCACGGGACTGCCGCCACCGAGGGACGTGAGCCTCTTCGGCAGCGGTCTCGCCATGTCCCTCGCAACGACAGGAATCGTCCTCGCCGGCTCTGTGGCGGGTAGGCGGTCTATCGTCGCCGTGTTCCGCGCAGGCGCGGGCCAGCCGGCCTGGCTCAGGAGCGGGCTGACGGTGTTCCCCGACGTCGGAGAGGGGTACGTCGTCTGCGGGGCGAAGCTCGCGGCGTGGCCCGTCGACGGGGTCGAGATGCCGTGTTCCGAGGGCACGTACGGTCTGAAGGAGATCAGCGGCGCCGCCGAGGTCGTGGATGACGGCGTGTAGTCCTCGGGCGACGACGACGCGTTGCGGCATGGAGAGTGGGATTTCAGGGGCATCATGGGCAGAGCCGTCTTGATGCTCGCCAGGGGTAGTAGAGCGGCGTCTTTGTGGCTCCTTTTGTCCGTGAGGCTTTGTGGGCTCGGGGAGCGGAAGGAGTATCCTGCTGCATGCCACTCGTCTGGGGTTTCTGGGTACGTGGGTTGTCGTTGCTGCTGCTGCTGAGTACGAGCCTTCTCATTGTGCATTTCTTCTTCTTCTTCGATGGAGAAGAAGTTGGGCGTCTTCGGCGTCAGGTGTGTCTGGCATCGGAAGGACAGCGAGGAGACTGGGCGATGGCCTTTGGCGCGGCGGGAGAGCTCGGGGTTGATTCCCCTGCGTGCCCTGCGTTTGCGGCACTGGACAAAGATGCATCCTGCGGCGAGCAGAAGCGCCACAACGGCGCCGGCCACGATGCCTACTATCGTCGTGACGGGGACGTTTTCACCCTCGTCTTTTTTTTGGGCGGAGGCTTGGTCTTTCGGGTCGACGACGGTGATGACGCCTTTTGTGAACACCGTCTGGTCGAGGCCGATCACTTTGCCTGGTTCTGGTCTCTGCTGACAACCTGCGCCCAATGCTACTAGATCTTGAACTAATGTCAGATCGAGGAAAAGGCGGGGGGATTGCGGGCGGTCGGCTTACAGTTCGCCAAGTAGTAATGTTCGCCGCCGGCTCTGACGCACGATAAACACTTCTCGTACGCGGGGCCGAGCATCGCGCCCCCGTCCGCGTCGCAGTACGAATACTGTTCAGACGAGGGGTCCAACTCCCCGTCTATCAGAGCGGTTTCGAGTCCACCGCAGGCGGTGGACGTCATGCAAGGGTTGGAGCCGACGCCGGTAGCATTCGGGTATCCAAAGACGCAGTAGTCGAAGGAGTATTTCAGGTTGTCTAGATTCCGCCGTCAGCCGCGGGCCCCGCGCCACATTCATACATCCACTCACATAAAAACCAGGACTGGTCGTTCTCGGTCCCCTTGACATAGTCGCTGTCTTGTAGACAACTGACACACTGCTGGAACTTCCGCCCCGCGTTCCCGGTCTGGTACTCTCCATCGACGCAGGTGATGTCCTTGTTACCCGTGTTGGACGAGTTGGGGTCTGAGTAGTCGAGGTCGTTGGAGTCGAGGCAGAAAGACGCGCAGGGCGAGTCCGGCGTGACTTGCAGGCCTGCGACGTGCCTCGGGACGAGGGCCGTCGACAGGACGAAGAGGGCTTTCCGGACGGTCATTATATGAGAGAGAGAGGAAACGACTGTCGATGAAAGGAAAGTGAGATGCGAGACTCCAGAGCCGTGCAAATTACAACTGCCTAAGGTAAGACGAAGAAGGTTGTCTCTCTCAATAACGTGACATTAGTGCAACGCCGAGTCTGTACGCTGGCAAGTAACACAGACACACTTACAAACACACAAAACAGAACAAGCTGACGAGAAAGAGAAACATCAATCTAAGAGGGCTGATGCCTGGGTCAAAGATGGTGATATAGTTTTCCCAGCCATGTTGATCACGCACTTTCGACAGGGGGTTGTGGCTGCAGGAACATGTGGATTGGTAAGGTGACGGTCTCGAGTCGCCCGCAGGACGCAGCAGACAGAGAAGAGACCTATAGGCAAGATTCCGAATGCTTGGGGGGTGGAAGTTGAAGTGATGGAACCAGGTCTCGCCAGCCGCGGGCCAACGAAAACCCAGAAAGTTCGGGACTGGTCTGGGGTTCTGCCGCCCGTCTGTCTGCTCGAACTGGTGTAATTCTTTTTCGTCGACAGAGGGTGTTGTGATGTCGACCGCTGCAAGCCAATAGGCGAAGAGCAATCGTTCCCCAGAGGAGCAGAAAGAGGTGGCCGACCCTGGACGGAAGTCCACAAGCAGTATAGCGAGCTGCCGCTCAACCACGTTTGATTCATCGCGCCTCGACTGATAAACAGCGCACACATCGCCAACACAAGCGCCGGTGACCCAGCACCTTGCAGCAAGCAAACGGTGTGCCCCCCGGTGCGTTGCAACCTCTCAGGTATCGCTAACGGCTCTCCCTCCCCCCGCATCGGCCAACGAGGCTGCTCGTATGCGCCGGTGCTTTGCCAGGATGTGGTAGTGCAGGCACGTTCAATAGCGTCCCTTTCCTCCACAGTTTTATTGCCTGTGCCTGGCGCAGAAGTGTCAGTGAGCACGGCGGCTGCGAGATACACACTTGTTAGGGTGAAAGCGACAGGGCCCCATCGACTTCGGGTTGCCCAATCGTAGGTGAGCGTTTATAGACGGCGCTGGTTGAGTGGTTGGTTGGTTGGTTGATTTGGTTTGATTCAAAGTCGAGCAGCTCAGCAGCAAAAAAAAAAAAAAAAAAAGGTGACACTGACGCATTTTCTCCCCTCGGCCTTCTTTCCTTCCTTGAATTGTCCACTTGAAGCTGCGAGCTCGGTTCAGTCAGTGTCGTGGTCGACTGCGGGCCCCATGCACACAGTGGGTGGGGGCATACAGTGCATCGACCGCAGTCGATGATCACTCAGGTCAGTCAAGACTCAATGCTTCTTCTACCCCCTTTTTTTGTCGTTCACCAAAAAGAAAACAATACAATTGTTAATCAGGTCAACGCCATGATCGTGCAAGTGCCAACCCGGCCCTGTGCTTTCAAAATTCACCCCTTTTACTTGACTTCAACTATTGCGGACTAGCAACGGCTCCCAGATCTTTCCGAAAAGAAGAAAGTTCAGTTCGATGCGAACACAATGAAAGCTGTCTCTTTTTAGCAACTCTAGTTTAGGGCGTGATAGTCTGCTAAAAATAATTGGAGGGCAAAATATTAAGAGCTCCTTCGATATTTTAAAGGAGTGGATCTAGAGGATAATTTAGTGCTGAAGTACTACATATAAGTGAAATAAGCTAGTTATATCCCTCTTAAGGGCCTTGGAGCTTATTATAACCCTATTTCCTCTTATAAATATAGCTAATATCTAAACTTTCTTTTCATTATTTAAGCTTTAGTATAAGATTATTATAGTGATATTATAGTAAGAGGTAGTAATTAGTAGATAGTTATACCTAGCCTGCTTAGTAATAATACTCTTTATAAGTTTCTTATTAATTAAAATCTTTTATTTAGCTATTTAAAACGAGATATTAACAACAAGATCCCTCTTATATAGCTAATTTATAAGTAAGGAGAACTCTATTTTATAAGATAGAATAACTTCTAAGACTTAATATTAGTAGTATTAAGGAAGTTTCTTATAATAGCTATAGCTATCTATAGAAAGTTATGCTATATATTATAAGTATATCTTTTAAGAAGAGTTTACTTATTAACTCTCTTATTATTAGCTTAAAAGTTCTCTTTCGTTATAATACTAATTACTATAGTAGTAATAGTATATTTAGTATATTAATTTACTATAGTAGGAATGTAGCGCAGTAGTATTTATATCAATAGTAATAGCTTTAATTATCTTAAATAATTAGTATTAATTAAGTTTAGGAGTTAATTTTTAAAAAGTAATATTTTGAATTTATATCCCTAAAAAGAAGCTTAAAAAAGGCCCTCACAAAGATTATATATTTATTAAATAGGAGGAGAGATAATATAAAAGTCTAGCTGAAATATATACCTCTTATTTAAGTTAAAAAAAAACCTAGGCTTAATGAGGTTAAGTCCCTTGTAATAATTGGAATATTTGGTGTTTAAGCTGACTTATGGCTGCACAACTTAGCCTAAATCCCAATTCTATTTTGGCAAACCATCACGCCCTTACTGAGCTGAGCTGAACTTGTTTTTTTAAACTCCAAAGCTTGATGATGGGTTTGCATCATTGCTGATTGTGTGTGTGTGTGTGTGTGTGTGTGTGTTCCGTGGCAGAACTTTCGCCATTCGTGCTTTTCAGAAGGTCCGAAACTCTAAGACTCGCCCCTCGTCTAATTCGCATGCTCAGTGCGATCGATGGTGAATTTCGCGCTGCGGGCTGGTGCGCCGCATATGGAGTCATGATGAATTGTTCCTCTTTTTGATTGTCATTTGTCTCGTGATGACGACGGGCTTTCCGGGTTTGCCATCGCCTAATGGTAGTCATCCTTCTTTCTCCCAACGCCCACAATGAGTGTCCCCCCCCCCCCCCCCCCCCCCAAAGATGCGAAACAACAAAACATAAGTGACAGGTTAGACTTTCTCGGGCTGTGCATCTTTTCTCTATCCGCAGTATGTGTCCAAACGCTGTTGCTCGCTGAGATTCCTCCCGAATCAGGATGCAACAAGATAAGACGACCAAAAAAAAGGGATACCAAAATTTATGGTTTCCCTCTTGTTGGGCCTTTTTCCTCCTTTTTCTTTCCCTCCCCCCCATGTCGCCGCCGCCGCCGCCGCCGCCGCTCAGCTGATGATGACGTCTTTTCCGGTAACAGAGTACTGCGTCTGGTAGAGACACCTTCCCTGCGGACAGTTGGCGTGGAAGAGCATCTGGCCCCCGCCGAGAACGCTCGTTGCGCCGCCCGGCGCGGTGAGGTTGAAGTCGCCCGTCTTGAGAAGCATCCTCGAGGCTCTCTGGTACGGACCCTGGACGGCGCGGCTCGTGGCGTAGTTGACGTTGTACTTGTCCGAGTTGAAGCAAAAACTGCTGAAGAAGAGTATGTACAGGCCGTCCTCGGTGCGCACCAGGTCCGGCGCCTCCACCAACGGGCCGTCCGCCTTGGTCCTGTCCAGCACCCGCACCGGGTCGCCGATCTTGCTGATGCCGTCGGCCTGGACCTCCTGCATCATGATGGGCGTCTCGACGAGCGGCTCCACGCCGTTGTTGCAGTCGCCCCCGTTGCCGGCGTTGTTCCCGTCCACCTTGTACAGCACGTACCGCTTCTTGCTGGGCTCGTCGTAGAAGCCGGCGGCGTCGATGGCGCCGCCCTTGTCGAACGGGCACGCAAAGGGCTCCTTGGTCGGCCGGTACGGCCCCGTGACCTCCTCTGAGATGCCGGCGCCGATGCAATGCCTGCCGCCGCCGTCGACCACTTCGCCCGAGTAGTACATGATGTAGGACCCGTTGTCCAGGCGTCTCACGTCCGGGGCCCAGGTGTTCGCGTTGGTTGTCCAGCCACCATCCGGCAGAGGCTCGACGTTCAGCCACTCCCAGGAGCCTGAGATCTCGGTGGCCTTGGCGACTTGGATGTTCTTGCCGTTGCCGCTTGTGGCGAATGAATACCATAGACCATCACCAGCTTGGACGAGCGCCGGGTCTGGAAAGTTGCGGTTGAGCCTCGAATTGATGGTCTTCCCCACGTCTCTGCCGACGACGAAGAGGGGGTCAACTGGCTTGCCGAAGACGGGCTGTAAGTTGGCCAGGCACAGGAGGCCCATAGCCAGCAATGACGTTGAAAACATTCCGGTCTGCTCTGGGGGTATATAAGTATTGGGGGTATATGAGTATAAACCAAAAGATACAATGGTATGAGGTATCTCGAAACAGACAACATCAACAAATAAACAAACGAATATGACAGGGTCGCTGGTTGATCCAAGCAAAACTGCGGTCTAATAGACTCAGACACCGCTGGCTGCTGATGATGATGATGATGTTCTAGGGGGAGGCAATGTACGAGGATCTTTCGCTTCTCAAAGAGTTGGACGGTCTAGGGTATTATCTAGTCGAACACCGAGTACACCATTACTTCGTAACAAGTGCTGCCGTTATGAACGTCATAGCGAACTTCTTCGAGAATTAGAAGAAACCGGCATTGAAGTGCGTGCGAGCGAGGTCCTTCTTGTAGTCTGGAATCGCCGAGACGAGAGCTGGTTGAGGAGCACCCTTGTTTTCTTTTTGGTTTTTTTTTCCTCCTTGGTATTCGTCTCACACACACACACACCTAACACTCCACCCCGCATTCGCAATGGTAATCTCACATTTGGCATTGCACCAGTCGCTGAGCTGGCTTGGTGGGTTGTTCCATTCACGTCAAAGCAGATGCTTGAAACGGGTTGGCCGGGGGTGGGTGGGAAAGGTGAGGTGTGCGGTGCGAGTAAGTGCGTGGCAGCGTCTTGCTCGGCCGGATACCCGACGGGAAAACAAGAAGCTACCTCAAAAGAGACACTAGGTACCTTCGGGCCAAAGCAAGATTCGTCTTGCCTGACTCGCATTTGTCCTTTGCCCAGGTCAAGCTGTTTAATGTTCTTTTCTCCTAGGGCTGGGCGCGCGTCAGACGTGTGGTCAGAGAGCGATCCTCTTTTATTAGCCACGTTGCAGCTGACTAGTAGCAGCGCGCGCAGCACGCAGCAAGCAGCACGAGTAAAAGGGCCTCGGAAGGATTACATGCATCCGGAAGCCGGCTCCTGGTTTGTGGGTTTTGGGAAGCATTGGCAGCGAGGAAAGAAAGTTCGACTCCTGTTCGTCGTCATGGAGGCTCACGAGGGTCTGGCCCAGGTTGGCAACTGTGGACCGGGGTATCGGGGGTTTGGCGGGGGTGACGGGCGATCGTCGACTGGGGGTGTCGGCCCCACTGATCCGGCGAGCAGGAAGAGGCGGGGGTGACGTGCTGCCATCTCAGGGGGCAGGAGGGCATTGAGGATCTGCTCCAAAGTAATTATACCCTGTATAGGTAGTCGTGGTTCTTGGTTGCATTATCCCGATCCCATGAGGCATCAAGGAGGGCGGGTGGCAGTTGTCCTTGCTTCCATGGTTGGCCAGCGCATGTGGCCTGAGACATGCTGGGTGACAATGCTTCCCTGTCTTCTCAGGGAGAGCGTCTTCGGACGAGGGGCGGAACACGTATATTGTCGCTGTTTACGACTAAGATTCCAAACAAAAATCGTTCGGATGAGATCCACGCCTGGCTCGGACCCGACTGTGCTGCTGTCTGAAATCCCGCCGGGATACTGCCGGGACCAAGGTACGTAAAGTCGGGTTCTCAAGGGTTTCCGTGTTTCCGTTTCAACTTGCTAAAACATCGCTTCGTGACAATTCCTCTCCCATGTGAGAAATCTCTCTAACGGCCTCGACTTTTGTTTTGCACTGATTTAGCACTGTAGTTGCCACTTTCTTTTTAATATAGGACCTGTCTACTCCTATCCAGCCAGTCCGTGCTATGTTCAAACGGGGAAAAAGAGAACCAAACGCCACTTGCCAAAGCCATTTTTATGGTACAACAGCCAACAGCCGACTATTGTCAACAAACACTCGGTATCGAGCCAATCGAGGGAAGATGCAGCCCAACAGAGCTTACTCGCTGTCGTCGTCATCGTCAGCTCCACCTGACTTGGCAGCCTTCTTTGCGGCCTTGGCTGCCTTCTTCTCAGCCTTTCTGCGCTTGCGCTCCGCACGCTCGTCGGGAGTTTCGCCCTCGTGCTTCTTGCGCTTCTTGTTGTCCTCCTCGTTGTTGGCAGGCGTCACCACGGTGCTGGTTGAGACAGTCTCGACAATCTTCTCAGGGGTGGCTGGCGCAGTCGATGCAGCCGCATCCGCAGCCGCCTCACCGGCAGGGGCGCCGAAGTCCTTGTACTCAGACTTCCACTTGGCGGGAGTGGCCTCGTTGGGGCGCCCGAACTTGTCGAGCTTGCCATCGGCCTTCAACTTCTTCTTCTCAGAAGCAAGAGGGCCAAGTCCCCATCTACGGGGGTACAAGTCGCGCTCCATGATGCATCTCTTAACCTTGGCGACAACGCCGTGATCTACAACCCGAGTTAGTGGTGGGTCTACATGTATGGTGACGGAGTACTTACCGCAAGTCGACATCTCAACGGTGGACATCTGAGCAATACCAATGGCGATAGCCTCGCCCTTGGTGGTCATGAGAACAACCTCATCGTGAACCTCAATGGCCTCCTCTGTGCAGGGTATCAGTATGCTAGTCAATCCCAGTGACATAATTGAAGCTCAACTCACCGTATCGCAACAAACCGGGAAGCATAAGCTTAGCACCGTAGCATACAGCGTTGACCTAACAGTACGTCAGTATCAGACGCAACGGTTATCGTGTGCTAATCGGTCCGAGACACAGCCCACTGAGTCGCATCGGCCGGTGATGGGATGTTGGGTTGCAATGAGTGACTTACAGCGCTGTCCTTGACCACGACACGCTTGTAGCCAGTGAGGAGAGTCTCCAGAGGAGAGATGACCTTACGCAGGTAAGACTCATCCCTGGTGTTGTCCATGGTCCACTGAGCATCAAGCACGTCGTGCAGAGTGACCATTCCCTTGGACTCGTCCATGGCTCCACTGCGCACTCTGCGGAGCTCTTGCATGTGGCCACCAACACCCAACAAAAGTCCCTATTTCATGTAAGTAATCAGAACAAGGCTGATTGATCCTCTCTTGATGTTACGTACGAGATGAACGCAGAGGGTACGGATGTAGGTACCGGCCTCGCAAGAAACCCAGAAGACACCGAGGTGACGATCCTTGAGTTGCGGTCAGCTATATATTCCAAGACAAGAGTGGTTCGGCTCACATTGTCGAACTCGATGAGCTTGGTCTCGTAGATGGTACGGATACGCAGCTGACGCTTGACTGCAGAGATCAAAGGCGGGCGCTGGAAGAGGGCACCAGTCAAAGCTAGATGACGAGTCAGCATGATGTCGGCAGTTGCAATGAGGTTGAATCGAACTCACTCTCGAGAGCGCGGGCAAACTGAGCCTGACCGCCGGGCAGCTTGTCGTGAAGGCGAATGACGGCAACATACTCCTTACCAGCACCCTGCTGGGATTTGACGAGTCTGGTTGCACGGTCGACGCTGCAAGAGAAGTTTTCGTCAGTCGCAATTTCCCAAGGATATGTGCGGTTCGTCGGAACTGGAAGATTGCTACTAACCAAACAATCAAACAACCTGAGAAAGTTAGCAAAACACGTTCCAGGCGTCAAGGTGAGACGGGACGCTACTCACCAGTGACCTTGGGATCAAGAGTACCGCTGTGACCAGTCTTCTCAACACTACACAAAGATCAGTCAGCGAAAGCTTCATCGCAACCGCAAGCTCAGTCGACAGCCAAGCACGAGGCTCCTTGAATCGTTCGATCGTGGTTCTTGTTGACAAGCTGACGGCAAGGGCAGTTCCCGCGATGCTTGGCACGGGCGGTCTAGGGCATTCCATGGCGGTCGCATATCAGCATAGACTTCCGCGAGGAATTCTCAAGCCGGTATGCAACTCGACTCTGGCCTTCTTTGCCTTCATAGCCTCGCGACAGGCGCTTCGCCGTGGCAGACCTATGGTCACGCCGAAATTGTTCCCACGTCGTACGGTCATCCTTGTCCGTTTCGCAAAAAGTGGTCGGCCACGTGCCCGCCGCAGTTGTAGTATCTGCCCTCGTAGCCGCCGCTTGCCAACAGTAGAAGCCAATGCCGTCGATGTAAGTTCGATTTCGAGTAGCGTCGCCGAGATGCGATTGTGTCAAGGGGGGAACGGAATCTGCATACCGGAGTATACGCTTGACCCAAGCGACAACCTCGTGGGAGGAGGGCTGCGCACTAATTAGTACATGACAACATCAGGAAGATGATTGGCAAAAGCACGTACGTTAGAGGGCTTGTCGAGGTTGATGACACCGGAGGAGATGTACGACTTGATGTCTCTCTTCAGAGGGCTGCATCCTGCCGGAATGGGGGTGAAGTGACCCGTCCGGACGAGAACTGCAGACCGGTCAGTCGCGCGTTCAATCTACACGAGCGCATGCATGCACTCCAAGTCTTGGAGGAGGATCACTTGCGCTTGTCGTAGTTCTTGAGCAACAGAGGCCAACTGCTAGTGTCCAGCTGGGGGACAGAAGCCTGAGGCTTGATGGAGAACTCCTCCTCCTCGGTGTGCTTGACAATTTCCATGGCCATTGTGCCGACTTTACCCCGAAACAACAGGAACGCGTTATGCTTGGGAGGAAGGTGTCGGTGGTCGTTGGGCGTTTGCGGCAGGTACTCGCGAACGTCCAAGAGGAAGGTCTCGTGGTGTTCAGGACTTGAAGCTTCCGAATCCAAATTTTTTTTCTCTTCGCTGTGGGGGGGGGGAGCTGCCGAAAAACCCATTGGCTCCACTATATGGCGTTGCGGACAGCCATTGAACGGACATCATTGGCTGATCCACCATAGTTAGCCACAGGACCCACGACGCGACTCGGTTTCGTTCCGCCTCAGGTACTGAAGTACGTTGTTCAGGAGAAAAACATCGTCATGCGGAACTATTGGTGGTCCCTTGGAGGTGAGCCGTCAAGGTTAAGAGCAAGTCACGATTGCAAGCTCATAATTGCAAGCTCACAATTGCAAGCACATATGGCAACCTTTCGCATTTGTATCGCAAAGTTTGCTGATGTCTGCACTGTCCTCAGTAGCACGAGACCAAGTACTTGGACCGCATCGTCGGGGGTTCATGAGATTCATTCGGTATCGTCAAAACTCCAGACTCCCGCTAACATCAATCTCCATCAAAGAGCGAAGGCTTCCCAACCTACATTATATACAGCCCCGCGTCATCAATCGAAAGACATCTACGCATCACATGTATCCTCTCCTCAAATCATCCTCCGTCAGCCCATGGTACGCAGCTGGGTTATGCTCCGCATACATCGGGTGTGCTGGGTGCTGCAGGATAGGTGGACTGGGGTGGCGTTGTCGTGCGTCCCAGTGGCCTTCAACCTCTCGCAACTCATACGACTCAGATCTACCCTTCCCTTTGTTAGAATCATCCCAATCTTGCTGTGCATTGTCGCCGCCTAGAGCAATGCCAACTTCCTGCTGCTGACTCTGCTGCTGACCCTGCTGCTGGCTGTGATGGCTTGGCCCGTTGGTCGGCCACTGCATACTGGGCGCCTCCGTGCCACTGACCGGACTGTTGTATTGTGAAGAGTACGGCGAGAAATATCTCGGAAAGACCTTCTCCCCTTGTGGACTCAACGGAGACTCGTCCCAGCCTCGGGTCGGTCTGAGACTGTTTGGCGTGTCGTCCCAGCTTCGCAGCGGTCGTTGGCTGAGAGGAGTGCCGTTCAGCCCGGCGACGTTCAGCGGCGACGGCCAACCGGCGGCCGGGCCCTTTTGCTTCATATCAAGCCTCTTCAGGAAAGCTCTCCTCCTTCTCTTGCCGTTCCAGACGATGCAGAAACCAGCTACGCCGAGGATGAGAAGTACACCACCAATTGCAATCCCGACTTTAGCCCCCAAAGAGACGGGACCGTTGTCGTAATTCGGAACATACGTGTTCGTCGGGGTTGGATCAGTCACGTTGACGCTGGTCTTGGAGAATGGCGAGCCCTCGACGGACACAGTCTGTCCGGGGTCGGGTTTTTGCTGGCAACCGGCGTCCAAGATAGTTATGACTAGAGGTTTGTCAGTTGAGGGATTGCTCGTGAAGCCCGTGGAACGTACAATTGGTCATATAATGATTATCACCCGCGCGAAGACAGGCAGTGCAGCTGCCAACCATATTGTGGTCCCAGTCGGTGCAGTAGTCATAGTCGGTGCCGTTGGAAGCTAAATCGCCATATTTGATAGCGTTCTGCAAAGGCTCGCAAGCGGTTCTGCCTAGAGAGTTACTAGGAGGGCCCAGCGACGCCGTTGCACGCTGACATACCTCGTGAGACACGGGCTTGACCCGACGTTGGGATTTTCCGGAAAGCCAAAGACGCAGTACGAAACCGCATATCGGAGGTTATCTAGCCAACATCAGTCTCGATTCTTTCTTGGATTGGCACATGACGTACAAAGGAGCCATTGGGCGTCTGTCTGTGTTGCAGTCGCGTAGTCGCTCGTCAACTCGCAGGAGATGCACTGCTGGAAGACAGAACCGGCGGCACTACCCGAGTAATCTGCTTCTTTACATACGACGTCGTTCTTGGTGGTCGAGTCCAGCACGTTGCCGCAGAGTGTCTCGCAAGGTGAACCGTTGGCCACGTGGATAGCCGTCGCGTGGCCGATCCAGAGGCCGAGGGCCGATGCGGCGCCTGTCGCAAATCTCATCTCGGGAGGTACTCAATTCTATGAAAATTGCGAAGTTCTCAGATACTCTCCCATGCACCAGAGACAAAGTTATAGTCCGGGGGTTGTCGCCGCGTTATGTATCGAATCCAGCGCACGATTTCCGGGTTGCAGTCAATTGCCGAGGGACAAATCGCTAGTGTTCCATGCCTGCTAGAGCAAGATGGGGAGTTCGGATCGTTGCGCAAGCTTATGTACGGTGGAGTGAGGGGACGATAGATGCGATAATTGACGCTGTCAGGACGACATCACGATGTGACGACTTTCGCGATCGAAACCACGGTATGCGAAACGGCGCCTCATATGTGTTTCGGTGTTTGCGAGAGAAGATGGGCACATCTGTGATTGTGACGAGAGACGCACCCGTCTGCATCTCCATCACCTCGTTGGTTCTCCGGAGCGTATGATTGGGGTCCAGAAGAACCGGGGTGGCACTGCGAACAGTGTACAGATTTTCCTCATCCTCTCCTCATCCTGCGTCGTGTAGACGAGGAGGAGGTCGGTCCACACGACCACAATCCCGGGCCGCACCAACAAACACGAATGCCTTGGCACTCCTCGCTACAGTCATTGTATCTGCCTGCCAGGCTGGCGCAATGGGCGAGCTGGACGGCCTCGTTGGCCCGCGACCCAAGTCTACCAAGCGTGAGCATCTGGAAGACGACATCTGCTCTCGTCGCTGGCTCTATTAGCGCCGAGTTGGACGGTGGCGTGCAGTGAGGTTGCCGGCCCCCAGCCACTGAGCATGCAACGACCCCGGGAGGCAGGGAAGCTAAGCTGCAAGAATCCCTGTCCGACTTCACACATCAGCAACCTCTTCGGGCGCGGGCACCCATCTCCGTCTGTTGATTGGACATCAATGAGCTTGTATTCTGTCGGGTGAGGCCCGTTGGACGGCCTAGCGCCCTGAAAGGAGGAGAAGGCACGGCGTTCCTGGTTTCCCGCACTCGTCAGTTTGCCAATAGCACCTCCACCTTGATCTTGGCACATGGCTCCCTCTTCAACCACACAAGAGCAAGATAATGATCGAGACCAACGCCAGTTGGAGGAATAAGGAGCAAACACCATGCCCCACTGAGCGCCTTCGAGGCAGTTTGACCTGATCATCGTCTCGTCGTACCGGATCGCGAAACTTATCGCGCCCTGTGTCATTCACGCACGAATGAACGAACATCAGTCATCCATCACGCGCGGTTTGCCGCAAGCGCGGTTATCTACCAGCTCCTCCAGCGAAACACTTGCCTCTAGTTGTTCACTGCTACACTCCTCTGACTCTGAGAGGTCTTAGAAAGTTGGCGAAGTCACGCTTGCGGTTCATCTCAGTTTTGGGGCTTATCGATGAGCACGCCCCACCTCGAACAAACATCGCTTACACTGAGTTGGTGCGGCAATAGTCTGACCATTTCAGCTTGCTCCATATCGCCTGGACCATAGCATGGCCACCTCGACGTTAGTGAAAGCGGTTGAAAAGCCGTCTGTGAAGTAAGATAGTTTGTATGTACATGTGAATATGCAAAACCACTGTCGCCAGAAACCCTGTAGCCTTAGCCAACGTGTCCTGTCCCATCCGTTGTGTCATGTCTTGATAAGCCCTTGATCCGTTATTCATTATGTGCATTAGCATCACACTTTCACTAAACAACCCGAGACCCTTCTCATTGTTGAATCCAGACTCCCCGCTTTATTAGACAAAAATCACGAAATGACGTAAGAGATAGGATATGGTCCAAAGCGTCAAGTCGCTATAGCCCGCGGCCCATCTGGGGTAGGAGCGACAGTTCTGTCCTCACAAGTCAAGCCAGAAACATCGGAAGGTACTTCCGGTACAACTGGTCCTCCGTTGCCGTCAACATCCGAGTCGCGGATAATGACCATTGCTTTAGGGGTTGTCGGTTCGAAGGATGGCGTAGACGGCGATCGACTGTTGGTTGAAATTGTCTCCATTGTATCAGCAAGAGAGCTTACTTCGCTGGGCTTGCTGGAATTGGCCGCGGAGAGGTTGGAACCTTCTTCAACCTGGGCGTTTGAAACGGCACATATGCTCTCACAGGTAGCTGTCGCAGCTGGAGACGACAAAGATCTTCCAGAAAGTAAGTCCGGCGATGCCCTAGGTCCTTGTGTCGTTGAGTGCGGAACCGGAGCAGAACCAGTAGAATTTCGGCCGTGAAGAGGACATGTAGAACACACAATGGACTCGATCCTATCGAAAGTTGGCTCAGAAGCGGGCGAGTCGATGGGCGGCTTCGAGCCAATTGAGTGTTTTCTATCCCGCTCGATTCGAACAAACTCATCCCCAGCTTGTTCACCAGGCAACGAAGGGTCATGTGGAGACATCTTTGGAGGTGAAAAGACAGGTCCAGGTTGGCGGCCTCGGCTGGCAGCGCGAGACATAGGACGAGGTCCGATGTGCTCAGCGTTCATTGAGCTCCTAGAAACAGGGCGAACGTCCGTGACCGAGCTGTTCCTTGCACGAAAACTCATGCGTGAACTTGAACGGTGGGGCGGCGACTTTTGCAAATCCCCTTCAGCCGCCGGAGATTTTCGAGATTGTTCCGCACTCAAAATACTCGGACTTGCACCAATCATGATGGATGACAAGTTCTCACTAGGCCGGCTCCTGCTGCAATTGCGAAACTTTGGCGAAGATGGCCTGTCAGGTTCAGGGGTCGGAACGGCATCCGGGAAATATCGATTCCTGTTCACCGACTCCGCTCTTTGCGAAATGGACTCCAGATGCTGTGAAATAGCGTTGGCGTGTTCGTGGTTGCCCATGGAAGAACCAGATCGTTCTTGAGTCCGTGATCTACTAGCATTTCGAGATTTTGGAGACGAGGGACGGTCGGGAAAAGGGTCCTGAGAAGGTGTTGCAACTCTCGCATTAACCATGTCTCTGGTTCGCGATTTGCTGGGTGCGCGAGCTTTTGCACCATGCACTGGTCTGCTTTTCCTGTCTTTTCCGAGCCGTTCACCGTCCTCTCTGGCCGCGATTTTCGTTGCTACCGTGCGACTATAATCCGAGGAATGTGCGTGAGGTACCGGCTCGTGAAACAAGGGAAAATTAAAACTCATAGTCCTCGAATCATCAGGCTCGGCCACGGCACTCCGAAGTTGCGAGTCCATGGGTGTCTTCAGCAGACTGTCTGACGGCCGCCAGAAGTAGCGTGTCTCTATGGGAGATCCATCATCAAAGGGCGTGATGGGAGTGAATGGCATGTGGCTGATAGAAACACTGCCTCCATAGATTATCTTGTCCGAGTTTTTAGTAGGATACCCGCTCAACGGAGCCCCGCTATGGGGATACGGCGTGCTGTCTTCAGGCGGGCGAGGATTTGACGTGACGGTGCTAGTAGAGCGGACGGATTGCTGCGATTGGACTGAGTGTTGAGACTGGATTGACCTGATAGAATGGCTGCTTTGAGGGATAGGACTTGAAGTCTGCCATGGCGCAACGGGTGGTGATTGCGGGATAATCAGTTTGGGCCGGATGGCTATTGGCGTTGGACTGGGCGCCGTCGGAGTCGGAAGATTAATGCTCTCTGAACCTGGGGAATTCGCGAGAATTTCCCGAGGCAAAGGACCAGGCGAGGCATTTAAAGGTGGTATCTGGATATTTGGAGGTGCCCTGGCATGCCTCGATGAATTTTTGGGGGATGTTCGAGTCTTCTCTGACTGTCGAGATTTCTGAGATCCCTGAGACATCTGAGACGAGACTGAAGCCGATGGAGACTGGCCAGGTGGGGATGTAAGCTGTGTCGAGGTGTGCGAAGAGAAGCCTTGTCTTGTTTCGCCGCCTCGGAAAGAAGTACCAGATACGGGTGCGTTGGTTGAAGAAGAAGAGGAGTCGCTTTCCAACAGCTCAGACCGAACAGCTGAAGGTCTGTCGGGCTGCGGGCGATAAACCAACTTTGCGTAAGGAGGGTTGCTAGTATCAACAACCAGGAGTTCCTTTTCGCCTCGACCGAGAAGGCCGTAGATCTTGACCTCGCCATCCTGAACGCCGACAACTGCGCTTGTGCCAGCGTAGACCGCATCATCTTCTGTACCAGTCCGATTGCAAAACACAATAATGATTTCGTCCTCGTTGTCTGATCGAATCAGAGGTTCCAGACGGGTAACCCAGTATGCCAACGTGTCCATGTCTGGTTCATTCGGCATGCGGCTAAACATACGGCCGTCCTCACGGGTCATCCATGCCATTGACACAATAACTAGGTTTGATTCGTGCTCAAGGACGTGGAAAGCGAACTCGAAAGCATGCCAAGGTGCTTGAAATTTGTATGGGCTGGATCAGATTAGCTTCAATCTCCAAGTTATTCAGTCGAAGACTCACTTCAAGTCCATGCCTGCGCACAACGTTAGCCCTGTGTTAAAAAACGTTTCTTGCCGCGAGACTTACAGATGCCGATAGACGTATTTCCCAAACCAGGTATCCAGCCTTCGTAGAACCCTTGATTGCCCTCAAGGGCCCAGGTCTCATCCGTGTAGTAAAGGAAGCTTTTGCGGTAGTTGGCGATCGTCTCTCCGTCTCCATTGACAACGATGGCAGAGTTGTAGTACTCTGGCCCAGTCGGCCAATGGCTAGACACATCCACCTTTTCTGGGTAGCCGACGACAACGTTGCAGTTGTACTTCAGAGCAGTTGTTCGAGCCCATAACGAGGTGATACCGGAGCCCGACGGCTCGAGAAATGGCGAGATTTGTTGCAAGGACTTGAAGTTGTATCCTGCTCTAGACGTTAGCATATCTTCTCACGCGCGACTAGCAGAACACCCTCAGTGTGCTTTGCGATCGCGACTGAAACCCCACTAACCTGAGAAAGCCAGCTCAGGCAGTACGAGAAGATCCAGATCATCCGCATTTGCCTTGCTTAAGACCGAGTCGGCGCGGTTGAGGTTATTGTCGACATCGCCCACCTGGGGAGCAAACTGAAGGCACCCTATCCTCATGTTGAGCCGAACTCAAAAACGAAACCACAATTGAACGCCGGGCACCGTCTCTATCAAACCCTCGACCGGTTGCAATTCTCGCGGCAAAGGTAGGAGATGGGGAATCTCGCGATGACGAAGACATTCAAAAAAGCGACGAATTCACGATGCCGGAGGAGGTTGACGACCGAGAGACGGGGCAAAGAAAGGGAAGAGGGACTAGCGTGTGCTAATCTGAGATGTGGTAGGAAATATCGCGGATGAAGTCGCTATTTGGAGCGGCGGGGAAAGGAGTAGGCAGGAGGACTGGGTATTGGAGAGTTGCAATGATCCTGATCACCGGGTAAGGGCACCGATAATTACTGGCACTTTGGGACCGAAGGTTCTTGAAGAGGCTTAGGATTGTCTGCCCTGCCTGCCAGCCAATTGTTACCGTGTGTTGGTGGTGATGGAAAGTACCTTCAGGTAACCAACAGGATTGCGACGTTTGCCGCTGTCAACTTGCATGGCCAGGGTGCTTTGGAGAGAGCCAATCACTTTCAAACCGTCGCCCGCAAAGAGCACGGACCACATGCACGGTGAGCCCCGCTAGCGAGTACATGATAAGGTATCCAATGGGCTCGTCTGTTTACCTGAGAGTCGGGTCAACCACCCCCACCAACTGCAGCCGTTGGAAGGAACACTCAACACTGTCTTGGACTGTGGACAGACCCGACCTCTGTTCGACGATCTCCTCCGGAACGCTTGCAATGCCCACCTTACAGCGAAATTGCCATGTCTGCCGCTGGTTGCGCCAGTGGTGTACTCCTCCGCCTTCGGACGAATGAGGACATTTTTGGACGTTGACGGACCCCCCTATCGACGATTGCACTATGGGCCAACTGCAGGAGAAGGATGCAGTATGCATGAGCAGTCGACTTCGCTGGCAAGGAGACAAGACCTCATTTGTCCCGTCATCTTGAGTTGGGGTCGGGCGTCCTCTCTCCTTTAGCCCAACTGAACCAGGGACGCGTCCCGCAGATCGTTTGCTACCAATCTGAACAGCATCGTGGAGGTTAGAGCCATGACGGATCACGTTGGCCCGAAAGGCTGAGGCAGAAGTGATTAGGATGGGAAAGGGAACACGACATCCACAGCCTGCCCTGACCAGATCCTCGGTGCTCCCACAACATACAAGTCAACGGCCGGAAGAGCTGGCAAAGGGTTGCACAGCCAGGCTCGCGCTCGTAGGGAGACATTACCAGAACGTTCTCACCGTACTGAGTAATTCGGAGACTGAGGGAAACCGGGCGGATGAGGCAGCCGCGGAGCAGAAGCCGGCGTGTGCATGATCTGCGGGTGATGATTGCGAATGCACGAGAATGGCCTGCTTTGCTGCAGGTAGACCAGTCAACCGGGCGCATGAGTTTGGTCACGCACTCCGCGGGCTTGCCAGCTTACCGGCTCTTTGCCCACGACTTTTCGCCTGGGCTCAAATTTATCAGGGGTCGCGTCTTACCGATCGGAGCCTGCAACGCAGCCTCTTCACAATGTCCCGACTCTTCGGGTCAGGTGGAGAAACTGGCGCTCACTTGTCCAATTCGCCGTCAAATTACTGCGTTTGCCCGTTCATGGAAGTGTTGCATCGAGCCAACGGTGCCAACCTCTCCCTCCGAGTCCACCGGCGCGTAATCACACCATTCGAGCACTCCCGCTTCCGCCCTACGAAACATCACTAAACAGGGAAACACCCAAGGCACATTCCGAGGATTGTTATTTGCCATTCGGGACGTTTCTGCTGGATTGACCCGGTCCGACTGACTTTTTTCCTTTGTCGGCATGGATCGTTTGTATCCGGCAGAGGGCTGCCAACCTATGATGAAACTTTGTTTCGATTTTCTGTGACGACCACAACGATACAGAGCCGCCCACCTACGTGACGCGCGCTAAGTAACCGCAAGGATGAAGTCTTCTGTCCGTGGAATGAGACACCGCTTCTTTCGACTAGCAACTACTCGACATGGCTCGCCAGAGAGCCGCCAACACAGTCCCAGCACCGTGGACTCGTCCTTGAACATATCTATACCGGCATCGGCAACTCCTTTGTGGGGTTTGGGCCGTTGGTTCCAAGCAAGACATGGGTGCTGACGTTGTTGAAACCAAACCATGCCTGCTTTCGTTTGTCTTGGCTGTGTTTTGGGTCAATACTGCATCATTTTCGGCTTTGGTGGTGCTGCTTACTTGACAAGTGTCATGACCACCTCGTCGGTGATCTCGTTGTGGCCCCAAGAGACTTGCCAGCCCTTGGCACCCTGCTGACATTCGCGGCCGAAGAAGCTCTTTGACGAGGCGCCTCCCTCTTGGACAACTGGAGCCTGAAGGAAGCAGTATTCACCTGCTGTCACGTCGCCTTCATCTTCGCCACTCAGGATTGAGAAGGAGATGACAATTGTCTCCCGGGGCGTACCCTGATCGACTGTGTCTGGATACCTGTCGTCAGTACGTCGAGGAAAACGTTGCAGTGTGGTGGCATGCTTACATCTCACAACATTCACCAATTCCCAGTCAGCAGCCTCCGCCAGACGTTCGTAGTGATCTTTCGCTGACACCTCCCGCTTCACGGGGATTGGGTGGAGGTACACCTTTGATCTTTGAGGACTGGCCTCAGCGCCGCTCATAAGCGCGTCGTCCTTGTAGGAGAACCAAGAGATGAGGCTCTTCTGATCGTTGATGACCGACAACGTGACGAACCCAATGTCGTTCCAACCGCCATTGACGCTGTACTCGGGCGCGTTGGGGCACTTGGCGAGGGAGAAGCTGGTCTGGTAGGCCGGGCGATCGACAGCCGCGATCGTGAAGCGACACTCCTTGGCAGGCTGCGAGGCATACTCGGAGATGAGGAAGCTATAGGTGCAGCTACTTTGGCCCTCTGCGCACACACGACGAAAGTCGATGAGGCTCCAATCTTCGGCCTCGAGGTTTTGAAGTGGCTCAACTGGGGCGGCCAGCGGAGTGAGGGCTTGCGACGCAAGTGCGGCGACGAAGAAGAGAGCGTTGGGAATCATGACTTCGAGGTGTTCTTGACTACTGTCTTGCTGACACTTCGAAGGCTGGATGTGACTGACACCGTCCTTTAATACTGCCATGATACCCAGAAGGGCTCCAACGATATTTGCGCAAACGCCAGTATCAGTGCTACTACGATCCGGGAGAGTATCATGAGGTTTGGAGCATTGGCTTTCGGTGGCACGGCACATGTGGCAGTTGGATGCTGATGTACGACCTAAACACCCCTATTCAGGCGTAACACATCCTGAACTGACCGAAGCAGTACCGCCGCTCCCGTGGCTCAGAGCTGAATCAGGCCCGTTCGAGACCTTCAGAGTTCCAAGTACGGCATCGCGTGGTCTAGATCAAGGAGAACATCTCACAAACTTGGGCTTACGACATTTACATGAGACTCAGGGTATGCGGCACAATTGGGCCTGGGCAGGAAGGGCGCCCGGGCAAGGCGTTGATGTCAACCCGGGCGTTCGCCACAGGTAACCAACGTTGGTCCGTAATTTAACGGCATGTCCAAGCCTCAATTGAGAGCTTGTCGCACGTTGGAAAACAATCAAACGGGGAAACACATGCCGAAACCCACCCAAGCTAGACGAGATGAGCATTGACGTCTGTACTATCAGCTTCCGAACACAGTCCACGTCCTTGTGTGATGAGAGAGAATGTTTGCAAAGCGAACGGCAACTATTTCTCATCATGGAATTGAAAACCGTGCGAAGGCAGCCTTTTCGCGGTTTCCCCAAGGAGCAGTTTAAAAAAAAAAGAAAAAAAAAGACGTTTGACGGACAGTTGAAGCAAACTTGCTGTCCGCTCATTTGCTGCAGCAGTTGCCTGCGAGGACCGATAGTGAAAGATTTGGAAACAAATAGCCTTAAGCTGATTTTCTCTGGCGAAAGACGAGGGGAAATTTTCAGAAGCGAGAGGGAGCGAGGACGTGCCCTTTTTGTAAGCGTCAATATCCACGAGCCCACAAGGCGTATCTTGATCGATAGTGATGAGTTTTGCAGGAGTGGGTGTGAGTTCACGATGCCAGATGGAAGCCCCCAAATCAGGAAATTCCAGAATACCACCTTAGCAATCTTGGTCCGGATCAACGAAATAGAAGCGTTCGTGTGCAAAACGAAAAGTTGCCGGTTAGTGAGTCTCGGTAGGATTGAGGTGAGGTGGTGGGGTTCATGCAGCCATCATCACACTCGCTTCTATTTACGGAAATTTGGCCGCAGGTGACAGCTGCACGCGCACGACAGCGTGCCACCACGAATCGAAAGCAGGCACTCAGCTATGGTTGCCTTCATTCGCTGGGATCCAGAATGAATGCGCTCTACCAAAGTTCTTTTGAAAATTGTTAATATCGCGGCAAGGACACGGCTGATGGGTGTTGTCTTGGCCTGTACAGAGGTAGTTGGTCGATAGACGCGTCGACATGGTGAATGAGTTCGACGAAGTATTCGACACTCACGATCAAGTCGGAAGAAACGCGAAATTTCCATTTCAATAGTCCCTCTATGAAGCATCTGGCAGGTTCAGGCCCCAGCCCCAAATCCTGGTGATCATCCCCCCCCCCCCGCCTTTGCTACGTGGATTGCTCAACACTGGCCCGGCCTAAGTCCAGGCCAGCTTGCCCACGACAAGAAAAGACTGGAACAGACGGAGAGCACTCAGTATTCCGGTCAAGATTGTGTCGCGTGGCAATCCCGACTTATTAAGGTAGAGACGACGGGAAGTGGTCTGATTTTCCCGTTCCTCCCGTCCGCCTTTAACTCAATTAAGCTGTCAAGAAGGCGGGCAGGCGGGCCAAGGGACAAGAATGTAGTCGCTAATTGGCTGGTTGGACTTTTTCTCAAGAGCAGGGGTAGGAGTCGGCCGCATGGCCGGTCGGCGCCTACAAAACCACTCAAGCACGTCTCCCTCGTTTCAACGTCCCGTGTCTCTGCTGGCTTCGACCACTCACATCTCTTGCTTCCTCACATCCTGGCTGAAAAATTCATTTGTTTGGCGCTGGGGGATTCTGGTCTTCTTCGATGCCATCGGTGGGGTTCCAGCCAGGGCGCGATTGAACCGCCAAGCGTCCAACCTACGCGCGATCTTATTGGACTCACATATAGCTGCTCGTCCTTGGCTGCTGTTATCAGCATCAACAAGACCCCCGCCTGGCGATCTGGAGAACAACACACTTCCGAAAGAGCCTTACCATTCTCGGGTACAGCATTGGGTCTTTCCGTAGTCTAGAGCGAACGCGACTACACCACATGCCATCAAAAATAGATCTGTCTCACTCTCTAGCTCACCATGCTCGCCACTGCAGAGCCGCCTGCCTGTCTTGCATGGGGATCGCCTGTTCCGCAATGTTACCTTTGCAAATTGGGAATATATGTGCAAAAGAAACCCGCAAAGACACATTCGGGGTTTTGTCATGATGAGATTTCGCCTCTTCTCTGAAAGCTGTCCTATCCGTGTACTCTTGGGATAGAGTCTCGTCTTGTCGACGGCCATTTCCTTCGCCAAGGGTACTATAACATGCTGACGAGGTGATCTGGATATCTCGCCGTGTCGCCCTCTCTTCCGACTCGTTGCCTCCGCTGGCCTCATCAACCTCAGCCACTCGATCATGGCCGCTTTCTCTCTATGGCATTTGCTTGCCTCACTATCGGTCATAACAGCTATTCTGTCACTCGAGGTCACACCCGGCTCGGACTGCGCGGCACTGTGCTTGGACGGAGCGAACGAAACGAAAGTCGATGCTGCCACAGCTGGCATGAACTCGTCCGACATTGTGTGCGAAGATAGCCAGTATCACACAACCGGCCAGGGTATCAAGTTTAAGAATTGTGTCTCTTGTTTGCAGAAGAGCGAGGCCGCCCAAGGGGCTTCAGGGGATGCTGCTTGGTTCTTGTGTAAGCTTGGAATAACCAGGAAGCTTGAGCAATCCAAGATACTGACTTTCAGGAACAGACAATCTCCGATACGCCGTCGATGTCTGCCTTTTCGATTTCCCGGATGCCATCACTCACATCAACTCCCCCTGCATCATCAACAGTGCGTGCAGACCACTCAAGGATGCCCTGACGGCCGGCCTTACTACGCCAGACGCCGCCACATCGTACGAATACTGCACAGCCGACAACGACAAGTTTTCAAGCTCGAATTGGTGGTCGTGCGTAAAGTGCTTGCAGTCCAGCGACGACCAGAGCTACCTTTCCAACTGTGCGTAATACGCAAACCACCCTCCGTGAACACCCTGCTGATCCCTACCATCAGTCTTGATTGCCCTCAAAGCAGGTTGCCAGCAGAAGCCTGCCAACGGAGCCCTCCTCGGCCTGACTGGTCAGCTGTTCTCGACTAACGCGGTCAACATCACCGAGCCGGCCACGAATACCACCCTTCCAGGAGACGGGGGGGCTTCCTCGACGACGATGACAACAGGCACCATCGTGGGCATTGCAGTAGGCGGCGGCCTCTTGTTCGTCGGTGCTATCTGCCTCTTCATAATTTATTGCCGAAGGCAAAGAAAACAAAGCCTACTACAAGGAGGAAATTCGAATGGAGCACACCTTGAACCCAGGAGTCACTCGAATTCCTTCGTCACGATGAACAACAGCCCTTATGTGCCAATCGGAGATCACACGAAATCATCCTCTACCAACTCGTGCAATTACGAGCTCCAAGAAAAGCAGGGCTTCTCCAACAACGCCGATTACTACGACAAGATGGAACATGAAATCCAGGCGGGTCGCAAGGCTTCAAACTACAACTTCGACCCTCGCTCAAATCACCACGCGCTCGGCAGTGCTCTCCCGACGCATCCGGCGTATATTCCCCGTGCCATGAGCCGCCAGTCTACACGCGCAGCCGCACCATCACACCCGCCAAGTTCGCGCAAAACGAACACGCCGGACTCGTATGCCCTGCAGACGTACTTGAACGCAGTCAACGACGAAGGCGTGACGGCCATCAGACCACCGCCGCCAGCAGCCGCCGTGTCACGCACGCCATCACCAGCGAATTCACACGAATCTCGTGGCTCCCAGGCTGCGCAACCTAGGATGGTGTCGGTCCCGCCTCCTCCTCCTCCTCCTCCTCCTCCCCCAGGGCCGCCTACGCAGAGGGCATCGTCGAGGATACCATCTCTGGTGCTCCCTTCCGTTCCTCGCATCCGCATGCCGAAAAAGTATTCACCGCCACAGATTACCGTGCAGGGCGCGACTCCGGTGGCAGATCAGGGCGAGACGGAAAACATGCAAATCTCGCAACCGTTGACTTTCCATGGAGAGAGATTCGCTGATCGGCCCTTGGCCGGACGAGCCGTCATATCTCACGTGGCGCCAGCGAGGGAAGATCCTCAGAATTATGAGGGCGACATGCCAATTCGTAGTGGCAAGAGCACACTTTACGGATGACAAGTCATGTTTGGAGTACTGGGAAGGAGGCCCTTTGTTTTTTACTTGAGAGCGGGTTTACGGCGTTAGGTTCCGAATCTGTCAACGAGTGATACAGAAACTCAAGGACGAACACAATTTGATTTGTTGTAATGCAAACAACTGCAATGCCCGCGAGTTGTGGTATCGGATGCTAATTGTGCAGCTTCTCATTCCATGCACTTGACTTATTCACCCAGACGGCGTCCGGGTCCCCTCGTCCTCCACGAGTTTGGGAGAGGGCCATTTCCCAGAGAAGCGCCCGTACTGCTACCCGAACTCTGGGCAGCCGGTGGTGCGCGGTTGTTCACGGCGGTGCCGTAATCGCGGCGATAGAATCTTGGGGTCTGAACCAGCCTCGACAAAAACGAGGGCGCCGGGATGAGGTTTCGGCCTCCACTGAACTCGGGCCAGATCCGCGTGAGGAAGTCGTACAGGTGGGCAGCCACGAAGCCCGTCAGCTGGAGCATAAAGTTGTAGTAGCCGCCGGGGAAGAGCAGCGAGACAAGCATCATGCAGAACGGCGTCAATTGAGCAGGAATCGTGACGAAGTAGAAGTTCGCCTTCATCCCGCGCTGGTCCTGGGTGACGGTACGGCACATGGCGAGAATCAAAGCCGGCAAGAAGGCTCCTCCACCCATGAGGTAGGTGCAGAGCGCCTGTTTGCGATATTAGCGCTTTGGTCTTTTATGCACATCTCCTTTCAGAGTTGAAGCGATGATGATGATGATGGCAATTGAACAACAAGAAACCCATAGTATGGGTGGAAATATGTAGGGCGCTAAGAAAACCACTCGAGCAACATTGAACGTCACCCGAGCCATCCATAAGACATCCCACCATGCCCACGCGACGATACAGTCCTTAAAGCGAATTGAGGTGGACTGTAACGCCCCGCAGGGGTGATCTTCCTCAGTTCCAGGAACCGCTACAGCTGTGGGTATCCACTGTGCGGGCAGATATATGAGGTGCAGGTTTTTTGAAGCAGTGATGATGTTTGGGTTTTTGTGGAGGAACTTTCCAGGGTTGTCCTCGACGAACATGCAACGTTGGGCAAGAGCTGCCGTGGATGCGGCAGCAGCAGAGACGTAACTTACCGTGATGACGGTGCACACAAACATCAGATACCATACGACATCCTCGCGCCTCGGAAAACGGGGGTTGCCGACTTCGAGGGCGGTGAGGTAGTGGTAGAGGAAATACGTGTCAAACAGCAGGCCCAGCTGAGGACCCGTGAGCAGGAAGTTGGAGCCCAGGCGCCAGATCTGAGGCGGGATCCTGAAGAGGTAGTCCGGCATGAAGATGAACCAATATGGGTTCACGAAGCCCAAAACGATGGAGACGGATGTGACAAAGGCGGCCGTCGCAAGGGTCCTGAGGTGAGAGTCAGCATCGATATGTCTTGTGTGGATAAGACGACAGATGAGAGAGAGTGAAGCTTACCTTGCGATGGGCGGCGCCTGCCAGTAGGCATCTAGCATCTCTGACATATTGATTTCTATGTCGCAGGCGCCCAGAATCCAAGGCTGATGAAACAAGCAGTAAGGGATGAGGTGATGATGTGGTTAGCAGTTTGCAGACGAGGCGTGAAGCCCTCTTTTTTATCTGCAGGTGGTGTGGGAGAGGACCAATGAGAGACACCAGGCTGCAGCGCTGATGTGTGGGTTCATGTTTTTTGAACCGTGTCCTCTGGAGGGATTTTTGTGGTTATTAAGCTAGAAGGACAAAGAATTCCCATCAGCCTCGGGTTTTTATCACAACTTTTTTTTTCTGCCGCTGGGGGGGGGGGGGGGGTCAGTGGGCCTAAGCGGTGAAATTCGCTCCGAATGGTGGGGGACGCGAGCGCTGAAGCGTGTGGCCAGGAGCTGTCATCGCTGACAGTTGATGGTTGTTGATTGGACAATGCCCCACGTTGCCCGCTGAGGCAGAGAGCGCCTAAGGTAAGGTAGTGCCTTAGCTCCGACAGACGGCGGTTTGTCGATGAGTAGGGGACCTGAAGAAAAAGAGCCATAAGTCATCGGAAATTTGTTTGATACAAACGACTTTTTGCGGCAAAAGAGCGATTTATTTATCGTTGACAGTTGTGAGATACCAGAATCCATCCCCCATGTCATCAGCCTCCCACCCTCCCAGATGGGCCGCTCTGGCCCGCGACACGAACGAGACCAAGATCCAGCTCGCGCTCAACTTGGATGGCGGGGCATTCCCGCCCGATACCGACGAGAGACTCACCGCATCACTCGGTGACGGCCACGCCTCGCAGTCGAGCAAGTCACAGACCATCAGCGTCAATACTGGCATCGGATTCCTCGACCACATGCTCCATGCCCTCTCCAAGCACGCCGGTTGGAGTTTGGCCCTGAACTGCAAGGGCGATCTGCACAGTTCGTCCTCCACCTCAAGATCACCATCGTGAACAAATGCGCTAACAAGGACACCTCACAGTCGATGACCACCACACCGCTGAGGATGTCTGCATAGCCCTCGGGTACGCCTTCGCCAACGCCCTGGGCAGCATGGCCGGCCTCGCCCGCTTTGGCTATGCCTACGCCCCCCTCGACGAGGCGCTCTCCCGCGCCGTCATCGATCTCTCGAACCGCCCCTACAGTGTTGTCGACCTTGGCTTGAAGAGGGAAAAGATTGGTGATCTCAGCTGTGAGATGATTCCTCACTGCCTGCAGAGCTTTGCCCAGGGCGCGAGGGTCACTCTTCACGTCGACTGCTTGAGGGGAGAGAACGACCACCACCGCGCTGAGAGCGCATTCAAGGCTCTGGCAGTAGCCGTCAAGATGGCGACAAGTCGCGTTGCGGGCAAGGAGGGCGAGGTTCCTAGCACCAAGGGAACTCTGAGCGCATAACGAAGCGAAGCAAAACACGTAAAAAACCGGAAACCGGGCGATGCGGTAAATATGTTGTCGAATCTATTAGATGTATTCCGCCGACTTGGAATGATACCCCAAACACCATGCTACCCTTGTGCCAGAAATCTACTAGTACAATTCCTATAACAGAACCCAAACTCCATAACAAAAACGGGCGAGGACATTAGCGCCCTTGTGCAGGTATCCGTGTGTCGTTCAAGGCCGCATGTTCTCCTTGTTAAGGCCTGCCAATGCGCGCCTTTTCTCGGCTTTTCTCTGTTCTATACGTGCAATAGCCGCGGCTCGCCGCTCTGGTGGTAGGGTGCTCTTCGACGTGTTTGCAGCCAAGATGGTGCTAGCATCGGCTTCAGGCATGCCAAGTCGAGCGAATCGATCCTGCAGTAGGTCGATTGGGGGTTTGTTCTCTTTGCTTGCGAATCTGTGTCGCGGTGCAGGCGTGGTTCCGGATGGGATCTCGCTGGAGCTGACAATCCGGTCGTTGAGGTCGGCTCCGAGGTACGCCCTGTTGCGAGGTGATCTGGGGATAAAGGGTCGCCATTTGGGCTTATCCAAGGCGACCCGGCTCGAGATGATTTCAGACTTGGGACGTCCTGTGGGTGCCTTAACCATATCCTCCTCCGCTGACGAGTATGGATCGATCTCGTCCTGGTATTTGTCCTGGACATTGTGGGACTTAACCCGGTTGAGCTTCCTGCCGAGGGACTCGACAAGGTCGAGGCTCCGCCGTCTTGTGTCACTTGAAGATCGGGCCTTTTCGGCAATGTCGGATCGGGGTTTCTCCTGGTTTCGCTGTCTCTTGTCTTCCTTCTTCTCGGCAGTCTCTCGTTCAGGCAACGAGCTGACGGACGTCTTGGGTCTGTGGCCATCGGCTGCCCCTGACTTGAGCGCCTTGACTTCCTTCTTCAGGTCATTAATCTTGTCGGTTGCCTTTTCAAGAATACGCCTGGTGTCTTCCTGCGTGGCTTCAGCATCTGCTCTGTAGGCATCAAAGTCTGCCTTTAACTGCTGCAACTCGTGATCCTTCTGGCGAGATGCTTCTCGAAGCTTTTCCAGCTCTTCAAGTTCTGTAGTTGATAAGGACTTCGTCTTGTCCGGCAAGGGTTGCTTTTCGGCCAATCGCTTGTTCTCATCTGCTAACTTATTGGCCCGCTGCTCCGCAAACAGAAGATCAGACTTCAGCTTCTCGATTTCTTCCTTCAATTCGCCGTTCTCCTTGATATGAGCTCTGGCTTTCCGGAGTTCGCGCTGCGCCTCCATCAGCGTCTTTTGCGTCCTCGGAGAAGCCGCTTGCCGCTGGCGTCTGCGCCCGTCTCCTTCATCGTCGTCGCGGCGGTTCTCCAATAGCGCCGCGAGCTCCTTAACTTGTGTCCTGTACTCGACGGCAACGGCAGTCTGCTTCGCCAGGTCCTTCATAAGCTGGGGGTTATCTCTCTCCTCGCCGTTCACGCTTTTCGTTGCCAACTGCGACGCCATCTCGGCAATCCTTTTTCCCATCTGGGCGACTTTGTCTTGTTCTTCCTTGAGCTTCATATTCAGATCGATGGCTTCGTTGTCCTTCTTCTTGGCGTACGACTTGGCCAGTTGCTTGTACTTGAGCAGTTTCTCCATCTCGGCTTTAGCGTCCTGGTGATACTGCTCGAACTCTGACTTCCAGTACTTCCCGGACCGCGAATGAGGCTCGTTAAGGTCAATCGTGGCGTCGTGGACGCATTGTTCGTCATCGGCCTCCTCCCATTCATCCTCGGCGTCCTCTACCCTGGTTTGTTGTGAACGCGCCTGTTGGCTCTCGCGAGAGGTTGTAGTCCCCTTTTCCCAACGAGCCTTCTCCATCGCTTCGGTCAATCTCGTACGCTTGCTTGTAGAATCGCCGCTTGTGCTCTCGAAACTGTTGGGAAATTTTCCGGGTCGTTCGTCTGCGTCTTTGCCTTGTCCGTAGTCGTTGCCGGCTTTTTCCAACACATCGTGTCCGAATGAGACGCGTTTCCGTCGAGAGGTGCCAGTACCGGGGGTGAGTAGAATACCCTGGGGCGGCTTGACCGGCGTACGCGACTCTGTTTCGGAGTCTTCCACGTTCTTCTGACGCGCTATTCTGGCAGTGTTGTTGTTGCGATCGTCGTCAGGTCGGGCAGGTGTGCCGAAGATTGCGCTTTTCAGTGCCCTGGCGGCAAAGACGGGCGCTGGCGTGTCTGGTTGTTCGATCTGGGTCGTGTCATCTAATGCGACGTTAGTCAGACCGAGAAGTTTGTGTGTTGTCAATCGGTGTTGATTCTTCGTACCTGCGCCTGCATTCGCTCTGTTTCCTCCTGACGCGCCGTCCAACCCTCGTCTAAGAACCCAGCCCAACATCCTTGCTTCGTGGGAATTATGTTGTCCGCAGTAGAAAAGTGAATGCGCCGGCGTGAATGAGTTCTACGCACTGGTCCGGCGTGTATCGATCCGCGCAGTGTTCGCTTGAAGCGATCTCTTCACCTGGTCTGGCATGCGAGCGGGTATTAACTGGTTTGGTGTTGGTGATCTGACCGCAGCGAACAGATGGTGGTTCCGTGCCCACGTTGAAATTCCGTTTTGTTTACTTTCAAGGTTGTTGCCGCAAGTGGGCAGGCGCGTTCGTTGCCCACCAGCTCCGCACAGTATACACACAGTCTTCTCACCGTCATTTAGCGTTCTTTGCCCCTCGCCTTCAGAAGTCTAGCTCACATGGCCCACTGAAAGAACCCCTAAAGCAGAGAGCGTCATCAGTGAGGGGCACCACCTGTCCCACTTGATCCAGGCCTGAAGGGTCATACTGTGACAGCGCATCAGGTAACTGGAGGTGAACAGCGGTCGACGTCTGGTGGCGCTTTTAGCCAGCTCGGATTCGTTTGTCCTGTTTTTTCCTCTCTGGACCACCACCAATACCTATTCTGAACCAGATAACCGCCCAGTTTAGCAGAACAGAGATGGCTTTTCCTTAACTTATCGTCACGGCTTATGCTGTGGTGATTCGTCAAGCCTTTTCTCGTCGTACCGATATGGCGTCGAAAGCATCCGGGGTGTGGAAAAAGCCCATCAACCTATCGACTAAGAAGAAAGATGACTCAAGCTTCCCGGGACTCAGAAACCCCGAGGCTGGCACCAAGATTGAATATGAGGAGCTCCAGCAGAATGAAGTCTTCGCCCTGGAAGCCATTTACGGGGAGGATTTCGTGAGGCATGCAGAGACGCAGAGTGCTTGGAAGGTATATACGTCATCCTCGGCTGCACATCTCATCGGCGCAGACAAAGTGCTGATACCTTGGACAGAAATCAGAGCCCGGTTTCGACATACGAGTCCGGGCCTCGTCTGATGAAGAATTCGCTATCACTTTGGGTGTTGTCATGACTGCTACGTACCCAAAGAGCCCGCCTTTGTTGACTTTGAAAGATACAGGCGACCTTCGAGAAGTCGTGCTTTTCAAACTTCAAAAGTATCTCGAATACCAGCCCAAGATCTTCGCCACCGAACAGCAGGAGATGGTGGATCGTATCGTGGAAGGACTAAGAGACATCCTGGAAGACGCCGCTCAAGCCAAGGCGAAAGGTCGCGAATTGCCCTCGCTTGAAGAAGAACGGGCAACACATGAGGCGTTGTTAGCCAAACTAGCCCAGGAGCAGAAGGAGGAAGAGGAGCGTAAAAAGGCGGAAGAGAGCAAAGAAGAAGAAAGAGCTCTTGACGCCTTACTGCAGGTTGAGGTGGAACGTAAGAGACGGATGGCCAAGGAATCGCGGAAGCAGAAGCGAACCACTGAGCTCACCACGGTTGGTGGGGTGAATGGCACCGAGTGTATCGTTTTCGATCGTCCTTGCCAGACTACAGACAAAACTGGAAATATCATATCGTTCCAGGCTGTCTTTGGGAAGTCTGAGGTTGCAAAAGGCCCCATTTCGTCCGTTTTCTCCGTTTGGCCCGTTGTCCCAGCCGGCCAGGACTGCCCGAATCTGGCGCTCAAGGAGACGAAACTCCGAGCCACTGCCAAGGACGTCGCTGTATTCAAGAAGCAGATCCAGTCCCTTGAAAGCCAGCTTGAAGTACTCAAGAAGGCCCGCCACCGAAACCTACTTGAGATTCTGGATTTCAGAGTGGAGCAGGGAAAGAGCAGCGCTGAGAAGGCGTCGTCAAATGTCAGGATTGTCAGCATCCTCGCACCAAGTGCAGAAAAGGGATCATTGGCAGAGCTGCTTGATCTCGCCGGGCGCCTCGACACTAGCAAGGTTCGTGCGTGGACAAGAGATCTCTTGGACGCCTTAACCTACCTCCACAACAATTCCCTCGTCCATCAAGACATCCATCCGGGAAATGTCCTGTTATTCAGAGAGCAAACAGGTGAGGTTGTTCCAAAACTCGCCGATGCTGGGTACCAGCGAGAGTTGCACAATGTCTCGTCCAAGGGACGAGAACCTCCTGGCCTTAGCTCTGCAAAGTCTGCATACTGGCTTCCCCCAGAAACCGCAGCTCTGTCGAAGCCGCACTACACTCCAAAGACGGACATATGGGAGTTTGGTATCGTGTTCCTACAAATGATATTCGGACTCGACGTGCCTCAGAAGTACCGTTCACCTTCAGAGGTATCCGATACTATGTCCCTTTCCAAGCCACTCCAGGAGCTTGTCACAAGATTCTTCAAGCCAGATCCGAAGAAACGGCCTCGCGCCTTCGAACTCGGCTCAAGCGAGTTTCTCGCCACAGATGCGCCGGTAGTGATTGAGGATAACCCCGCCACTATCACAAGCTACGACTCTCCAAATACGTCACTGATTATACCGCCGAGGCTCCGACGTGAGTCGACGAATCGGGCATTCACTTCATCACGCTATCGCGAAGACTTCGACGAGGAGGGTCGACTAGGCAAGGGAGGTTTCGGCGAAGTCGTCAAGGCACGGAAGAAACTTGACGGTCAGATCTACGCGATCAAGAAAATCAGCCAGCGGTCGCAGGCGAGTCTGACAGAGATTCTAAAGGAAGTTCGTCTCTTGTCGCAGCTCAGTCACCCAGCTGTGGTTCGTTACTACAACACATGGGTTGAAGAGATTGCGGATCAATCAGACACCGAAGGTGACACATCTACGGAAGATATGACCGAGGACTCCAGGGATACCATTTCTCAAGATCCGGCCATCCACTTCGCTACGAGCACAGGAGGGTTAGACTTCATGTCGTCGAGCCACCCGCAAGTCGAATTCGGATACGATGATTCCGACGATGACGAAGATGACGAGGAGGAGGAAGATGAGGACGAATCAGAGGAGGAAACCGACTCTGACGACGAGGACAGCCACCGTGCTGTTGGCCATATTCAAAAGCTAGCGAGAGCCCGCTCGCAGCGTCCTTTCCGAACTATTCTGTACATTTCCATGGAATATTGCGAGAAGCGAGTACGTCAAGTTGCTAAGTTTAACCATTGCATATTACTAACTTCTGACAGACACTCCGTGATTTAATCACCCGAAAATTATACCAGAATACTCCTGAAATATGGCGTCTATTCCGACAAGTTCTTGAGGGACTCGCCCACATCCATGGTCTTAGTATTGTCCACCGAGATTTGAAACCGGAAAATATTTTCATTGCTCACAGTAGCGACGGGACGGACAACGTCAAGATTGGAGATTTCGGTCTAGCTACGAGTGGCCAGTTTGCCGTTGACAAGAGTCTTCCGAATGCCATGGAATCCGACGACATCACTAGAAGTATCGGTACGACATTTTACGCTGCGCCAGAGGTACGCTCTGCGTCTCACGGGATGTACAGCTCCAAAGTTGATGTAAGTGGTCCCCCCATCATGCAGCAGTCGGATTTCCAGGCGCGCTGACTTGGCAAAGATGTACTCGCTTGGTATCATCTTCTTCGAAATGTGCTACCCTCCAATGTTGGGCATGCAGAGGGCAATCGTTCTTGAGCAGCTCCGAAGGTCACCGCCCCTGCTACCGTCCGATTTCAGACCAGCCGAAAGGGTTCAGACAGACATCATTACGTCTCTACTTACTCATAATCCTAAAGAACGTCCTTCGAGCGCCGAGTTGCTGCAAAGCGGAAATCTGCCTGTTCAGATGGAAAGCGAGACCATCAGGCGGACCTTGGCTGGCCTGGCAGACCCCAGCTCGCCGTACTACCAGAAGATGCTGTCGACGTTGTTCTCACGGCCCGTCGAACAAGCCAAAGACTACGCTTGGGACATGAACCAAACGACTCCCAGCGAGGTGGACTTGGTGAACCAGAGCATCGTCAAGGAGACTCTGGTGTCCATCTTCCGCCGACACGGGGCACTGGAATGCCAGCGAAACTGTCTCTACCCTCGTTCGTCTCACTACACCGACCAAAACGCCGTCAGGCTATTAGACGTGAACGGGACAGTGTTGCAGCTGCCCTTTGACCTCACGATGGGTCACGCAAGGATGCTGGCCAAGGCAAGTGGAAGCGTTACCGTTCAGCGAACCTTCACGTTTGGCAACATCTTTCGCGATCAAAACGATACTGGGCAGCCCTGGATGCTCGGCGAAGTCGATTTCGACATCGTGACGACCGATACCTTGGACCTTGCCTTGAAAGAAGCTGAAGTATTGAAAGTTCTGGACGAGATCATAGCCACATTCCCGTCCGTCTCCTCTAGCCAGATGTGCTTCCATCTCGGCCACTCTGATCTCCTACAGCTCATCTTTGATCATTGTCGTGTTGAGCCGGTGTCACGAAGAGCAGCAGCAGACATTCTCAGCAAGCTCAATATTCACGGCATGACGTGGCAGAAGATCAGGGGACTGCTACGAAATCCGGCCGTGGGCGTATCAGCTACGAGTGTTGATGAACTCCAGCGTTTTGATTTCCGAGGTTCGTTATTGCTTCTTGCTGTTGGGAGACTTATGCTAACTCGAGAAGATACACCTTCGAAAGCATTTTCGAAGCTGAAGTCAGCCTTCGAAGGCACCGACATGTATCGGCGAGCTTCTTCAACTCTTGCCCATCTGAAAGAGGTCTCTGAATACGCCAAGCGTCTCGGAGTTGCCAGCAAGATATACATCACCCCTCTGAACAGTCTAAAGGAAAGCTTTTATACTGGCGGAGTCCTGTTCTCTTGCCTGTACGACAAGAAAGTCAAAGACGTGTTTGCTGCCGGCGGTCGGTACGATAGTTTGATCCGAGAAAACCGCCCAAGGATAGGTAGTCATTATGAAGAACGCCATGCCGTGGGCTTCAACCTGTCATGGGAGAAACTCTCTCGTGTGCCCAAGACTACCGGCAAGGCCTTCCTCAAGAAATCCGAGGAAGATTTTAACAGCATATTTCACAACACACGAAGAGTAAGTCGGAACCACAGGGACATCTTTTGCACGAGCTACTAACGTGATTTTGCAAGTGCGATGCTCTTGTTGCCAGTTTCGACTCTGCCGTTCTCCGATCTACAGGCATAGAAATCCTGCAGACGCTCTGGGCGCACAACATCAGCGCTGAGCTAGCCAAGGACTCCAGATCAGCAGACGAGCTGCTCGCCCGAAACCGCGACGAGGGCTACTGCTGGATCATCGTCATCAAACAAGACGCAATTGTCAAAGTCAAGACAATGGACAAGAAAGATGCGCCGGATGTCGACCTGCCCATCGCGCAGCTGCTCTCGTGGCTGCGGGGTGAAATCCGCGAGCGAGATGCCAAGGCGGTGGTCAAAATGAGGGGCGCGCAGCAGTCCGAAGCAAATGCCGTGGCTGAAGCGCACCACGAACAGGATGTGCGTGTGCTCGTCGCGCAAACGCGGAGCAAAAAGTTCAACCGGCGTACGGTGGTGGAACAGGCACAAATCAGCGCGGCCAGCTTGGTGCACTCATTCCTCGATGGGCCGATACTGGCCGTGGAGACGACGGATCAGGTCATGGACCTCATCAGAGAAACGTGCCTGTCGGACCCAGAGAGCTGGAGGAAGGTGGAACACAGCGTCACGACGGCAGAGAAGAAATACGTGCGGGAGATCCACGACATGTTGAAGAACTGGCAGGGGGCGTGGGAAAAGAAGAATGCAAGCCGGCACTCGTTCCTGTACAACTTCCGGACGGGAAACTGCATCTACTATGATCTGGGAGCCTGAGAGCCAGCCTAGCCCGATTTTTTCTGGTTTTATTTGCTAGGTCAAATACATCGCAGAAAAGCAATTGATTTCAATGAAATGTCGAAGCCGTGAGAATATTGACGGAATACGAGCGGCTCGCCGAGGAGCTACGAAGGTATCGTGGGTTTGTAGGTGCAAGCTTGCGCTTGCGGAACAAATGCAGGGGTTCGACGCCAAGGTGACAAGCTCTGTGAGTTGCATGGGTGAGGCGGGACTAGGACAAAGCATCGATCGAATCTCTACTCGTTTTGATCGAGGCTTTTTCCAGGTTGCTCGAGCGCTTTGTTGGAGGAGGTGTTGCCAGCCCCGGCTTTTTCATGCATAATTAGAGCAAACTCATCGCGCAGGCGCAGGTGACGAGGTTGCCTTAGAGGCAGTAGGCAGAGCTGTAGGGAAGATTCCAGTCGTAAGGAGCTGTCAAGTGCCTCTCCTGGGTCTGTCAAGCTTGGGTATCCTCGTCGACCGACTAGAGGCAGTCAGACGTGTACGATTAGGATCGAGACTCGAGATTAGAGACTCCCTTAATGAGCGTCAAGGTGATGGCTGACCTGTGTACCCACTCAGGTACCTAAGGCAAGTTTAGGTGGCCAGGAGACTCCCGCCTTATGAGACATTGGGAAGAAATGGAAGATGGTGAGCTGGAAGGCACGGACAAAGAGGTGCCTGACCAGTTCCGGGCCAATCGAGAACCTAAGGTAGCCCTTTGCAGGGTTGCAAGTCCAATGGCTGGCCCGAGAACGAGGTGACTCCTGTTGTTCAGACAGACTTCGGTACAAGGTACCTTACCTCAGGTGCCTTGGGTTCGTTGGTGGTAAGTCGCTAAAATGCTCCATCCAGTCCACGGAGACAGCGACGGCAAGGACAGGCGGCGCCCTGCGCGCTGGCCACGGATCCGAGACACTGCGTGACCCTCCCAGGGATTGAGGGGGGATTAAGCCCTTGTGAAGGATTTGGGTGTCCCGAGCGTCTCGACCTCACTCTTCGTTCAGGTTCCGGTCGACGGTACTGGACGCTGGTGCTGGATGGAACCTTGATAAACTGCGACGCCTTGTCACCTCTTTGCTCTTGTTTCATTCCTGCCCTGATCTACCCTAGCACCTACTGTTCCTGACCGCGACTTTTTACTCTCATCCCTTTCTGGGTTCACTATTTAAAAAGGCCGCTCAGTGTCTTAACAACACCTCTCTCCGATCTCAACCCGACCTCCTTCCCCGGGGCTTATCGCGAGTCGGCCGCAACCTTTACCGCCTCCACGGTCACTTCGGCGTTTCTTATCTTATCTCCTTCGCTGCCGCTTCGAGTCAGTACTCCTAACTCGACTCATCCCTCCTACACCCTCCCCACGGCCTCGAGTCGCTTGTCTCCGACGACGCCTCTTGCGAGAACCAGCGGTTCCCTGAATACCGCCACCTTGTTCAAGAGTGCCTCACTCCCCAAAACCGACCTTTTCTTTCTCTTTTTGCAGCTGCTTCCCGCCACGGCTTTCACATCTCCACTCCTGATTTCCCCCGACAGACCCCGCCCTCTTGCCTAGCCACAGCCCACCATGGCGCAGAAGCGACTGATGAGCGAACTGCAGACGCTGCAGAAGGAGAAATGGGTGCACATTGACGTCGACGATAGAAACGTCCTGGCGTGGAAGGTTGGCCTCATGGTCGTCAACCCGGATAGCGCCTTCAACGGAGCCTACCTCAAGGTATGAACAGACCGCCTCTCCCCAAGTTACATCAACAAACAATGTTGACGCCCCAAAAACAGGCCGAGATGACCTTCCCACGCGACTACCCGATCCAGCCTCCTACCTTCCGCTTCCTCAACCGCTCCATCTACCACCCCAATATCTATCCCGACGGCAAGTTGTGCATCTCCATCCTACACCAGCCCGGCGAGGACGAGCAGTCTGGGGAGTTGGCCTGCGAGAGATGGACCCCTCTGCAGGGTGTCGAGTCAGTGCTGCGTTCGGTGCTGCTGCTGTTGGACGACCCCGAGATTAACTCTCCTGCAAACGTCGATGCTGGCGTCATGTACCGCGATAAGCGCTCAGAGTATGAGAAGAAGGCACGCGACACCGTAGAAAAGTCAAAAAAGGACGTCCCGCCTGGAGTAACCATTCCCACGTCTGCAGACTTGGAGCCTGCTCCGCAGAAGAACATCGACGACGACGCATTCTGGAACGAGACGGACGAGGAGATGGACTTTGGAGGCAGCGACAGCGATATGGACATGGACGAATATATCGAGGATGAGGACGATGAGGACATCGACGACGAGAAACCGCAAAAGTCATGAATGTTGGGACATATCACGGTGCATCTTGGTTCACCCAAAAGTTCACCAATAGAACGACCCAAAGTACGGTTTCGACTCGACAACGAACCGCATACGGCGCAAGTTCACATTGGATCGATCGGCCCTCTATTTTCCTCTTTCTTACCTCTCATAACCTTACACGCATGATGGATGATGCATAGCGACGGCCCTGGGCGTTTTGACGGCTGTCTTTGCCCGGCCTGTTTAAGCGATGAGAACGGAGTCTCGTTTACTGGGTTCTGGCATCATTGGATTTCATTTTTTTCGCAAGGAATGGGACATTATTTTTGACTCTGCCGCAACCGGAGGACCGCAATTAGATTTGGCGGCGGGGATTACATGATACAGCAAGGTATCATATAGCCAACGACTTCAATTTTGTTTGCCGCCTTTTTTACGTGCCTCATTGTTTGGCTCGTCATCCATTGTTTGGTCGTATTTGCCGAGCCATCAGATTTTGTTCGTAGTTTGCCGGTGCTTACCGATGCCGTCGCAGCCATTTGGTTGCGAGTGACGCAATGTCGGACTTTGCGCTCGTGACCACCGGTGCCATCGTTCCGCTCGAGATGGACCAGGCAGGTAGGCGGCCTGTGTCCTTGAGCATTTAGAACATGAGCTGAGGACCTGCCCCGCTAACACCATTTTCTTGCGTGAACCTGGAATTCTCTGAAAGGTATTTAAACAGATTCTCGCAGGATTAATTCAAGAGTAAACACCTAGTAGTTTACTTAGCAAGTCATTGCACCTCCACGCTGTCTGTCGACCTAACCTCATGGAACTTAGTAACCTTTATGTCCGAAAATGGCACCTTAGGTACCTAAGGTAGGTACTCAATGTTGGGAGTGGAAGGAAAGGTACTTCCATTTGCAAGCTCGGGGTGTGGGGCTCGTTGGTGGAGAAGTCAATAGAAAGCGCACTGTGAATCGGTAGTGGCATCTCACCCGGGCCTTACTAGTTGAATTTCGGTAGCTTCCTCCAGACACATCTGATGTGTCCCACAGTGCTTTGAAAGACGACATCGGGGGACGAAATCGAACCTCGCGGCCGCTCTTACCGTTTGGCGACAGGCCTCGTTCCTTTCTACTCTCCTTCGCCGCTACCGCAACCATACAGAAAAACAACACTCGGCCAAGCCCGACAACATTGCACAGCAGCAAGCCGCGAGCTGCTCTCCACCTACTCAATCAGCCTTGCCGAACTTCTCCAGACTTGGCTTCGTGCAGCAGACCTCAGGCGATTCCCACATGTCTTCCTGACAGACATGTGCAGATTTCGACCCTTCGTTCATTACATAGATTAACGATTTGGACGCCAGACTCGAGATTACCCTACAGGGCAAACCGGCATCATGGCGCAGGAGCCATCAACGGACGATATCGTCAACTTCTGCGAGTTTACGAACCTCAATGTTGAGCGAGATCGCGTATTGGTAGTGTCGGCGTTGAAGGTGCGGCTGCCTCCACGCTCCGAGTATAGTTCTAACAAAGAGAGGTACTGACGTGGCACGTAGAGCGGTAACAGTCTCCAAACGCTCATGGGAGAGTTCTTTGAGAACCAGGAGCTGGTACGGAATCTCCAGCGGGCGACGCTACTTCAAGGCTAACACAAGCCAAGTTCCGGAAGAAATATTCATGGGATGATTCTGCTTTTGGTGCCGATCGCGACGGTGCAGCGAACGACACTGGTATAGGTACGTTGGGTGTGTCTGCTCGCAAACGCCTGATGTGTTGACCGTCAACCGCAGCTTTCAACATCGAAGCTCCCGACAACCCTATAATACAGGGCGTTACGCCGCCCCCCGAGAATTACTATGGCCCAGCTCCTGGCGCCCCCTCACGACCGCCATCGAGAACAAATAATAGATCGCCGCTTGGTAGGATGATAGACTGGACCGGGGATGCTTCCGGTATTTCCATCCGCGACATGGGGAATCAGGGCTGACGCAGATTACAGGGGCCCCAAGCAATGCTGCACAAGAAGATGAAGACCTACAGCGGGCATTACGGGAGTCCGCCGTGGAGTCCGGCTTGACGCCGCAGGACGCAGGCATCATCAACACCGGCGCCAATGCGACCTACTTTGGCCCAGCCAACAGAAATGATTATGATCAGAACAATTGGGCTATGGTTCCGACCGCTGTGGATGCGTTCCAAGCAAAAGCCGACAGCGACCCGGCGCCGTCGGCGAGAAAGCGGGAAGAAGGTGCACCTGCCTTCCTAATCCAGCGCCCCGACTCACGCCACTCGCAGCACCGGCTGGGATCGATACTGACTATCCTTCACGAGATCCCATTGGCTCGCAACGTTCTTCTGGCGGCTGGCAGGGAGGCGGCTAGTTATGGCCACAACAGCGAGTGGTGGAAAGGTCAGCCCATATACGCCCCTCATGTTCTTGCGGCAATGCAGCAGGGCGAGGCGCAACTCGCGGACGACTCGAAACCAGACTTCCACGAGGAGGTCCACCGTCTGATGGCCTTCCTCGACCATACCGAGCGGCGCTACGGCTCTGCTGAGGCAATGGCTGATCTCGTACCCGAGACCTCCTACACCTTGGAGAGGCAGTTTTACGATATATTGAACGACAATACCGACCCAGAAATTATGAAACCTTTAACCCACGTCGCGAAGCCTATCTCTACGGAAACCCTCGACGATCCTCAGGAATCTACTAGGTTTGCATTCCTTAACTTCGAGTTACCCAAAGACCAATACGACCACATAAAGACCTTATACGAGGCCTGGGACTGGCTTGTGTGGCAGGATACACTTACGTGGCAGGAGTTCACACCAGGATCCAAGATGGTTGTTTTGGCGGATATGGGCGAAGTGATGACCATCGTGCTTGATGGGGACACCCCCGAGACCATGGACATCCCCGAGGTCTGGTATCCTGAGCGTTATCTTCAATGTCGCAAAGAAGAGGCAAAGGTGATTCAGGAGCACACAGCCTGGGTTTTAGGAAAGCTCTACAAAGCCAAAGAGGAGGAGTATGGATGTACTCAATGGCTTGACGAGGATAACACCAAGGTGCACAACAAACGGGAGATGTTGGAGAGGGTCATCAAGGAGTATGAGGGTCAGGTCCAGTATCTCGACGGACTAGGCCGCTTCAGAGAGCTCCAGAAGTCCGACGATGCCGAGAAACCATACATCCGTCTCGAAGATGTACCCTGCGTCAAAACAGAAGAAGAGGAAGCGCTTTCGGAGACCGCAGAGCAACTGGTGAAAAGATGCAAGTGGCTGCTATCCGATATGGATCAGAAGTTGGCCAGTGAGTCTCTTCCTTCCCTTCTTTTTGAAACAGCGGGAAGCGGTAGCTAATTCGATATCAGGGCTCAATTGGGAGCGAGAGAGACTCATCGAAAGACAACGATTCCTGGGCAAACTTCTTACAGACCCAGACAAGCCTGGACTCAACAAGCCTTTCATCGGCAAGAAGTATTTCCTAAGGGGTGTTTCTACTGGCAAGAACATAACCTACGTTTGCAAGCGAAACGAGGCAGATCTCATAGAGTTTGACGAAGCATCTATTCCAAAGGATCAATGGTGGCGGCTGTCATACACTGCAGGTGCTACACAGCCTGCAAGGGCAGAGGTGGGTTTCACATTCTCTCATGTTCCTCACCACAAAGCAGCATACTGACCCTAAGTAGAAAGTCTCATTCGACCTAGTCATGCATCAGATGTTCCAAGAGACCAAGAACCCAATGCTTGTCTACGCCACAGAATTCGCTGTGACACAGCCCCTTGTGCCTTTGTCGGATGCTCTTCATAGATTTATTCGAGCGGAAAACAAGATCTTCCGTGGTGAGCTTAACCAGGAGAGCATAGAGGAAACCACACACGCGAAGAACACAACCGCAAGCATGTCGCCTATCTCACCTTCAAAGAGGAAGTATCGCTCAGGTAGCGTCGACTCAATGGCTACCAACCGAGCATCGAATGGTGATAGCGACACCAACTCTAGAGCTGGCGACTTCGACACAGACACGTTTGGTATTGGGGATGGCACTATAGACATAGAGATGGCGGACTTTTCGAAAAGTGATGTCGCCAACCCCAACACCAGTGCCAGCCTGGCCGAAGTCATGTACTCGGGGGAGACCCAAGAGACAACTCCAAGCTACGATGCCCAGTTGGCAGTACCACAGCAAACGGCGACCCCGACCGTTACCTCTGCGAACGGCGCTGCGGAGGTTAGCCGCACTGTCACGCCGGATATCGAAGAGCAACCTAAGAGTCCCGAAATGCAGGAGCGGAACAGCAACGGAGGCGGCTCACCGTTCATGCCTAGGCGCTCCATGTATCTGGGGTCCGATCACGACCCTAGAGATGAACAAAACACGAAGAAGATGATGGACATGGAAATCCCTGATGAGCATCAGGAGCATCAGTAGCACAGCAATGGAAGTTGATGGGATTGAGAGGCATCGGGATACAGCGGCATAGCGTTCTCATCATGGTGGGGACTGTTGGGAGGCGAGAGGCAGCAATGATTAGCCTCACCTTAGCAAGGCATCACGAAATAGTCTATGTCACATGATAACAGCGGCCTTATATCAATTCAACTAATCTGATACCCCGATGAGCGCATCCCCTTTATTTAGAGATACCGCAATAAACGACTTTGATGTCGAGGTATACTTGTGAGGATCTCGTGGTAGAAGGTTCTCGAAGGTTCGATTGCAACTAACAGGTATCCCTGTATCCCTGTATCCACAAAGACGGGGGTGGCCGGCTTGGTGCGGCGCTCGAGCCACGGCTTGAGCCTGACTCCGCCTTTCCCATCGGCAAGGACCCCGCCAACTTCGTCATTGTCTGCTTTGCAGCCAGCTGCTTCCCTGCTTGACAGTCAAGCTGCTTTTGAGGTCGCCAGCTTCTCAGCAGTTCTCAAGCAGAGAAAAACACGCAAACAGATTTGCAGTCGATGGTGTATTAATTCATAACTGAAGTCCTCGATGAGTGAAACAGCCATGAATACAAAATTAGAAAGGGAAAGGCTCCATTCCTAAACGCAACTGGGACAGAATGCCCCGCCAGTCTTCTGTGCACTTCCATCAACCCAGCCCAGTGAGATCACCCGATTCAACGCCCCCCGCCAGGTCGCACGGGGATGGTGGCCATGGCTTGCTTCCCTAGGGCCTCTGAAAGACACCGAACCTTCCACAACCACACCCTGTTTCTTCTATTAAGAACGGCCGGGACCTCTTCAACCACTAATCCCTTCCCGCCCCAACCTTTTCAAGGCTTACGCAGAAAGACCAACGCAAGGTCGTTGCTAACCCTGCTCTCGCATACATACATATCACGCAGTTCCTAGACGGTCTTTTTTTTACCGGGTAGCAGCACATATCCAACCATTCTCTTGGATTCTTCCTCTTCACTACCCGCTGTTTATGTTAGCCTTTTTCTCTCTCGCATACGTCAAACTACAGCTGCAACTACTATCTCACCAAGGGTTTAAAACACAAAGCGCGTGCTAAGAAGCAATCATTCAATCGCTTCAAGCAAACATACGTTTTTACTGCTACACACAGTCTACAACCACAAACCAATTGTCTGGTGGAACCATTGACCATGGTGAAAGAAACGAAGCTCTACGACCAACTGGGCGTCAAGCCCACCGCAAACCAAGATGAAATAAAAAAGGGCTACCGGTAAGTTGTCTCTCGTTCGCAATGTGATCTCCCATTGCCACCCAATACAGCCCAACATCGAAAGACGGTAAGCTAACCACGTCACGTGCAACAGGAAATCAGCTTTGAAGTACCACCCCGACAAGAACAAGGACAACCCGGAGGCCGCCGAGAAGTTCAAGGAGTGTTCCCAGGCCTACGAGATTCTATCCGACCCCGAGAAGCGCAAAATCTACGACGACTACGGCCTCGAGTTCCTGCTTCGCGGCGGCGGTGCCCCTCCACCAGACGCAGGCGGCGCGAATCCCTTCGGGGGCGCTGGCGGTGGCATGCCGGGGGGCTTCAACTTTGGAGGCATGCCTGGCGGCGGCGGCGGCACCCGCTCATTCCACTTCAGCACCGGCGACAGCGGCGGTAGTGGATTCCGCTTCAGCTCTGCCGACGACATTTTTGCGGAGTTCGTGCGGAACAGCGCTGGGGGTGGCGGCATGGGTGGCGGCATGGGTGGCGGAATGGGTGGCGGCGGTGGTGCAGATGATTTCGCGGACATCTTCTCGACATTCGGCAGCGGTGGTATGCCTAAAGGCGGTGGTGGACGGCCGACGCGCATGCGCAGTACGGGCGGCTTCGACGCGCCCAGGCCGAGAGAAGCTACTCCCGAAGTTACGACCGTGGAGAGACCGCTGCCCCTCACGTTGGAGGAGCTATTCCGCGGCGTGACGAAGAAGATGAAGATTAAGCGCAAGACCTTTGACGACACGGGCAAGAGAACGACCACAGATCAGGTTCTTCATGTTCCTATTAACCCTGGCTTGAAGAAGGGAAGCAAGATCAAGTTCAAGGGTGTCGGTGACCAGGAGGAGGGCGGTCAGCAGGACTTGCACTTCATTCTAGAAGAGGTGAGTCGTGATATATAATCTGCACAAACATGGTGAACCAAAAGGCTAATGAAACAAAGAAACCCCACCCACTCTTCGTTCGCGAGGACAACGACCTGATTCACACTGTTGAATTGGATCTCAAGGAGGCTCTGACCGGTTGGAAGCGTACTGTCACAACCATCGACGGCAAGCAGCTCAACCTGGAGAAGAACGGCCCCACTCAGCCCGGCAGCTCCGACAAGTACCCCGGCCTCGGTATGCCCATTTCCAAGAAGCCCGGCACAAGGGGAGACTTCATCATCAAGTACAACGTCAAGTTCCCCACGACCTTGACGGCTGCGCAGAAGCAGAAGTTGAGGGAAATCCTGTGAGCGTCTTTTGTAGAGTGTGACAGCGGTCGCCTGGGTGAAATACGCCAGCGGATGACACGAGGGCGTAGATCGCTCCTGGGCCACGATGAGAGGATGACTTGGAGGGGCACGACGAGACGTTTTTTTCATGACATGGAGTTTAAGGAGTAATGAGATTCGGTTCCGGTGGGCCTTCTTTGAGCATTGCGGTTGTCGTTGGAGTGCCTACGAATGAACAAATAGATAGTAGGTAATCCCGAGATCGAACACAGTTTTGAGAGTTTCTCATGTTCCAAAGTAATCATACCGGATGTTCTAACTTGCACCTGTGAAATGTTTCCCCTCTTGTGAATGATGGAACATGGACGCTCCCATGAGACGGATGATTTTGGTAACGACTGCTAGCACCCTCACTGACGGATGCAGTACGACCGACTGGTCGCTTCAATCGAACGCGCGAAACATTGTCCGAGAGCCCGCCCAACAATACCTTATCCCGGATAAGGTCATCGCTGGTCTGCGCCAACGCTCTCTTTTTCCAGCCCGGGATATATGTCCCTCCATGTCGGCCGGCGGACCGCGTCGAGGTTCGAGTGGGATCGAGCCAGAAAGCCAGCCGGGGGGGCACGAACGACGACATTATTCATAAAGGTAGGTAGTAGGCAGGTAAATACGCAAACATGGGGACTATATACCTCAAAAGTCGCAGTCAGTCCATGTCAAAAAGTAGGATTTGGGACAGGGCGGGTATAGATCGACAGCGAGAACGAACGCGCCGTTTAGGCACGGGGGGGGGGGGGGGGGGTTTTCTGCGGAGCAAGCATCTCGGTACCGTAAGGTATCTTCTCCCGAGTTCTCCGTAACTCCCTTTTTTTTAATAATGCTCTCGGCGGTGCTAACTGGAAATAGCACGGAGGCTGGCGGCTCGGGGAGCAAGGTTTGCGGGTGTGTGTGTGTGTGTGTGAGTGAGTGAGTGCGGCTTGACTACCTTACCTACCTGATGAGGCACCTTTGCTCTATGTGCATCAGGCACGCCCGCATCGAGCTCGAGTGGTGGCCCGAGGATATAGTACCTCTAAATCGATTCTTGGCTGCTGCAGTCCGCGGTTTTTTTTTTTTTTTTTTGTCTTATTGCCGTTCAATTGCACTCAATATCCATGTCTCGCATGCAGAATGGGCTTAATACTCCGATGTCCGCTGCAGAGGAAACCATAAGAGAAAGGGTAAGCCGACGAAATGGCGCCGTGGTGCTCAAAAGCGGTGCTAAAAACCTGAGATTCGCCGCGTATGCCCCGCGGCTAGCCTATGACGACACTTCACATGGGGCGGGACGGCCGATGGAGGAGGAGGAGGGGCAGCGAGGTTTGCCCGTGGGGAGGGGTAAATTGTGGGGCATGGGGGAGAGAGTTCCTCCTGCCCCGTGCTTCAAACACTGAAGTGAGGTGTTGCTGGCGAGGCCCATTGGCCGGTCCCAGACGACCTAGCTGTGCCTGGGGAGAGACGTTCCCCGGGAGCGGGTGTGGTGTTGGCTGTTGGCTGTTGGCTGTTGGCTGCTGGCGCTGGAATTCGATTGGGACGGGACGGGACAGGCACGGTAGGTATGGTGCGCATTACCTGATTCCCATCCTTATGCTTGGGGTGGAAATCTGTTTCTGCGGCTTTGTTCTTCTCCTAATTATCCTCTTCTTCCCTTTTCCCTCTGTCTACTTTTACTCTTTCCAGGAATATCTAGAGCAGCTCGTCCGCGGACCCTAGCACCCGTATAGCTTGCCTCCGCCAATACATTGTCCATTGACCCTAGACCTTACATTTAAGGTAAGCTAAGCTCTGGTCGAATCAAGCTCTCCGACCCCGCTCACATCGTCTTCGACATCAGATCTTCGTAAAGACCTTCCCGTAAATTATCGCCAATATGCCGCAGGTGAGCAGATGCTTCCAAAATATCCAATGAAGGAGGTTTTGAACAGTTTGAAATTGGGGCCAAGCTAAGTCGGGAGCCGGGTTGCAGATCACCACCCTCCTGTTCGACTGCGACAACACGCTCGTCCTCTCCGAGGAGCTCGCCTTCGAGGCGTGCGCGGATCTCATCAACGAGATCTGCGAGGGCCGCAAGATCGACCAGCGCTTCACGGGCGAGAAGCTCATCGTCGAGTTCGTGGGCCAGAACTTCCGCGGCATGATGATGGGCCTGCAGAAGCGGTACGACTTCGAGATGACGGCCGACGAGCTCGAGACGTACGTCCGCCGCGAGGAGGACGCCGTCATCGCCAAGCTCAAGGCCGCGCTGAGGCCGTGCCCCGGCGTCGACGACCAGCTCGAGAGGCTGCAGAAGGAGGGCAAGTACAAGCTGTCCGTCGTGTCGTCGTCGGCCAAGCGCCGCGTGTGGGCCTCGGTCGTCAAGGTCGGACAGGACAAGTACTTCAAGGAGGACGAGGTCTTCAGCGCCGCCACGTCGTTGCCGAAGCCGACCAGCAAGCCCGACCCGGCCATCTACCTGTGGGCGATGGAGAAGCTGGGCAAGAAGCCCGAGGAGTGCGTCGCGATTGAGGACTCCAAGAGCGGCACGCTCAGCGGCACCAGGGCCGGCATCAAGGTCATTGGGTATGTTGGGCCCTACGCGGACGACAAGAAGTCCGAGATGGAGAAGGTGCTGCGGGATGCTGGCGCTGTGGTCATCATGCAGGACTGGAGCGAGTTCCCTGATGTTTTGGCCAAGATCGAGAACGGAAGCGTCTGACTAGCCGGTGGTCAGAAGGCATCTCTTTGAGGTCGCCTGTCGTAATTTTTTTTTTTTTTTCGGGGCGGACCTGCGGCATTCTGGCTCGCGGGGACCTGGTCAGTCGCCTTATAGAGGTAGATATTCTCGATCCTAAACCGACCTTATCTTCGGTCCATGAGGAAGCTGTTCACGCTCTGTAGTGTTGCTCTGTTCGCATTTGCTTCTGGATGTGCCGTCATGATGGTTCCCAGCTTGACTCTGATCATGTCCTTGTTGAAGAACGTCTTGGAGTCTGCGAGACGAGAATTGCCTTCTTGGTCGAAACACCAACAGTAGACAGCCAGAGCTGCCCCGATGGACAAATCTTTGCCCGTCTCACATGCAATCACCACGCTGCTCTCCGGATCAGTCTCGAAGTGCCTCGAGACGAAGGTGCAAATGTCGGGCAGCGCCTGGCGGAGGTTCCGGCTTGCCACCTTGTGCTTCCCGAGGCCGACTTCCAGGTACCTCGGGGATTTCAACCAGGTTTCGCGCTGCGTCACGTCCTGTGCGAGTGCAACTCTGCAGACTCCCGTTTCTCCGGCGTCACCGTCCAGGGGTAAGGGGCAAACTGAAATCCTGGGTGCGACTTGTTTTGGTCGGATTCCTTTTGGTGCCTGTTTGCTTTTTGCGACGAGGTCCGTGACGAGGTCGGGTAGATCTGCCTCTGGCGTAGCGAGAATCAGTTCGGAGTTTGACCAGAAGATCTCAGCCGTAAGGCCCATGGCCCAGTTCTCCGTATCGTCGCCGGCGCCTTGGATGTAGCCGGCCTCGCTGAGCTCGGTGCCGGCAACGCGGCGCGAGGAGGTGCAGCAGATTACCGGGTGAAAGTCCTCGAAGACGACATTGGTGGGTGAGAGCTGGGCTTCTTGGGTCACCCAGAAGGGACGGAGGGGCTTGGTGATGTGTTTCTCAGCGGATTCCAGATCGAGGTTAAGGGCTTTCAGGGAATTCAAGAAGGAGGGGAGAAGGGCGGCGATTTGAGAGTGTTCTGAGTCTGAAACGACGTTGGGAGGAGTATGAAGGGTTGCCGACTTTGGATGGGAAGGGAAGAGAGCCATGTTGACGACGGTGCACCACACCGGGATGGTTTTGCTCAGGGCGTCGGGCATCCCTATGATTGTTAGTAAGGGTCAATGGAAATGCGGGTGACGAAGCCATACTTTTGCCTCGGCGGGTTGAGTCAACGATGATGCATCTAGTATCTTGTGTTAGCCAATCCTCTCCCCCTTATTGAGTATGAAGTTGCAGTGAGCACGGAACGGTCTTTGAATGCATCAAGCTGAAGTCTCACCCGTCATGTTTTCCAATAAGCTCAAGCAAGTGCAAGTTCAACCTCCGCGTGCTAAACTTCCACGCATTGGTATGGCCGTCGGTGCTCTTGAAGTAGGCACTTGCCGCCTTCTCTTCAGGCCGGACGTACCAGCTGCCGCAACGCTCATTGGCTACGAGAGGACGGTCGTAGCATGCCGCTACTTCCCTGACGAATGCCGCATCTCGTTGACACGATCTCAGTCTGTTGGCGATTGACAGGTTGGATCTCTTGAGGTCCGTGAGGATATGCGAGAAGTTGTGATTGGCGGTTGTTGGGAAGATGATATCGGAGAGGGCGGGTGGCGTAGTTTGAGCCATTGCTCGAAATCAGCAGGGGTTGTGGTGGCTGTTGTTAGATGAGATATGTTGTGCGTGGTGACTGTTCCTGGGATCTAATTATCTGAAAGGGCTCCTCTGGAAAATTCGGGTTTGGGGATGGACCGTGTGTTATCTATCGCACACGGTGGGGTTCTTGAGATTCTGGAGGCGGCGAGAAAGTTCGCACTGTATTATCGAATTTCCATCGTGAATCCTCGAACAGTTTCAATGTTGCCGAAAAGAAGACTCCTCACAGTACTTCCGTCAAAAAGCCGATGCAGCTGATCTACTAGGACCAGATAGCTACTAGATGTTGGCAGGGACAGATGGCGATCGGTGTTGACTCGGACATGAAGAAGCCTCTAGGTCTGTGCCAAATTACGGCGCATTCAGCCGCAAGCTAGAGGATATGACTGGCACGCATCAATAGACGTCGTCTGAAGGTTGAGACTTGAGAGGTCTCTGCTCAGACTGAGCATGGAACGGACTTGATCAAAAAAAGCCGTTGCTTCCATTGGAGATGGATCAACTTGCGACAAATATTAACACACACGCAATCATGGTGGCTATGTGGCTACGGCCAAAGCAGCGAAGCAACGTTTTGGAGGCACCGAATGAATGGAGTGACTTGCTAAAAGTAAGCAGCCGGCAAGACTTACGCCATTGTATCCACCAGCGACTCTATTTTCTTTTCTGAGCAGAGCACTCTCTGCGCACCTCGCCGCGAGGATGCACCCTGAGCTGGGGTCTGTGTGCTTTGTTTGCTTATTCCTACTCCGAGGTAGGCCGACTGCTACTGTCCTGTGTACACTGTCCTGTGTACACTGTTGAATGCGGTTGATTCCGTTTGCTTGGTCTTGACTGCGAATGTTTCTGACGTTTCTACTCTCGTCTGTCTCTTTCTCTCTCGTACGAGGCAAAACTCCAATGACCAGGCAACGCGATTCCATGTCATCAGCATGAGCCCAAACCCGACGCCAAATGTTGGTTGAGAAAGTCCCTCTTTAGCCCTGCCGTTGCCGGCCAAGAAAACGAAGGTTCCATTATCCTCCCACTCCTCCACTGCTGCAGGCTGTCATCATTGTCGATCTCCCCCCTTGCCTCGCCTCCGCGCATCACCCCAGAAACCAGGTTGGGAAGCCTTCAGTTAGCGTGGCGGCAAGGCACAGCAAAACGAAGAGAATATCCAGGCCTTTTTTAGTGACTGAAGGTTGCTAGGTGCCCAGCTACGTGAGATACCTTACTCGTACAAAAACGGCCGCCTCGGTCGCTAGCATGTACCCAAGGACCGTTTCTTAAACGGGAGGCATATTCGTAGGGCAAAAGTAAAAAAAAAATTACCAACCAGGAACCTGGCTTAGAAATAATACACTTCAGACGAATGGAAAGCTGCGTGCTGCTGCTGCTGCTCGACTGAACTGTTCCATCCCTCGGGAGGCGTGGCGTGCAGGGGTCTAGTGCTCAGCTGCTCGCAGCTTGGGCTCTGTAATTCGCTGCCTGGGCTGCAGTGGCGCAGTGAATTTCAGCAGTTCAGTGGCTTGGTTCAACCGAAGTCGCAGCCTTCCATTTCTACGTGGCCGACGCCCTCATGCCAGCTGGAGCGTCCGTCGTCCCGTCCTGTGTGCCCTGCTGGTCGTCCCATCATTCCGCGTGCTCACAGCTGTCTGTGGCCCTCGCCGGCAAAGGTCCCATGAACCGCAGCGAGACGACGGGACGGGCTTTCCACGTCATTGGCAGTGACCCTGCTGACGATGACAAGGACCCACTCCACTGCCGGCGGCCACTCCACTATTAACATCCACCTCGCAAGAGGAAACGAGTCGTTGCCCACTGAATTCCACGTCTCGTCACTGCCGCAATTCAAAGCCTATCCAGCCGGGGCTGTTTCGTTTTCAGAGAGAGAGCCCAGTAAAAGAGCAGACGCGTCCCCGACAACCAGAGTCCCAGACTGACTGACTGCTGCGCCTGTTCGACTTTTTGACTTTCTTTCCACCTGTTCCTCCCCTCCAACAGGACCCTTTTTTCCCTCTTCCTCCCTCCATCTTCCCATCAACACCAGACAGACATCATAGATCACAGCATCTCTTTGCTTCTTGGGAATCCGGGTTCGTTCGTTCTGGCCGATCACCACTGCATCATTTCCGGTACTCATCTCGCACCTGATTGGACACTCCACCGGTCCTTGCCAACCTGCGTCGTCTCGCCAAAACCCGTTGCCGAGCCGGATTGAGTTTGATCTTTATTTATAATTAAAAATCCACAGGGGAGCTGAACAGTGAGGCACGATAGCTGCTCAATTCTACACAACCCACCTACCTCCCCTTTCCGATCACCAAACCTAGGTTTGCCGAAAAAGAACTTAACAACACTGTTTAAATTCGTCGCAGTAGTCAGTAACTACTGCTAAGTTTTCATTCATCATTCGGCGTGGGAACGACCCCGTTTTTTTCGGACATAAAGGTTACCAAGAACCTAACAACACATCCATCACCGGATAGCGATATCGATATCCGTTGCGACCGAGCAGTCGACCAACCGACGACATGTTTGGAAACATGGACTTCAACCCCGAGCTCGTCCCGGGCGTGAAGCTCGGCCTGCACACCTTTCAGTTTATCCTGTCCTTCGTCATTTGGGCATTGGAAATCGCGGTTTTCAGAGCCGACAACGCAAAGATTGTCGGCAACAATGGCTGGACATTTGGAGTGGTATGGTTGTTCCACGTCGTATCTGTGTTTCCGGAAGAGCTTTCGTGCTGACATACTTGGGTCACAGTGTTTCCTGTCCATTCCCGCTTGGATATACCTGATTATGGCACCTCGGTGGCCGAGAACCCGCAAGTTTGCAAACCCATACGCCATGGTCATCGTCGACGCCGTCTTTACCGTCATCTGGCTGTCCGCATTTGCCAGTCAGGCCGCCTACAACACCGCCAACCAGTGCGGTGATGGCTGCACACTCAGCAAGGCCATTGTCGGTCTTGGCGTTTTCGTGACGTAAGTAATCTGCGCCGTGATTATCTCGGCACAGTCTGACTTTCTTCCCAGCCTCCTCTTCGGTGTCAGCACCTTTATTTCTCTCTACACCCTGAAGCACTACCAGTTCCACGGCACTCTTCCCGGCTACGACAAGCAGAAGATTGCTGGCGATAACATCGATCCTGACAAGGCCGCCTTTTCCATGGCTCCCCATGACGAGGAGGCTTACGCCCCTGTCAACATGGACGACCACAACGACGACCACTCCTACAACGCCAACGGTAGCACTTTCGGTAGCTACAGCAACCGTTACGGAGACAACTCCGCCTATGGAGGTGCTTCCTCCGCACTCGGCCCCGAGGACGACGACCCGAACCGTTACGGCTCTCTTCCATCGCGACAGAACGCTGCCATGTTCGACAGCGAGACCGAGTATCACTCCCAGCGCCCCGGCGCCTCACCTGCCCCGGTCGACCCTTACTCTGCGCCCGCAATCCAGCCTTACTCCGCACCTACCTACGACGACGACAGGCCGGCTCAGTTCCCTGCTGGTAACTACGACCGCACGATGAGATAAACATGGCCTAGCCAGAAAATGGGAGTTGGAAACAGTGGCAGGTCCATGGCCTGCTTCAGGTTATTCGACTGGACTGAGTCCAGTGTTCATATAGAAAGCTCGGAGGGGGTTTTTCTTTTTCGGCTCACGGGGTGTTGTTGGCGTCCCACTGTAGAGGTAATCGCAAATATACCAGGCATGAACTAGGTAGACATCAATTTTGATAGCATGACGAAACATCCGATTCTATTTTCCCAGCCCGTGATAATGGTTGCACGAATTTTTTATGGTGAAAACGCCCAAACTCCGATGTATTATCCTGCTAGACACTCCCGCCATGCTGCTCGAGAACCCCCCCTTGGGGTTTTTCCTTCTTCAAGCCCGTCACTTCAATTTCCTCAGCCTGCGAGCGATATCAGCAGCCGTCTGCTGCATGGGGTTCAGCCTGCGATCCCTCGCCATGGCCTCCGCGTCATCGCCGTGCTTCGCGATCAACCTCTCCAACCACTCCCTCTCCCGCTGGCTCATGTGTCTCGGCTTCTTCAGCTCGCCCCGCGAGGCCTCCTTCTCCAACAGCCGGATCACCTCCGGGCGGCTCTCGTCGTCGATCCCGCCCCACTCCTCCTCCTCCTCTTCCGCGTCCTCTCCTCCGTCCTCGTCGTCGTCCTCCTCGAGCTCGTTCAGGGGGTCGTTGAGCGGGTTCGCGCGCGACGACTTGGAGTAGTGTATCCTGACGATCTTGCCGTCCTCGTCCCGCTCCACGCGGGCCTCGGCGACGATGGCGCGTTCCGTCGAGACGATGGAGAAGGGGTCGTCGCGGGCGGCGGCGGCGGGCCGCCGGCCGGTCGCCTTGCCGCCACTTCCGACTTCGGACAGCGTCTTCTCCACGCCGCCCGTCGGGTTGCGGAGGCGCGCAGTCAGGCCCAGGCGGCGGTAGTTTTGCGTGAGTGTTTCTTTTTTGTTCCTGTGCGGCGAGAGCGAGGGGTCCATGTGTTAGTTTTGACGGCGGAATCGGCTTGCTTTGTTTTTGGACGAGTTTGTGGTTCTAGAAAGGGGGGGGGGCGGCAGGTGCGACGGACCAGTTCTTCGCGATGATGTCGTTCCCGAGAGGGTTCAGGAGGCGCTTGGGCTTGTTTGGCTGCTTGATCTTTTGGCGGCCGGAACGGCGCTTCTTCTTCTGGAGGTCGCGACCCATCTTTGGTGAGGGATTGCCGGGGGTGGGGGGGAAGGGGGTTTAGAGAGCGAGGTTGTCGTTGATGCGTAGTTGCGCTTTTCCAGCTGGGTATGGACGGCGCTTGTTCGGGGGAGGTAGGTTTGCTCGAAGTTTTTTGAGATTCTGTTATCTTATCGTGGTGGGGTTATACTTCCCGATTCGGGATAGCATGATTTTTTCCGTACACCGACTGCTGACCGAGATCTCGGTGTACGCAGAGCTTCTGTGGTGTCTTATTCTAGGGGATGGCTAAACACACGAGGACTGTTCTGGAGATACTCTGAAGGGGAATCTAACGCACTCGACAATCGGGAAACCTCCCCAACATGCCGAATTTCTAGTCTCAGAGCACGCCTTGGATCGACCTCCTCGTATCCCACCACTTCCCCACCATATCCGCATAGAAGGTCTCGTACGCCCCCGCGTCGTCCGTCATCTCAACTTTCCCCTCGTCAAAGTGCCATGGCTTCTCTTTCCCGATGAAGTGCAGGACCTTGTGCTCGTCCCGGTAGCGCAGCGCCGCGGGGATGTAGACCCGGTAGACCCTGTGCATCTCCATGTTGTAAGTGAAGCTCAGCCTGTACCAGTTCCGATCAGCGGTGGCGGTGGCGGTACCGGTACCGCCGCACTGTGGCCGTTTCGTCGTCCCGCCTCCTCCTCCTCCTCCTTGCTTGAGGAGGAGCGTCGCGGGGTGGCTCCTGGTGCCGTCGCCAAAGAAGACGTTGAGCAGGCCCTGGTCGCCGCCGTCGAACGAGTCGACCTCGGACGCGAAGCCCGTCAGCTCGTCGTACGTCGTCGCGTCCGGGCGGAGGAGCATCACGCCGCTGTTGAAGCAGTCCGGGAACCCGATCTCGGGGGCCGCCGCGAAGGGGATGTCGGCGGGCAGGGAGAAGAGGTGGTCGAGGTTGGACACGACGAGGGTGTCGGCGTCGAGGTAGAGGATCCTCCTGAACCGCGTCAGGGACCACAGCTGGATCTTTGTCGTTGTGGCGTGCAGGTCGGGGCGGCCTATTACGGCGAGGTTCGCGGCCGTCAGCGCGGTGACCGTGGACACGGGGATGACGAGGTCGAAGACGGCCTGGAGGTTGGAGACCGCGGACTTAGACACGGCTTCCGGTGTTATCATGACGCAGAGGGGGAGGGTTGTTCCGGTCTTTCTCAGGGATTCGGCGAGGACGGCGGCGGCTGTTGAAGGGGATGATTATGTTTGTTAGACCGGTACATGAGACAAGACTGGGGATGAGTCTGGACTTGCCGAGGACGTAGTCGTCGTTCGTCACAAGCTTTGACTCATTAGCTGGTAGACTTGAGGAGGGTTCGTGTAGTGGAACGTCCTTACCGTGCAGTAAGCGTGGTCGCTTTCCTGGGTGTGAACGCTTCCCATCATGAAGATTCGCGAGTTATGTAGTTGACAACAGTGTTCTACAATGGAAAGGCTGGAAATCACGGAGCATGCTAAGACTGCAATCACGATGAGGATGAGGGGCAGGTGCGTGTAAGCTATATAGCTTCAAGTCTGAGAAACAAGCTCAAAGCATGCCCCCTCCATCTCGTTCGACATTGGGCGTTCCACGAGGTGACAGGCATAAGTCTCATCAAGAAGCCACTCAGGAATACCTAGTAAACCCCGCCGGAAGTTTGGCATTGGAGGGTGCAAGCCATGCGTCTCTATCTCCCATACCCTGCATCTTTGAGCAGGCCGAATGCCGTAGCAACCTATCGCGAGTCGAAGTGACTTCTCTCACATGAATGAGAGAGTGAAGGGGAGCTTGGCGTGCCAGCACGGCGGCACTGCGCCACTCACCAGGATGAATTAAAAAAAAAAAGCCTCAGACGCAAAACCAAGTATTGCGTACGCATAGTTTATTACTTTCGATAGCTTTCGGAGAAAAACAATAAACAAGAAGAAGCCCTGACCATGAGTACTTTATCGACAATTACTGCCCGGGATGTGGGTGCAGGGCGGCTGGTCGAAGGAAGCCTGAGCGTCTTGAGAGATGGATATGTATTTGGCCCCAAGCGTAGATAGATCCTCGTCGGGACCCTTGATTGGACGGGAAGCCGATGGACGAACGATAATACGGCGTGTCTGGCCGGCGAAACGCAGCAGTCGCAGGAGATAGGGACGAGAAAAAGGGTAAGGGTTGTCCTTGCTTGCTTTGCGGCATGGCGCGCGGGGTCGCGCGGCGGAGGTAGCTTTTTCGGAGCGGCCGTCCTCGTCGAGCTTGGGAAGTTTATGTGTCGTGTCTTGCGGAAAAAACGGAATGGCAAGGAATCTCCCATCTCTGCCGGTCGTGTGGAAGCGCAAAAGTCCTAGTAACTTGGGGCAGACCAGCTTGAAGTTCAGCAGGTAGTGTGTGATCCTTCAGCCGTTGGGGAAGACTAAGCTCCAGCATCCAGCTATAGCGTGTAATAAGACGCTCGTCGTCGTCGTCGTCGTCTTCGAGAGGGGGTGTTGTGGTCTTTTGGGTGCGAGCCATGAAGCGGCGCAGCCAGATCGTAACACAACCCCCTTTGCCAAGATTCCTCTTTTCTGCATCTCATGTCCAGAGAAACACGGTTGATGACAATTCGCGGTTGCTGCTGTGCAAAGAGTCGCCCGAGCCACCTTCGTCACAGGCTTACATCCCTCCGCGTGCGATACGCGTCGTAGGTCGGCCGTCATCACAGGCTTATCCCCCGATCCTCAATCTCGTTGCGTCTTCCGGTCTTCCCAGATATCCTGCTGGGTGCCAAGGCCCGATGTGGAGACTAGAAGTCGACGAGCTGTTGAGACGGGCCGAAGTAATATACCCCCGTATAACGGGTAAACGTTGGGAGTCAGTGCTAAAGTTTGTTGCTTGCTGTACTCGCCGGATTCTTACCCAAAATCGAGTACTACTATCTCGAGATTCCGCGAACGCCTCAAGGATGAGCGTACCGGAGCGTCGGGAAAGTCGATATCCAAGCGCACTATGTAAGCGCAGTCGCTGTTGCTTAGGGACCATGGATCGGAAAGAGTAATATGATCGATACTCCACTGCCGCACTTCACTTCATACCGACCCTCACTGAGAAGCTTGGACTGTCAAACACTTCTTGCGAAACCCTACTCGTCGAAACTCGAACCCGAACGTACGTTTATTTGAAGCTCTGGTGTGACAGCCCGGCTCCGACAAGTCACAGACTGAACTTCGCACACAAAATTAGCTCGTTTGAATCAGGGAAGGTCTTTGCATCATCACCGAGACGTTCGTTGAAACGCAAACGCAGATGGTATTTGAATCCTTATGCACATATCTACAAGTCATTACTCATCACCAAACCAGCTCACACCAGCTTCCACACGCCGTCGTTGATCTCAATCTTGATGTCACGGTTCTCGTCTATGCTCTTCCTGCCCGCGTGGAGAATAGCAGTCGTGGCAATCGTGTTCCTGAGAGTGGGCAGGCCCTTGGCGTCGAGGTCCTTGGGCTTCAGCTGGCCCGAGTTGACTTGCCTGCAGCCGTCGACGAACTTCTCGAGGGAAATGTATCCGTAGCCGGTCTGGCCGTTGAAGTTTCCGTCCTCGTCGGGCGCATAGCGCATGTAAAAGGGGTTGTACCACATCAGCTGGCCCGCGGCGTCGTCGGCAACGTCGTATCCTCTCTTGGCCTGGTCGACGCGGATCTCACCATTGGCGGCCAGGTAGTGGAAGTACTGATTGGAGTGAACGCCGGCACGCTGAGGGGCGGTCCAGCTGGCGGTGTAGACACCGGTGGCCTTCTTGCTCGGGTCGCCCTTCTTCTCCCAGTGGACGAGGACGGTGATGGTGTCCTCGGTGGCTGGGTCGCAGCCGAGGCTGGTGGCGATGCCCTTGGAGCCCGAGGCCGAGACCTTGACGGGGACGAAGCCGAGCTGGGTGACCATGGACTCGCAAATGTCGACGTGGTGGCTGTTGAGGTAGTAGGAGATGTCGGAGTCGACGCCGGCCCAGGCCTTGAAGGTCTCGAGCTGGGACTTGGGCTGGGACATGTACGAGTAGAAGTAGTTGAAGTCGCCGAGCTTCTGGGCCTTGAAGCGGGCGTCGGAGTAGGCGGGGTCGAAGCGCTTGTGGTGCTCGATGAAGACGTAGACGCCCTTCTTCTCGGCGGCCTCGATGAGGGCCTGGTGGTGGTCGAGCTCCTTGACGGCGGGCTTGGTGAGGAGGACGTGGATGCCGCGCTCAATGGCGTAGAGGGCGATGGGGTAGTGGGTGGTGTCGGGGGTGAAGATGGTGATGGCGTCGCCGGGCTTCAGGGCGTCGATTGCGGCCTTGTAGGACTCGGGGTCCTTCTGGTCGTTGGCAGGGAACGAGTCGAAGGAGGTGTCCAGACCGTTGTAGACCTGGGTGATGTTTTTGTTCAGATGTTCCCCTAGGATGGTCAGCATCTTCCTGCGTATTTCGTCAGATTCGGGAAATGACTTACTGATGGCGGGGAACTTGGTTCCGTTGACGCCAACCATGCCGAGTTGGTTGACCTTGCCTCGCCTTCTCAGGTCGAAGAGTGTGAGACCGACGACTCCGACCTTTTTATCCGAACCGGACGCACCACCACCGACAAAACCGGTGGTGTACTCGCCAGTACCAACCTGCGGAAACGTGAGCATCATGACATGAGATTGAGGATTAGCAGCACACATACCATTAGGACGTTGAGGGGCTCCATTCTGAAGGCGTCTAGGAGTTCAATGACTGGGTAATTTACGTGGGAGGGGTAGAGGGTTTGGGAAGAATGGAGAATCAAGGATCCGTGAGCTGGAGAAGGGGGCGCGGAGGCAGTGGTCTATTTAAAGGGGCTATTCGTTGGAGCCAAGCTGTACAATGCCTCGGGCGATCCACGAACGAGTAGAGGTAACAATGGTCAAAAGCAGGCGGGCCAAGAAGGTTTTGGATGAAGCTCGCCGTCAGTCTTCAAGGGTAGCTCCCGTCTCGTCTCGTCTCGTCTTGTCTCGTAGCTCCTCCGCGGGCACGTCAAGCAGGACCCGGAATAATTGAGGGGCAGCGGGAGCCATGACAATTGGAGGGATTAATGTGCCCCGCACTCCGTCATGCATCAGCTCCCGTCTTCAGTTCACTCCCGGCGAGAATAGCACGATGGACTATGGCGCCAAGGTGTTTCCGGACAGCAAGAGCGTCTTCGTTTTCATTTTGCCTAAGTCTTCTCAGCGCCGATATGCCCCGTCTGCGTTCTCGGCGCTGTACGAGCGGTTGCTCGCTTGCTTGGAGAGCGAGGCATGTGTACAGAAATGCTGGATGGTTGATTCTTCGTCACGAATGACACAACAGTCAAGGATCCGAGACTGCGGGAAAAGTGCGCTGCATTTGCTGCTCATGATGGGGGACTTCGCATGTCATTCCCGAGCCCATACCGAGCGTGTCCGAATCATAGGCGCCGGTCTACGGAGCGCAAAATCGCTGCCGCGACGTCTTCAACGACGCTGAAGTTGGGGAGACTTGGAGGATTGAGGGGTTCGGAAGAGGGGGAGGGGAGGGGGAGGGGCATCTCCAACATTTAGTGGAGCCGAGGTGTGCAAAAGTGCAAGGCACTTCAGGCTTTGATTTCCTGGTGTCGAGCCACTGCCCACCAGAACTCATGGATATTTATTATATGCCCAAAATCCTTCTTGAGGCGAGGAGACCGTCGCCTGTTGCAGCAACTAATTAACGCCGGTAACTCCCTGACAACTCCAGCCACCCATTACATCCCCTGGAACACCTAGCTGCAATCACGTTTCAAAGAAGACCAGTCCATACCTATGTAAGATCCCTACAGCGTGCTATAAAGCCGGCTCTACGAAACGATATCGCAATGGACTTGGGTTGCAGACTCGGGTAGTACGAGTTTCCGATCCATTCACATAAGAGACTAAGTGAAACGGTGTTATCCAGTGCAGAGGAGCACTGAGAGCGAAGTCGAAGAAAACTTGTTGGGGTGGTCACGCCTGCTTCAGCCAATTCCCCGCCCCCACGTACTTCAGGTTGGACCTTCATTCCACCCCCAATGCCCCCCGCCCTCGCCTCGTGACATGGATGCCCGCTGTTGTGCAACTTCGTACGAGAACGTCTTCCGAGAGGCGCCAAAACACCAGGGCTGCTTGAGACGGCAGAGCATTCGACTTTCTTCGTTGCTAGCAGGCTCGCACGAGCTGTGACGAGTTATCTGTGGCAGTTTCTTCGAAGGACTCGCAACAGACCTCTATTTCTGGAGGAATTCCGCCTTGCCTTGCATATTCAGGAACAGCATTCTGACCGGCTACTGTCGTAAAAGTAATTAGTCGCCTGCTGTGGTCGGCGTGCATGAGTTTGGGTTTCAAAGGCCCGTCGCAGTAGGTTATATAATCCTCACGGCCTAAATACGAGTAGCTCTCCTACGTAAAGATCACTCATGTTTCACAAACCTCATCAGCCCCCTAACAACGAAGAGAATAACGCCCTACCTACTTTTACAGATGTCGCGCGCGGATATCCTCCGGCGCAGAGGGAGTTCCAGCCCCTCGTGCCCCTCCGCCGCGAGGTGCTCCCCGTCTCCGCACGACCTCCGGACTAACGCGCCGCGACCCCACTTGCCTCGCCAGAAACTGGTAAAGTGTTCTCATTGGTGGAAAATTCTTCCCGCAATTTCTCCGTCCAATGACACAGGTAATTTCCATTTTCCATCACTGTTCAACCTCCACACCGAAATATCCACCGTCCCGTCCCGACCGCATCTGACCGACCTCGCCGTGTTGCTATTCTCATTCGTCTCTCCTGCTAGGCTATTGAGTAAATACTGCGGCATCTTTTGGCCTCTCAACATCAGCAACGCACAATCCGGTTCCGCCCGTCTGTCATCGGTCGTCGATGATGTTGATGGACCGGTCTGCATCTATACTAGCCCAGGTGCCTTGCTCCAGGTAAGGTGGTCAAGGCCAGGACGGAGCTCATCGTCTGGGAAAAGCTCACCATGAGCAACATTGGTCCTGGCTACCGCCGGCGCTCTGTCTTGTCTTCCATTCCACTGATGACCATGATTGATGCTACTTGGTGCTCGCCAGCCCTGCCATAAGCTGTCGCAAAGCAGTACCTGTTGCGGTCCGCTCTGGACAGCCACTCAATAACGACCCGTCGGACGACAGCGGAAAAAGACCAAGTCCTGCACCTCAGGCGAGCAACCCCGAGCTTTGGCAGCCAACGGCCGGGTGATGATCAGGAGCCTCCGTCTTGCAAGTTGCAGCCTGCATGTTCCACTACGCGCTAATGTCCAAGCGGGGCCCGAAGAGCCTTGCGTTTCGTCGCGGAACAGCCGCTCTTCCAATGGCATCCTCGGCTCAATATACCGTCTTGCTCGCTTCCAACGCCGCATTCTGGATAGGTTGCCAGCCCAGACAAGCGACCGGCTGCCTCTACGCATATCTGGTGGCATCAACCGGGAAGAAGCCATCGTTATTGGCGCATTCTTCATCGACAGGATGTGCGGTATCTGAATCCCTCTCACTCCCAGCAGATCTTCCGGCCGACGGCATGGCTACAGCCAGATGCATCGCTGGTACCGTCTATTACTGGGGTCCCTGGACCATGGGCGTGGGTAATTATGTATGCCGTCTCAGTTGGGACCAACCCGGAGTAATCGAACATGTCAAGGGAAGCTCTTTGTTTGTCTCGGATGCCGCTCGTCTTGTGACGGCTTACCGCTAAGTCACATCAAGACCCCGCCATTCACGAGAATCCTCGAATTCCCCGGATGCCGATGCTTTAACGTTCTGTACGTCGGCCAGTGCTACAAATCTTGGACCACAACTCTCGGAGAACCAACATCAAATCAAGTCTGCCGGCTGCTGTATCACCAATCTGATAGGTGACACTCGAAGTCGGGGTGCATCTGCGTTGTCCGATGCCCTTTGGTTCGCTTAGAATCTGACTACGATTCCTTCGATTTTACGGCATCTCTCGGGAATATCAACAAATCTTCACCTTGGGATTCCTGTGTCCCTCCACCCGCATCTCCATGTCTTTTTTAGCGTCCTGTCCCTCAATTTCCGATCCACGTCGACCCCTCCCCCAACTGGGGTGCAACGGAGTCTTAAGTTAGCCCCGTAGTGCAGCCCGTTAGCTCCTCCGGTCTTGGCCTCGAGTCAACACGATGTTCGATAGTTCGGGCCAATGTCCACACGAGCATTCGCTCGCGACACGTCGAATATTTATTTACCAGACTCATCCCACCCCACGCAGTCGCCCTGCTGCAAGCCCATTAGCTCATGAGAGACTTTCCTCGCCGCCTCTGGACATCCCGCTGTATAAATACAGCTCCCGCCTCGACCCATTGTTGTTCCAAGCACATCGCCCCTCACCGTCCCTCCACCCCTCTCCTGCCTGTGTCTCTATTACGGCCGACTTTCCACCCGTTTCGTATTTCTCGCTTCCTCACACACAAACACAGACCATCATGACTGTCTCCAACGGAAACGGCTCCGCTCGTCGGCCCCTCCCCGTCGGCATTTACGCCCCCACCATGACCTTCTTCGACCCCGAGACGGAAGACATCGATGTTCCCACCATCAAAAAGCACGCCGAGCGCCTGGCTAAGGCCGGTCTTGCCGGTCTGGTTGTCATGGGCTCCAACGGCGAAGCTGTTCACTGCACACGAGAGGAGAAGGTTGCTGTCACAAAAGCCACCCGTGAGGCTCTGGATGCCGCCGGCTTCCAAAACGTCCCCGTCTTGATCGGCGCCACCGAGAGCAGTGTCCGCGGCACCATCGAGCTGTCCAAGCTTGCCGCTGAAGCTGGCGCTGAGGCCTCCCTCATCCTGCCCCCCTCCTACTACCGCGCGCAGGTGGACGAGACCACCATCTACGAATACTTCGTTGCCGTTGCCGACCAGAGCCCTATCCCCCTCGTCCTCTACAACTACCCTGGTGCTGTATCCGGCATCGACATGGACAGCGACCTTCTCATCAAGCTCGCCGAGCACCCCAACATCATCGGAACCAAGTTCACCTGCGGCAACACGGGTAAGCTGACCCGCGTAGCCCTGGCCACCGACGCCAAGACTCCCTGGAAGGAGGGCTCTGGGTACATGGCCTTCGGCGGCATGTGCGACTTCACCGCCCAGACTCTCGCCAGTGGTGGCAGTGGTATCATTGCCGGCGGCGCCAACGTCATGCCCAAGGTCTGCGTCAAGGTCTGGGACCTGTACGCAGAGGGCAAGCGTGACGAGGCCATTGAGCTCCAGAAGAAGCTCTCTCGTGGCGACTGGTTCCTGACCAAGGCTGCCATCGCCGGTACCAAGGGTGCCATCCAGAGCTACTACGGCTACGGTGGATACCCCAGACGCCCTCTGAGGCGACTTGAGAAGGCCAGGACCACCTCCATCGAGGAGGGAATCCGCGAGGTCATGGAGATTGAAAAGTCGCTTTAACAGAGACGCATTCTTCTGCCACTGACTTCTCATGTTCTTACGCCAGACGAAACAAGAAAAAAATGTGCGGGCGCCACTCCGGGATGGGACGTTGGTGGGGTACAGCGACCACCGATCACGGCCGTGGGGGTTCGGGCTTCGATCTCGGGACAATGTCCGGAGCGATGATACCCCGAGACAGTGGAGACCTCAATCGAGCCCTCCCCTTCGGCCCTTCGGGTCCTATGTGACGCGAGGGAAAAGAAAAAGGATGAACATCACTGGGGTTGGCATTCGTCAATGATTGAGCAGGGAGTTATGCCGATAATGACTGGGATGATGGATTTGCATTTAACGCTCGAACTGGACATATAGACGAGGCCAGCAGGGCTCTCCATCTATTCAGCATCATTCAGAAGCGATCAATAATAGAATTAAGCTTTTCTTTTTGGGTCGTTCACGTTATTCATCCATTCATGTTTCTAACATCTATGGGCGCCACCACCTGACTTCACTCTTGAGCTATGCAAGGCAAATCGCGTGCCGCAGAGGTGACACGGCCCCATTCAGAGCTTGTATTTCCTAGGGTCCAACTCGGAAATATCTGAGCTCGTAGCCTTCCCGTCAAAGATGTACTCTGACATCAGCTTGCCCGTCGCCGGACCATTCTGGATTCCCCAGCAAGTGTGCCCGGATGCAAGCCACAAGCCCGGGACCGACGTGGGGCCGACGAGCGGGCCGTAGTCGACCTGGGGTAAGTAGCACGCCTGTTTCGCTTTGATCGAAGCCGCGGCCAGCGCCGGGCTGAACGTTGCGATGTAGGATATGATGTCGTCGCAGTTGGCCTCGTCGACCTGGACCTTGTCGGCCGTGTCTGGTAGCGGAACGTTCTTGTCCGGCTCGCCTGGTCGTGGGAAAAAAAAAACCGTCAGTTTACAAAAGAGCAACACCCGAACGACCAAGTCAACGAGGGAGAAACGAACCACAGGCGTAGACCTCGCCAAACGGCCGCGCATAGATCTCCGGATCGACGATCCTCTTGTGCCTCCTCTTCTGCCCCTTGCTGGCCCGGTGCTCGGGCACGAAGTCCGCGGGGAGCTCTATGCTGGTGAAGACGGCGTACGGGCTCACGTCGGCGTCGTAGACTACGCTGTGCGCCCGCAGCCCCGTGACCTTGCACCCGGGAACCAGCCTTCCCGTCCACGGCCCCGCGGAAACCAACACGTCCGTGACGTCCTCGATGGTCCTCGTCTCGCCCGACTCGCGGTCCAGATATTCCACGCCCCGAACGCCCTCGGCCGTCGAGCGCACCTGCTTCATCTGCGCCATCGTCCTCACCTCGACGCCCTTCTCCTGCGCCAGCGCCGCCATCGAGGTCGTGAAGTGCAGCGGGTGCACCTGCGCCGTCTCCGTGGCCCCGGGCGTGCCCATCTCGGCGTACGACTCCACGGCCTCGCGGTCGATCCAGTCCAGGTCTTTCGGCAGGACGGACTCCTCGAGCATCGACGCGGCCGCCCCGTCCTGCTTGGGAAGCCTCTCCCAGCCCTTCTCCTGCTCGCCCTCGTCGGCGCCCGGGGCCACGGCCTCGGGCTTGGCCGCGGCGTGGCGGACCTTTTCGAGCTTCTGCTTCGTCACGCGCGCCTCGAAGCTGCCGCACTGCACGCGCCGGTAGCCCCATCTCTTCCCGCCGCCGTGCTCTGCGGCGAGCTCCTTGTGCAGGCGGTACGACAGCGGGACCAGGGACGAGGGGTAGGCCCAGAGCGCGAGGAGACCGCCTGCTTTCCCCGAGGCGCCGGCGGCGACGGAGGACGCTTCGAGGATCGTGATGCGGTGGAGGGATGGGTTGTATTTTGGGTGTCGGGTCAGGAAGTATGCTGTTGTGGAACCGATGATGCCACCGCCTGGATAAGGTAGCTCTGGGATCAGCTTTTTGAAAGCGCGCGGGGAGGGGGGCGCGGCATTGGAGGAACTGGGTGAACGTACCGACGATGACGATGTTTCGCTTTGCTTGTGAATCCATGTTGAGTGGTTGGGACGGCACCGTTCGATGTGCCTTCCAGGATTATTATTAGGGCGCGTTGCTTGATGTTGATTGGGGATGGCTTAGATTTGGATTTGGGTTTCTTTGATGGCCGGCATTTCGTCACCGCGGGGGCGCGGCGGCGGTGGCGGGTGGCGCCGCCAGCTCCGCTCTGGTCCGGGGCGGGGTAGATTTCGTTATCGATAAGGTGAGCCGTGGAGCTGTGGCCCGGGTCGCAGAGCTGGTGGTTCTCGCAGATAGAACGGGATTCACCTGAGCTGCTGGGATGATTCTCGGTGTAGTAATTGGCCCGAGACCATTGGCTAGCTGGCTGCAAAAGGAAACCAGAGCTGGGTTAAGCTATCCAGATTTGGCAATGACTTCGATGATGCGGGGTGATGTCGGACTAGGTATTGATCCGCTCGTGGGCTGGGTCCCGTCCCGACGGGACTTATCCCCATCGATACCCGGTTGGAGGGCTATAGATAACGCTTAGTAAGGCCACAGATGACGCTTAGTAAATGGTGTGCGCCGGTGTTCCAATAGACTAGGATGCCGTCCACTTCGGCGTCTTTGCCTCTACTTGGACTCTTCGCCCGGCACGGAAGGCCCGGAGTTCGGAGACCGGGACAATGCATTTGGCCGATTGGGTCCACTCTCACATGTCCCGCGTTCGCGTTCGCATTTTGTCCAAGGTGAAGCGAAGTTGCGATGCTACTATACGTAGTACCATGTCTATAACGATGAAACGACGTGTCCCGGGTATCAGAGGAGGCTATCACGAACGACAGTCGAATCAGTAATTCGTCACAAAAGAAGCCCCGGCTGTAACCGTTTCGGACCGCTGTTCTGGACTTTTGTTTGAAGCTCGGATCAGCTCCCGTACCGAGGTCGATGAAGAACTTCAAGACTCTGAACCTCCCGCAGAAAGCGCAACGGGGCCCCACTCTCGGCCGAGACCCCGTCACGAACAGCCGAGCTTTGGCCAGGCGAGGGCAGTGATGGGCTGTAACTGTGAAGTCCCTCTCCGCGTCACGTACCTAATGTAAGGTATGTACACGTTCCATGACTTTTGCGGGTGGTGCACGTCCCCGTGCCCCGGGCCCCATTAGACACGGATTGAAACTTCGTCCCGGCATGACCAACATCCAATGTCCTCTTCACTGATTCATCGTCGTGGCGCGGAATGTTTGGTCGGATTGCCAAGTACAAATTTCCTCCCTTAAACACGTTTTCTTCCCGCAGCCTACTACCGTGCGGACGTCTTGCCATCCCTCAACCTGATCGCAACCTTTACCGGAACAATTGCGGGACCAGCGCCTTTAACGTTTACTCGACGACATCCGATAGCGGGGTATTAATTCAGAACCTCGTTTCAAAGCAAAAAAAACATCAACATCGACGACAAATCGCAACAATGGCGTCAGCAACCAGTTTCTACGATTTCAAGCCCCTGGACAGTACGTGACGAACCACGCACACCACCTCCCTTTGCTCTTCGTACCTGCACTCGCAAGCGCTGACATCTCAACTTCCCCCACGAAACAGAGCGCGGCCAGGAGGTCCCCCTCGCCGACTACAAGGGCAAGGTCGTGCTGGTCGTCAACACGGCGTCCAAGTGCGGCTTCACCCCGCAGTACGCCGGCCTCGAGAAGCTGTACAAGACCATCAAGGAGAAGCACGGCGACGACTTCGTCATCCTGGGCTTCCCCTGCAACCAGTTCGGCGGCCAGGAGCCCGGCTCCGACGACGACATCCAGAACTTCTGCCAGGTCAACTACGGCGTGAGCTTTCCCATCATGCAGAAGACGGACGTCAACGGCGACAACGCGAACCCGCTGTTCCAGTGGCTCAAGGAGGAGAAGCCCGGCATCATGGGCATCAAGCGCATCAAGTGGAACTTTGAAAAGTTCCTCATCGGAAAGGACGGCCTGGTTAAGGGCCGCTGGGCCAGCACCACCAAGCCCGAGTCTCTTGAGAAGCCCATTCTCGAGGAGCTGGAGAAGAAATAAACTTGTCTTTTTCTTTTTCCTTTTTGTTGTTTTGAACTTGATACCTACGCGGCGAGGAAATGTAATGATGAAGTGTGATGGCTTGTGGAAGAGGTGGAGGATCTGACCAATGTTAATGGATCAATAGAATCGTTGATCAACTGACTCCCTTTTTGCATGCCGTCTCCCAGTCTCTCTTTCGCGGTGACTTTTGGGCCTTGAGGCGATTGGATCGTTGCATTTTGGAGTTCATCTGTAGCGAGTTCACGCCTCACCGCCAAAGCCAAGAAGAACCCTTCTTCAACCTCTGTGCCGAAGCAAAGCAAAGACATGAACGATTCTCAGCGTCTCATCTCGTGGGCAGTGTTCTGCATTCCCGCTTTTTACGTTGGACCGAGTGGGTATTCTGCTTAGGAACAGTTGGTTTATCCTCGCGCCAACTAGGACGCCTACTTTGCTACCATCTCCCCGAACTCACACAAAGTCGAACAACGTTTGCCGTATCCGGACTCAGCTATGAGTGTTTGCACCAAAGGTGACCTCCAAAACTGTTCCAGAGGCCCGTTTGCTTCCCACAAATCTTCGTGCCTTCATAGCTCCAGCTCGAACGGCATGAGCAACGAGATGGAATAAACACTACGTCGTTCGATTCATCTCGCCGTGCTAAGAAACCCAGCCTTACTTGCAACACACAAGGGTAGCCTAGTCCCCCCCCATGGGAGAGTAGACACCCACTTTGGGACTCGATATGACCGATTGATTCGGAGGATCGAATAATAGAATTTTGGAGGCACGTGTGCTCATCAGTGCGAGACTATCGTGCCACAATGACCCAGGCCCCCGGAAACAGACATTTGAACAGGACCATAAGATTATCGGAACGATTAAGAGAATATTGAGATGATATAGCACTTTGATGACATGTAACACAGTTGGTACTTGATAGCCTTGCTACATACATAGGTAGACTACGTGCTCTGCACTTGCAATGTCTCAGGAACTGATGGTCCAAGAAGACGAGACGCAATGACGTGCACCGTTTCGAGATTTCGCGCCCAGATGATATTTCCGGTGATGTTGTTCCCCGGAAGTTGTGTCTTTGGGTGTGCTGTGTTTGAATCGCGTCGTCCAAGATAGGTACTGTCCCAAGACAGACTGTATCAGGATTTCAGGGTACGACATGGAGTTGCGCGAAACGTCGCATGGGTTATGCTCCACAGACAGTCAAAACCATACCTTTCACGACGGCAACGTGGAAAGACGTTCGGCGACTGACTGACCAAAGTGGGACTTGTACAACCAATATACCACCTCAGCTTCGAGTAGGGATTCAACCTCATAAAGCTCCTCTCGTGTGCCGTTGAAAGATGGCACCAATGCAGCAGTAGACGCCGAGGCAGGCAGGCGTAAGCCGTTCATCGTGGCTCAACACCAGGCATGATCTCACGTGCCGTGACAGTACGAAGGTTGCTTCGAATTCGACAATCTGAAGCACTGCCGTGCTTAACAAGATCGCACATCTCGATACCCTGCTTTTTCCTAGAGTTTCCAGACCAAGGTAGGAGAATGAAAGACGCCCACAGGGCATGGCATGCATTGAAGGATCAGATGAGCCAGGAACCCAAGGCCAGGCAGGCATCGGCTCTGAGAAACTTGTTGTGCGCACACTACTGGACCCGAGCATTCTGGATTGAGGGATACTCTGAACAGATTACTCACGTCAGATGGAAATAGTCCGTTGTAAACAAAACCAAAAAAAGTCAACGTCATGGTCTATTCAAAGCCGAGGACTCTCCCCCGACTCAGTAATTCTACGTATCGAAGATGACATGCGTAAACATGTTGCGCCTGGGGAAGGGGGAAAAGAAAAGACTCGAATCTTGGCTATGTAGCAAACCTCATGCAAGTCCGCTTCCAACCAACATGTGTCCAACAAACCACATGTACCGGCATCTCAAGCTCAACAAAGTAACAACATCGCATCCGGCCAAGAGGAGGCACGGTATTACCCGCATACCAAGTAGCCCCTTCCCCCCCACCGCAAAGATTCAAGACGAGTTTTAAAGCCGCTTCTCAAGTCTCGGATCCGGTGCGCACAAACTCAACCTCCCACGACAGCAGCACGAGGCTAGGCCGAGATACGAACTTGGGCGGTTGACTGGCACAGCTTCTTCGAGAGGGTATCACAAAAGCCGAGACAAGCGTCACACAAAAACATGATGATTTTCTGGAAGACAAAACAGCCGAATGGGAAGGATAGACGTCGCCATGTGACGCCGGGGTGAGAATCGCCCCCTCCCCCACGGCGTTCGTCTGCTGTGACACGATGCCGCGTCGCCGCCGCCGCCACCTCATCTCATCTCGTCCCAGCACCAACAACAACCAAAAAAAAAAAAAAAAAAAAAAAAAAAAGGGAACCCGGCTCTGCATCGTCGCCGTACATCGTTCCAAGACTTCAATCCGCACGCCCTCCCCCCCTTGTCCCCCGGCTTCCATCACAAATCCACTCGAGCACGAGCCGGCGTGCACCAGCCGGCAACCCGGTGTTCGCTTGAGCAGAAGTGCCGGAGGCTCGGAAGCGATCATGGAATACAAAAAGCAAGGTGGCCCGGCTCGTCCTGTGCTACCGTGGTCCGTAGTCCAGAATCCCGCCTCAAACTTGCGTCCTCAACGTTGCAAAACAGAACATTTGATGAAGAAACAAACAGGGAAGCTGCGGGAAAAAAAAAGCGTACGCATACGGAAGAGAACCAGCTAGACAGCATAACGCCATAGAAGATGAGGATTGCGACAATACCAAAAAAATAAAAAAATCCCGTATTATCCCTCGCGGTATCTCGAGAGCCTCAAGAGCGGCAGAGCCCCCAGGCAGGTCGCAACAGCCCGCCGGCTTGGCTTCCATACGGACGGATACCTCCGTGGGATAGCAACAGCGGGACTACGCGTGCAGATTGCTTGGCCCGGCCCCGTGTTTTTCGTTTTCCACATTGCTCTCTTCCATTGCTACTGTCGCCTGCTTCATTTGTCTTCAAGCAGGCCCCTCCGATGATAACTGACGGCGCACCTAGCCAAGACTTCTTGACCTGTACGGCACCGACCGCATATGCCGCTTTCATTTGCGCCCCATACCCACCCGCATCCGACAACATCAAGAAGTGAAATGCGATCCTGCGTCACAGGGTGACGCACTACCCTGCCCCACGGTACGAACCGCCGGAGCTGGATTCTGACGTCTGGACATCGAGATGTTAGATAGAAATAGAAATCTCGTCTTCCACTCACACGACCGAGATAGCGTAAGAAAGAAGAAAAAAAATAAAGGCATGGCGATGGCCTCATGCGAAGGCGCAACGTAGTCCGATGTCGCTGATCAACGCGATCAAGGACCTCATCCGATAGGCTTCGACCACGTCACACGTCGAACATCTCGCCATCTTCAGCAGCGCCGGAGTGGTAGATCTCGAGCATCAAAGGCCAGAGCAGAAAGGATCGGGTAGCCTTTCGCCTCCCGCTCGTTGGGTCGAAGCAGCACGCGCCGCTGAGTAGGGTTGCATACATGGCTCCTGAACAACGTCGACGTCCGGCTCTGCACAAGCAGCCAAGCGAGTGGGCGAATTCCCATGCAGGCAGACAGAGTGAGAGAAACATTACAGCCGTGACTCGACCGGAGGAAGGATGTGTGTGAGAAAGAGAGAGAGAGATAGAGAGAGAGCGCGAGCGACAGAAACAGCCGCTCACATCCCAGGAATTCCTGTATCTCCTCGACAAACCCTCGCTCAACGAAACCGTCCACCTTTCGCGCGTGCAGATAGATAGGTACGTGATATGTGCGTCCCCTGCATCTCTTTTACTTAACCCCCTGTGCCGATGCGGGCCTGCGGCAGCCGGGCTGGGAACTTTTGTGGAAGCCAAGCCGGGGTCACGCCGCACTGAGAACATCTCCGCAAAGCCCAGTTCAGACGCCGGATCGGGCAAAGAGCTCGAGCTGGTGTGTGCAAGACACCCTTCTGTTTGCTGCTGTCGTGCCGGGATGGAGAGGCGGCGGGCGGCAACAAGATCAAAAGCTTCCGGAGTCAGTCGTTCCTGGCAAGAGTCGACACGCCTTTTGTCGGGGATATTTCCCTCGTCGTCAGAGAGTCCCAACCGCGATCTTCATTTCGGCCGCGACTGGAGCGTCACGATGAGGCTCATAACCTCCAGAGTATCGAGGGGGCAGCAGTTCAGAAGTCAACGACAGTTGAACCCTTAATCTGAACAAGGCCGAGTCGGCAACTTCGCCAAGAAACGGACTTGGACGTAGCGTGCAGGCTAGCCTCAACTCCAAGGCGAAGGGGGAAGGGGCTACGGGAGTGGTAGGACTTGTCCACCGCGTGTCAGGAAGCGACTGCGGGGGAACAGCCGTGGGCCCTTTCGTCGTCAACGGCCGAGTTCTAAGTGAGATCGCACGTGTGCGAGACTCGCCCCGATCAATTGGTTGTCCTTGCGGAGAAAGAAGATTGTGACATTGGCATTATCAAATCGAGGGTTCAATTTTAGTCATGGCGTCTTGTCAGAATCCTCTCCGTCGGTATCGTTGGCTGGGGAAGAAAGCTATAGCCACGGGACGCACCCGAGCAGTTTGCGGGGAAAGGTGAGCATCGATGAAAGGCACGCGACGATGTTAATTCATCGTTGGCCAGACTAACGCGGCCCCCTCGCTTGTTGAACCTCTCATGAGACAACACAAGACGCATCAAAGACGGACCATACTCCTGCGCGGTAGCTCGTGTAAGAGGCATGGTATTCCGGATCCTTTCGGGCATCCGAATCACGTACAAGTCTTTTTCAACTCGTCAGCGGATGGCAAAACCAGCCAATTGGGCTCTGATGCTGTCATCATGACTGGTCTCCAGAGTAAAGTCCGCTGTAAGCATGAGCGAGGCGAATCAGAGCAAATGCAATTGTCATGGCTTGTCGTGGTTGTCTGGACTTCGTAGCACGAGGCAGGCTAGACATACCAGGATCCTCCACAGATGCTCCTCCGCGTGACAGTATCGGGTCCAAAGTAAGACACCCCGACGAGTGATTACTGAAGTAGTATAGATGGAGTGAGGCCAATAGTCGCCACTCAAGTCGGAAGCATGCGTGTGCGGCCGGCCTAGAGGTAAAGCTGATCACTAGCAAACGCATGAGATTGCCGCTCTAGACTCTCGTTGAAATGTTGGTAGGTAGGTCGGCCAAGGCCCAAAGCAGACTTTATAACGTCTACTCCACCTCGCAGTCGTAGATTGGTGCGGTCGTAGGAGTTGGCCATTCGTTGACCATGGGGCAACACTATCCCATGTTGAGATCGTGATTGCAACGTTGCCACGCCCAATGAGAAAGCGGCAGTCGATCTGGCTCGAACGTGGAGGCGAGCCGACAAGACCGTATGAAAACAAGACAGATCGGCGACGATCATGACATGTCGAGGTCGAGGAAGAATAAGATTTGCACTAAAGTTGAGAAGGCGTGGTCTTTTCAGGATCGCCGTCAACCAGCCTCGGTTGTAAATCCCAGGACATGATGATTTGGACTGGGACCAGGCGCTTGCTTGCATCCAGCATGGAAGCGACCTCGTCTGTAAACCGCTATTATAAGGGCCGTAGCAAAGAGCAGGGACAGCGGCAGGTGTTCTGGCCAGTGAATGAAAGGCTGAAAATGTCTGATAAGTCCAGGTACCCAGCGACTTGTCGAGCAGAGATTGATATTAACCCAGGATTTCCGACCACAGACAACTGGCAGGCAAGTCTCTTAGGTGCGCGGGATGATGGGATGGTGCAGGTCTCAAGACATCTCATCATCGACATCATCATTCCTGCTGCAATCACTGAGGGCGCGGCCTGTGACGGCCGTGGCGTTTCTCGCAGAGGAAGACGGGGGCCCAAGTATGAACCATGACCTGATGTAGCTTGAGAGATGAACCATGGTCGAACACAGCTGCAAGTTTCTATGTTGATTGAAAGGAGGGTGAAGGAATGGCTTCGGCAGGGATAGTTGGGGGTCCCACCCTCCACTCACCTCACCGGCCAGTTTAGCGTGCATCGAGTTGCAGGCTCTGCTGGTTCTGAAGTGGCGGTGGCCTCACTTGCGAGACATGATGGACATTGAATGGTTCAAGGTTTCTCTGTCGTCCAGTCAGTAGCAGTGAATGACTGAACATCATAAATCCGGCCGTTGGACTGGGTTGATGGACAGAAGACTAGAGGAGAATGAGATGGTGTTGGCAATCCCAGATGCTTTTCTCCAATCATGTCGCCAAAGTCTGATAAGTTAAACTGGTCTTGACTTGTGTGGGTGGGAAAGGAGAGATTGAGTGTGCTGTCGCATAGCCGAGTGAGTGATTGCCTACCTCGTAGGCTGTCGGGAGAGACCAGGAAAAAGAAGAGGAAGAATATGACGGCAGCATACAGGGGAAGATTGCTCTTTGTCGGCTGGTTGCCTGTTTTGGCCGGAGAAGTTCGCGCGGTAGGTGACGGTTGACGAATGACGGGAGGCGGGCACTTAGACACGCCTAATTTTAAGTCGACCTATATTCGTCAACGGGTATGAGCCGGTGAGCGCCGCTAAGGGCCCAAGGAATTTTTGTATCGAGTGGGGCTTAGACCTCCCTCCGCTAACTGATAAATGGCGTTTTGGAGGCTTCCATGCAGTCTTCGTCCGCCGATGGTGGTGGTGTTTATTTGATCGCCGGGACGTCCTCTTATGAGGCCCGCGTCGAGCTTACTGCTAAGTATATACCAGAACGAAATATAAAACTTAAACCTTCTTATATCCCCCCCCTCCTCAGTATATTCCCTAGTAAGCTAAGTAGGAGTATCTATATATCGATATTAAGGTTATATACCTCCTAGAAAGTACTAGAACTAAAATTAGAATTAGAGCAGCTTTTAATTAATATACTTTAGTAGTCTCTTTATATAAAGCTACTAAGTAGTTAAAAATAAAAGTTAATAGTAGCTAGGTTTTTAGCTTAAGGTTACCTAAGAATTCATTGTAATATTAATTAGCATAATAGTAATATAATTAAAGCTCTTTATTTTCTTTCTAAGTTTAATAAGTTCTATAAAAGCTTCGTTTATGTTATTCTCTACTAGAGGCTAATATATTTCAGATATATTACTTACTATTAGTCTAAGTAGCTTCATAACAATAAATATATAAATAAGTTTTCAAACTCCCCTTATATTAAGTATTATCAGGAAAAATCCTAATATCTATATACCTTATATATTTTTAATAGTAATTTCTAAATTAAATATCACAGTATTTTAAGAGGACTTTTAGTAGCCTCTAAGTTATCTTAAATTCAGTAAATAATATTCAATATTATCTAGAATCATAGAAGGAGTAGTACTAAGCTATTGCTTAAGATAAGCGCAGCCTAGGCTGCGTTTTTTATAGTTATAGTAGTATAGAATCGCCTTATTGATGAAATAGTAGTAATAAGGTGGCCCGCACTAATAGTGCGTGCTGAGAAAAAGTGTGTAAGAGGGAAGTTGTCTTCGTCCGCCGATATGCATTCAGCACGCTAGGCAAGAATCGTAACTCTCCTGGACACGACTGAAGCCTCGTGATAAGCGTTGCTAACGGCCGATGAAGCAATGCTTTGGGATAATGTCGCCCTCTTGAGTGATCACTGCAGCAGCGCGACGTATGGCGGAGGCAATCCGAATTCAGATCACAATTCTCATACGTCCAAGGGTCGGCTGCGTCTTACAAGGGAAAACGATTGGCGAAGCACCACTTTAGACAAACTGAGCTCGGCTCTGCCGTTGGTTCGTTTTCGGTACTTTCATTCAGCCTTGCGGTACTTCATGAATCAGAAGTGCAGGGCTCAATCGAGGAGCAAGGGGTTCAGTCGGCGCTTTTTCTCGAAAGAGGATTTGCCAGCTCGTACTGATTTTAGGCTCAGCTTGTCAAGACTCAATTGAGAAGAAGAAAAAGAGCTAGGACAAACCAAACATGCCGAGGCTAGATACCCGGGGCCCAGCAGCATCATCATGAGTCGCGTGTTGTCGTGTGGGCGAGGGGCTATGTTTGTGGATATTGCCCGAGACCCTTGGACGTCAAGTCCGTTTATTGACTCGAGAGGCGGACAACAGCAAATTCTTCTGCGAGGGGTATGTTTGTGAAGCATCGCGGACACCGAATCTCTTACACTCCCAGACCCACGACAGGCCCCCGGCTAGTAGATCCCATGTCAGTGAACGTCAGTCTCCTCAGAACTTCCCGACGACTTGACGCTTTGCAAGGGTATATAGGAGTTGATCGCGTTCGGTCGGGTCCGATGTCGAGTGCTTCGGAGAACTCAGCCATGTTCAAAATAGCTGAAATGGAACAGGGGAGACCCGAAACCACCAAACCCATAGAAGCATGTGAAGATTTTAGGAGTCGGCCGACCTTGTGGTAATTCAGTTAGGGGAAGCTCCGGTGAGCCCCACAATGACGATCTTGTCGCTCTGCCGTGGCTTGTCCATGACAGGCAGTTACAAACCACCAGCACGCTGTCTCTGATGGCTGCTTTGATACTTGATGAAGTAGGATTCTGACGGACGACAGACTGGCGCACTGCATAGGCGAGGGAGGCTAACGCGGCAGGGCTTGTGCAATGCCAGCGCCAGGTCATCTCTTTTCAGTTGGTTGAGCGCAACGTCAACCAGCATCGTCATGTTGGTTTTTCTGGTCTCTAGGTTTTCTGGAGCCAGGCGCCTTTTACAACCCAGACAGCACCAGCCGACGAATCTCAAGACAAGTACCTGTACGCAGGCCGGACAAATTGGCACTACGTGCGATGGCGACAACGTGGGTTTCCAGTGAGAATGCCGGTCAACAAATTGGGGACGGCCTCCGAAAGCTCGGCGGGCTCGAGACATTGTGCAAGATGACAGGGGCTGCGCGCTGCGAAAGAGTGTCATACCAGGACGGAACAATTGTACAAGTTAGGTCAAATAACCGTCGCAATGTGCCTCTGCAGCCGCAGCCGCAGCCGCAGTCGGCAGTACGCTCCATGATATGCCACAGCCGATGGGAAACCATCATTGTCGCAAATACAGTACAAACTGGTGGTGAACCACAACAGGGCAAGTTCAGATTCGAGGCCAAAGTACCTTAGCCAGGGTTGATGGGTAGTTTTGGTGGGCTGTGACGGGTCCGACGACAAGTCTCGGCAGCCTGGCTGGCGGTTGAGGCCGACGGTAACTGGACGGTCAATCATTGGTGATGCTGTCCTTCTAGCCCCAAGTTTCCTACTCGATGTGCAAGTTTGCGGAGCAGGAAAAAAAAGCGGAGATTAGTGCTCTGGGGAGCAGAAAGCTCCGCGAGGTGGTTGGTCGTTACTTTCGATATGCCGAAGGGCCAATGGTGAGGTTAGGGCACCGGTAATACCTGGTAAGCCATCTTTCCCGCACTACATCTGGTGAACACCTCAGTCAAGAGGGGTTGATAATGGACGCGCGAATGCGACTTGGTATCCCGAGGTGAAGTATTTCTGGCGAAATGCCAAGCTGGCGGAACATTGGGCCGTAGAGGAGGAACCAATAAGGTGAAAGGCATCGTTGATAAATATGGTTCCTTATCGAGTGTTCTTGCAGTCATTCTAGTCCAGAGTTGGTAGTCTGCCCTGGGCTAGAGACGGGACAGAGGACGATGCGGAAGGATGGCATAGTCTGATGCAGAGTTCTTTTGCAGACATTCCAGAAGACTGTCCGTCCTTCTTCCATCTTTCCTTTCCTAAGTGACCGAAGGAAGCCGCTGCCTAGATGAGGGTAAGGCAGGTACGGCCATGTAAGCCACATCGCTTGGGTCGAGGATGTGGGATGGTGAGAGAGGTGAATGATGGAGGGCATCCAGGAGGTGCGGGCGAGAGCTTGGAGAGACGGCGGAAGGGTGGCATGCCGTGCCATACCCCTTCCTCCCCCCCTTTTTTCCCATTGCCTCTGCAGTCGTGCGGTAAGGTAGTTGTATCTGGCTTGACCTGCTGCTGCAACTATTGCTGCAAGTCACTTCCATTCTGTCCAACGAGAACGAAAGTGTGGCTCGGGTGTTTGGCCTCGGAATCGGTTGCTTGACGGCAGAAGACGCGTCGAAGTCTGCATAGAAGGTCTGGCAACAGCGCCGGCCGTTCAGTGGCATAACGAAGAGGCTGCTTCCACCCCTGCAACGCCCTGCAATGGCACTCTGCTGTGCTCCTTGGACACAGCGCAACGGCGCAGCTAAAATCAAATCAGCAACAAGCCAAGCCTCCAGACGCCGCTCCAGCCTGGCTCTTTGTGTCCTTCTGTAGCATCCCAGCGCTTCCATCAAGTTGGAGGGTGGTACGCTTGGTGGGGGATCCTTGGGGTGGCACCGTGGTAGTGAGGAGATTCACAGCATCTCGCGAGGTACGGAGTGCGTGCTGGTATCTTACCTTATCGTGAGATATCAAGCTTGCTGGACTAGCCTTTCCCCCAGAAGCATGACTAGAAAGGATGAGAAGCAGTCGTTGAAGGATGGCTTGACACGGGTCTAGAAGACCTGCGATGCGTCGGGATGTGATGTGATGATGGTCAGTCATGGTCCTCGGAGCGGGATGGTAAGGTAGGTAAGGTGGGTAAGGTAAGGTAAGGTAGGCTACGGGGAACAGGGCATCTTTGGCACTTTTGAGGTAGGTAGGTAGGCGCGCTTTAGCCCCCTCTACTACTACTACTACTGCTATTGCCACTGCTAGTCTGCTACGCACCTCAGCAAGCAGGTGCTTCTCAACTGCCGGCGTGTGCTTTCTCCAAAAGCCAGCGCCATAGAGACAGAGTAAGGTACTGTAGGTGGTACCTACCTACCTCACCTACCTTCACCAATACATGATTCCATCTCCATTTCCCGTGCTAGCTACTTTACCTACCTTACCTTACCTAGTGCATCCCTCATCAAATTCCGCAAGCGACCAAGCCGACAGCAAGACAAGCCTTTGGCACTGCGCAGGGCATCCCATCCCATCCCATCCCATCCATCCAACGACATCCAATCTTCTATCGTCGAGTCGTCGACGGCAATTGCGTCTCCGGGCAATGGACAGACAAGACAGCTCGGGATGAACACGGCAAATGACGCCCGTCAGTCATCTCGCCCACCCGCTCTCGACGAACCGCCAATTACTTCTTAGTTCTTGCTCTTAGCAACCTACCACCTTGATCCATTTGACAGACAGACAGCTCACTTTTCACCACCAGACTGCTGCAGCGCTTGCATAGGTCGCTTCTTGGCCCCTTTGGTCGGACACCGGAGTCGGAGACGGCGCTGGAAGGACAGGGTTCCCGTACTAAAGATAACCACTTCTCTGCAACACTGTTGATATCGAGAATGGGTATTGGGGGCCCCCCGATATTACACACATGCGAAATGCATTGCTGTCTCTCCACCACGAGCCCCATCAATTACCGCCATGCCAGCATCGCCCGCATGACAGGACAACTCAAAATTTGCCCAATATGGCCATTGACACCCACTGAGTGAGTCCTGACTTGTGTCTGCCGCGGTACCTGGCTGTGGCAACGAGCACTGGCGCCATACCGGTACGGGCGTCCTGCGTCTTCTCTGCTTGGGAGATGAACAGGAACAGGAATAAGGCCGGGAAAGGGACATGGACAAGACCCGAATTGCTCCGCCGCGGGGCGCGGGGGTTCAACCGTTCACCTCGTCGCACAGAGCACTTTTCTTCCAGCACAGCTTTCCTGCACTCAGCGGGGGGCTGAAGGGCGACCGACGATGAACCACTGGCACCCCGTCATCATCCTTGCCAGCTCGGCTCGAGGCAAAGGATGCCGAGGAAAAACAGGGGAGACGAAGATGCACCAAAGACGCCGCCAGATACCTGCCCTTTGACGCGGGGCTTGAAGCCAAATGGCGTACTATGCAAAGCGGCCGACAAGTACTCAGTTGTATTCATCCGCCTCGGACTCGGCGCGCCTTGTCTGTTCGTCCGCTGGGGTCTGATTCTGAACTCTCTGCCAGAGAGAGCAAACCCTCCAGCCGTCACATGCATTTCGCTATTCTTTTCGTCTTAACGCAGTTACGTCTCGCTGCTTGTGGACTTTTTTCTCTTTTTGCTGGCACCGCAATCTTTCGAGAGTCATCTAAGACACAGTCTCAACCCCACAAGCCAATGGACTTCCTGGGTGGCTCAAACTGTTGTCTGAGCAAGAAAGCCCGGACGGGATTGCCCAGCTACCGAGATGTGGCTTTCCGTTGACAAGTCCTTGCTGGCAATTCGATTGATCATTGGCCGAGCTGGGCTGGCCGGTTCTACGTTGATGGCTTGTGCCAGCGCCAATTCGTCCCAACATCGCGGCCCTTGAACTCCTCGATGTTAATTGGCATACCAGCTAACATTGGACAAGAGGTCCTTCTTACCTTAAGGTGACTTATCCGCTCATCCAAACTCAAGTACCGTTCCCGCCTTACCCCCGTCTACGACATTCCGCGTCTTTTTTAGGTCGCGGTGCCTTGTTCCTTGCCCGCAGCAGGTCGAAAGTTAATTTCAAAGGCTTGGTGTTCTTGGAAATCACCTCGAGCTTCTGGACGCAGAGGAAGCACGCAAGCCGCCTGGCTAGCTGCCAATCAACCTCCGCCGCTGCTGTTGTCCTTGTTGCTACATCAGGTACCCAACTCTGTTCTGCCGTGCCCTGTAGCGCGGCAGATGCAGTAGCATTGCATCGCATCGCGCTGCTGTAAACCGCGCTGCTGGCAGGGGTCGGCAAGGTGCAGGGTGGGTTTGTGGTGGGTTTGCAAAAGGACCTGAGCTACACGCTAAGGAGCACCACAAGCCAGCCCATGGCCTGGAGCTCAGAATCCGGTTCGGAGACTGGCGATGGGTATGCTTTGCTACGCTTTCTGAAAGTCGAATCTGACACTGATCCTGTCCGCCTTGTCTCTTCCTCTTGTCTCGGCCTTTTGCTGTTCGCGCTCGAGAAGTGTTGCGAGAGACGGCTTAGCTGAGACTCAAGGACGATCGACAAGTTGGCGCCATCGGCACCTCAAGGCAGAGCCAAGGCAACGGGCCTCATCGAAGTCTCCAACATCTCTTCTCTCTTCGCCATTCACTTTGTCAGATATCCAGGCTCGCAGACGTCTGGATTTCTTGAGATACCCTGAATACGAGTTCCTGGGGTCGGGATGCCTCGCGAGTCGCGACAGGGATCGCAAGCGCCGCCAAATGTCGACTCTTATCCTCGCCTGCGGCCTGTTTCTTTACTGGTGCGCGCATTGATCATTCTCCGTCTCGTCTACCATCACCCCCGCAATCCTCTATCACGTCTTATCTTGCTGGCCTCCCGTGCTGCGGATGCTGTCACGGCGGCCTGGTAATTACTCTCTTCAATCTATGTCATCAGTCATGGTATCTCAACGGCGGAGACGCCAGCCATTGACGATGCCTGCCCCGAGTCGTACGGACCTCAGGCCGAGGTTTTCCAATAACCATCGGTTTTGGCCCAGAGTGTTCCTCGGTACTTCCGTGCTCCGGCCTAGGCTTACATCCGCACCTGTTCTTAACGTCGATTTCTCCGCATCTGACCTCCTCTTCTCCAACATCGTCAAGCAGCAGCATCGTCCTCCTCACCCAGCGTTCAACCTCAGGTAGGGGAAATGAACAGGGCATGCAGCGCCTCAAGTGACTGGACAACCAGGACCCCTGTCGCATCGACTGCCTATATCTTGACCAGAACAACCTAAAATCGCGGACAAGCCAGGCAAAGGCAAGGTATCTGGAACCCTGGACTCTGTACCTGCAATGGGATGGGGACTCCTTCTTGTCAGGGGCCCCCTGGTCTTCAGACATTTGGCAACGGACCCGCTGATCTACTCATCTTCATCCTCTCACTCTCTGCTCTCACTCGCTCTCTCTACTTTGCGTTCCCCTTAGCCTTGCCTACCACTGTTCGTCCTGTCTCTCGAGCTCTGTGTTCCCCCGTCCACTAAGATCGAGAGCACCACTACGGAGTCAGAAAGGCGAGGCACACACCCCTACACACCCACACAACCCGGCTCGCCTTCACGTAGGTTTCTCTCCTTCGGTCGACGTCGCCGCCCCCGGTCTCCCATACTGCTCCTCTGCCTCCCCACCGCCGTTGGCGCCATCAAGTTGCCTCCTGTGGCCCCGTATACAGACTCTACACATGATGTACTTCCATACTGCCTGTGCGATTGCTGAATCCCTCCCCCGGACGAGTTGCTTACACTAGTGAGGAGGGCCATGATCCATGTTCGCCGCCTGTGTATCTCTAGCCAATCTCTTATCCATGCAACCAGTGGTTGCCAACAGGCACGCCCAACACGGCGCGATCCATTTATACACTCCTCACCCCCAAGTCATCTCAGTTTCGATGTATCGCCGCGTCTCTCGACTTTATCCGTCGACTTGGTTTTTCCTTCTACTCGTGCCTGAAGTAGGATTCTGTTTTTCCGCATTAAAACGTATTTGCCCTCATTGTACGGAGCCTTGTTGATCTTGCGGACCTGTCTACTTCCTCGTGTCCGGCAGTGCCTCGCATATGCGCCACCAACATTTCTGAAAGTCGATTCGCATCTCAAGTCGCCACGATGACTGCCCCTATCACTCAACAACAAACTGCCCAGGCCAAGGAAGCTGCTGCTGCCGTAGCCTCTGTTCGCAAGAGGAGGAGACGCGCTCCTGCCGGGGGTGCTGCAGACGACTGCTTCACCTGCTCTAAGAGAAATGTGAAGTGTGATCGCAGACGACCTTACTGCTCACAATGTCTCGAGATCGGCAACGAGTGCTCTGGCTACAAGACTCAACTGACATGGGGAGTCGGCGTCGCTAGCAGAGGCAAACTTCGCGGCTTGTCTCTTCCCATCGCCAAAGCGCCACCTGTGGCCGGAGTCACAAAGAAGTCTCCCGTCCGGGCTCATGCTAACTCTACTGCCACTGCCGCTGGCTGGGCCGACGTCGAGGACATGACCCGAAGAAATACACGCGACGACGGCGGCTTCTCCCCAGAGCACATTGTCTCGACCCCAACCACGCCATACCCTCCCAGCTACGACTTTCTCCCCATGTCGCATCCCGAACACACACCTGCTCTCGCGGCCGGGCATTGGGGTAATCTTACATACTCAAGCAGCATACCATCGGAAGGGCCAAACTACCGCAAGCTAGGAGCTCACTTGGGACCCCTGCCGATCTCGGGGGCTCTGTCTTCCTCTCTCGAGTCTGTGAGCGATGGAGACTACATGTCGCCCATCAGCCACTCATATTCAAGAGACGACATTCCGTTTCTTCACAGCCCTACCGTCATGTACGACGCCTATAGCACCCACGGTTCGCCAGGCCCGCAGAGCCCCATCTCAGCCATCCTCATCGACCAGCGAGCCCCCACGTCTTGCCCGAGCCTTGTGTACGCACCGTCCGAACAGAGTTCGAGCCTCACGTCGCACATGGACAACTTCGAGAGCCAGTTGAGTCAGAAACTGATGCGGGACTGTGACACTCTGAGTGAGACGGCCTGTCCGACTCTGCTGTAGGATCAAGCTCGCTGACGTGACGGCTTTAGGCGTTCCCGAGATTGATGCGTACAGCACAAGCTGTAACTCCAACAGCAATGTCTGGACCTCACCACCACCCGAAGAGATGTCGCCACACCACTCTGATCACCACGCTTCGGCTCAATGGCCCACCATGTTCGAGCCCCAGGCCGTACATGTGAACTCGGATCTCTTCGCCAAGATGCCATTCTTCATGGACTACTACAAGAACATCATGTGCCCGTCAATGGTCTTCATCGATGGGCCTGGCAACCCTTACCGAGAGCACATTCTACAGCTCGCTTCAAGTAGCCAAAGCTTACAACACGCCATCTGTGCTTTGTCCGCATGTAACCTGCGCATGAAGAGGAGGCTCAGCCTCGGCCAAGATACTCGAGAGCTCTCGGAGAAACTCATGGCGGAGAAGTCTGCCGGCGAGTCGCTGACCGACTCTCAGCCTGAGGATCAGTCTCTCGCGGAAGAGTATCAACATCGGAACCTCGCGGTCCATCTGCTCAACCAGCAGCTTAACGACTCGGCCAAGTCCAGTCATGATTCTGTTCTTGCTACCATTCTCTTGCTCTGCCACTATCGTATGGTGGAGTCCGGCATTGCCAAATTCCACACCCAATTCGCCGGCGTGAAGAAAATCCTCTCCATTCGACGGCAACAAAACCTTGCTCCGTCTCGCGACTCCGCTTGGATGGAGGCCATATTTACCTACTTCGACGCAATCTCGGCCAGCATCAACGATCGCGACGCCCAGCTCAACGCCACCTTTTACGGGGTCATGCCTGATGCCCAGCTGCTTCCCCCAGGCGCTGAGAACTTGGTTGGCTGCGATCGCGAGCTCTTCAAGACAATCAGCAAGCTGGGACGGTTGAATCTTGTATCTCAACATCGCGCGCCTCTGCCCCGCAACGTCCCGTCGAGGTCTCAGTCACCACCCGGTTCGCCCTTGGGCCATGCTTACAAAGGGAGCCTCAACGGTCTGCATCACCAGCAAATGGGCGATGTCTACAACATGTCACACCATCGCTTTGATGGCAACGGCTTCGGCTCGACGTTGGATGACGACGAGTTCATCATCTCCCCGGTGACCTACGACGACCACCGGAACAACTTCTGGCGAGAATGGAGGGAGGCGCGTCTCGCTCTGCAGAGCTGGGAGTTCGACTCTGCACGTATTCACGCCTCGCTCCCTGCTCACGCGACCTCGACGCAAGTGCGCGACCTCCGGTCCTTGTCCGAGGCTTTCCGCTACGCCGCTCTGCTGTACACAGAGCGTCTGGCGTCGCCCAATGTTCCGTCAACGCACAGCAGCTTCCAGAATCTCGTGTCTCAGGTGGTCTACTATGCCACGAGCCTCGAACCCGGAAGCCAAGCCGAGAAGTTCCTGCTCTGGCCTCTGTTTGTGGCCGGCAGTGAATGCGTCAACGAACTGCAACAGAACATCATTCGAAGCAAATGCCGTGATATTATGGCCCGCTCGGGCTACATGAACAACCTGGCGGCTTTGGATGTTCTCGAGAAACTATGGGCGGGCGAGTGGGAGAAGAACGAGCCGCGGAGCCCCGCGGCTCTCAAGCTTGAAGCCATGCGCAGAGGACCCTTCAACTGGACCAGGTGCATCGGAGGTCCCGGTGTCGAAGTGGAGTGGATCATGTTTTGAAGAGTTGGAGAAGGGAAGGAAAAAAAAAATTACAGGGGAAGGGACGAGGTGAGGTGAATGCATTTAGTGACTCGACAAGCACACGAGTCAAGCGCGCGTCAGGCGGTCGGGGAGCGCGATATGTCTACTTTATCACTCGGCGACAAGCTGGGCTGGTCACGATTGATGAGGATAGGAAAGATTCCAAGGGCCGGGATCTACCTGTAACTGTACAATAGTATCTACCAGACATCATGCATGTCGATGACAAGGCGTAATCAGGCATGGAGGAAACAGTCGAATAAGAAAAAGGAGACAGCCTCAGAAATACAGCAATTTGAAGGCGCAATCTTTGACCGACCGACGTTCTGATCAAATCACACAAAATACCACTAGTGTAAGCTTATATTGGATGCAATATCCGACGGAATACACCTCGGCCTAGAATTCCGAGAGGACAAGTTATCGGAAAAGAGCTCAGACTAGAGCATTAGAGCACCACGTTGTTACAAGGTCTGTACAATAACAAACGTGGATAAAGATGGCGTGCTTCACTTGATCAGGGCTCTAATAAGCTTTCGCTCTCTCACGAATGGTACCTGCGTTGCGGTACCCAGTACCTCACCTCACCTTTACCGGCCGGCAGCGGCCAAGGGAGGACGCGAGCGGATCTTTTACTCAGGGGTCCAGCAACGTCCAGTCCAGCCGGCATCGCAACTTGCCCGGGGCCCCTACCTACCTCCCTCCCCTCCTTCGAGTTCACTCTCAACGTCTCATCGCGTTGAGCTAAGCCAGCGAAGGTGTGCAGAGGAGGAGGAGGAGGAGGAGGAGGAGGAGGAGGAGGAGGAGGAGAACGAGATGTTTAGGATTGAATGCCTAGGAGGAGTGATGAAGGGTAGAGAGAGAAGGGTGTGTGTGGTGAGAAGTGACATTGAGAAAGAGAAGAGAGAGAGGGGTGGAGGGGAGAATAAGGTCACAGGTGAGAAATGCAACCGCATGAAGGAGGGACGGTGAAAAGAGGGTTTCCGGTTCGGTGGCTTTTGCCTCCCGCTTCTTCGACCCGGGGAGCTCCCGCTTCTTCGACCCGGGGAGGGGCCACCTCCCCTCCCCCCCGTCGTCCAGTCGCAATCGCTCCAAGCGCCGTTGGGGCAGCGGGAGGCGCATGTGGGCTCGATCCATCGTCCCCATGTGGTTGCTTCGCTCGCTTGCTTGCTGGCACGCGAACACGGGAGTGGGGTGTGGGTTGAGGAGGATTGGCGTATCTTTGCTTACCTTAGCTTACATACGCGGACTATCCGTACCCAATACGTCGATATCCGAAGCAGCCTTCAATTACTACCGTCGTACACTAGTAGGAAAGGGTAGGGGAGTGAGTGATAGGAACAGACATGAGACGAACTTGTTGGTCTGTTCGTGTGCGACTCCCTCCTCCGAAACCTGACCTGAAACTTGGAACTTGGCCCCGTGGCTAGGGGACATGGGCATATCGTGGTGGATATGGATTCGCGATATATATGTCCTTTCAGATATGGGGATATGAATAGGTACTGTAGCAGGTATCGCCTACCTCCACAAGACCCAGTCCGCGTTTCTCGCTTCCGCGCCCTATGCGAACCTTGCCAGCTCGGTTGCAACAGACCGAGGGAGGGGTGAGAGAGAGAGGAAGAGAGAGAGAGAGGAGAAATGCTGGATTTAAACGTCGGTTTTTTTATCCATGATTTGCAACGCTAATCAAGGCGGGATGGGATGTTGATCGATGTTAAAAGGGACCAGGTCTGGCTCTGGAGTAGGAGAGGTAGGGTTATTGATGCAGCTCTGTTGTAACGTGCCTCGGAGACAGACGAAGAAGAATCAAGAGTACGAATGCGGATCTGAGAGACTGAACAAACGCACCAGAGACGAAAGAAAGAGGCACCAGCTGGGTGCAGCCGGGAGGTGACCGGATCGGGGTGCACGCACGCATGCACGCATGCATCGCTATCCACCAGACTGGCCGGGCTGGCTGTGGCAGGCACACGGGATGTCGACAACGACGAGCGAACAGGAAGGTACAACACAGTCCCTGAACGTTTTAAACCGTTGGACATCCCCACTGCCCCAGAATTTACCTGACTGAGCTGTCCTGATCAGATATTGTTAGTATCTGACCCCGGCTAACCCCTTGAACGCTAGCAGGGGCAAAGTCACACGCTAACAAACATTCAGGGGGCATATTGTATATGCTGATTTAGGGATCAGGGGTTCGTTCGGGCTGGCTGGGGGGGAAAACGAGAGACCAGGTACTCCGTAGGTGTCTTTGAAAAAAGAAAGAAGCCCACTCGAGTCCAAAAAGTTCCCAGGGCACGTTCGGGGCCAAGATGCCAGACGGGGGGTTTTGGGAAGAGATGATTGGAGGGCCGCACGCGGGACCGGACGGGCGTTTTGTGGTCTTCGATCTGGAGAGCATGGGGGGTTTTTTTTTGGCTGGTGTGGCCGGACAGGAGGACATGGGACGAAGAGCGCTATTCGGCACCCCCGGGTCTGCTATTCGGCACCCTTCTAACCGTAACTAGCATAGTCGCTGCTGGGCTACTGCTGCACCGCTACGAACGCCCGCGCACGTGACTTTGGCGCCAAAATCCCTCTACTGAACAGCGCATCTCCTACTGCTTTTTTTTTTCCTACTATGCATTCTATAGAAATACTTTCTAAGGTACGATTTCAGCTTGCCCTCATCACGCGTTATGTTGCAAAGTATGTTGCTACAGGCTGTAGCAAGTGTGTTACTCTGAGGAGAACTTGTGACTCCTATAGTCACGTGAGTCACGTCCGCCGGCGTTCGTAGCGGTGCTGCAGTAGCCCAGTAGTGACTATGCTAGTTACGGTTAGAAGGGTGCCGAATAGCAGACCCGGGAGTGCCGAATTGCGCTCCTCCATGGGACGGAAGAAGCGTCCTGGGTGCAGGGGTTTTCGTTGAAGAGTGGAGGATTGATTGATTCATGGGAGAAGTGACAGGCCGGCCGGCCGGCTGGAGGAAGAGTGACAGCAGCCGCCATCAATAACGGCGAAGGAAATGCTCCCCGGCCGCGAGAGCAGGAGCGTTCGAGGCGGTGGCGATTGGGTTCCATCATTCCCGCCTGGGCTGCGATCCCTCCCTCATCCTGCAAATAGTGTACTACATCACCGCAGCACCGCCAGCAACTCTTGACGCACATATGCCCCCCCCCCCTCCTTGCTGTCCCGTACTTCAATCATGTCGGTTTCCGTTCTCGTCCTTGACCAGGCCAAGGGGCGGGGCCAACGTTTGTGTGCGTGTGGTAGTATTCCCCTCCCCTATTTCCGTTCGGCTGTCCGTGCAACAAGTCAACCGAGCGACGGGGAACGACGGAGTAAGGCGGGCGAGAGTGCTCCCAAGGGCTGGACCGTGGACCGCGGACGTGAGATAGTGGGCCTGGATTCGGTCTGCTGGGGGTGACAGGCCGTTTGACTTGTGTGCAAATTAGTCGACGATGTACTTCAGCAGTGACCAATTTTTTTTTGTTCTTTTTTTTTCCTGGCGAGACGTGAGATGACGGCGCGTGGGGGGTTCGGCGAGCTGTAAGCAGAGGTCTTGAAGGGGGTATCCAACGGTCTGTCTTTCCTATCTTGCCGGAATGACTTGTTGCGTTGATTGTGAGCTAACGGCACTGACACCTCGCAATGTCAGGCTTTTTTTTTTTCTTTTTCTGTGATATCGTTCCATGCTTTGATCCCGGAAATGCCTCTGAGGTCATCGCGCTTTTGGGAGAATCGAGATGGCGGGGAGGGAGGGGGGACTGGTCAACGCAGTCTTTTCCTCGTCGTCTCCCTGGTGGACGATGACGACAGTCGGTGAGCATACACGGCCAAGCCTCGACGCTGGTCGAAGAAATGCCGCGAACCCAAACATCCCTTCCTCCCGCCCCCTTGACGTATGCGTCGTACCGTGCCGCCGTCCCATCTTGGGTTCGTCAGCCGGCTTGGGGCTTCAAAACGCATCCAAGCAAGATACTCGTTTGGCACCGGTTCACGTGCGAGTTGCTCGGTAAGAGAGAGCGAGGCCAGGGTAATAAATTAGCCTGCTTATTTCCCAGGTATAGTAAGCACGCAAACCTCAGGTCCACTGTCATCGCGAAGCTGAAGATTTGCCCAGGGTGAATGTTCAAAAAAAAAAAAAAAAATTTAAAAAAAAAAAAAGCCCAGTTGTCGGTGTAATAGGCAACGCGAGCCGAGGACCCTGTTGCTTGGTTCGTCTAGGGAAAGGGAGACGGCCCGCAGAGCTTTTTGAGACTTGAGTCGCGATGCATTTCATTGACTAATACAGCGGTGTAAACCAACATGTTACATGGATGTCCCCTAACCCGAACCCAAATCAAGCTATCCCACCACTTTGGCAGGGTATCTATCCTATGCTTCTTCGCCCTGTGAACTCCGTAGGCCCGGCATTACCCTAGTGTAGTCAATTCATCGAGTTGAGATATCCAAGGACCAGGCCTCCGCGTCTAATCCCATAAAAATGAAGGGGAAAAAAGAATTCCACCTCCTTTTTCAGCCACTTGACTCGACTCTGCCCGTGCCGCAACAGGTCCAGCAAACCCGTAGGCAAGAGACCCTTGTCCACGATCGCGAGTGACGGCTGCCGAACCTCGCAATCATGTCCTTCGCGTACACTAGAGCCCGCATACCCACCTCTCGTAGCAACTGAGACCATACCAGCCCGCCGATGCCGACCCCAGTGCCGCCTCCACGTGTCCAGTGAGCTCGGTCGGCTCGGGTTCCGGCAATTGCCGCAGTTTCTCGAGCACGCGACGAGAGCCACGACGACGTCCGTCTCGCAAAGTCCCACGCGTCCGCCTTCCGAGTACCGCGCCTTGGGGCTGCGGTACTCGGCCTCTTCCTCCTCCAGGAACTTGTCCATGGTCTCGTCCGGGTCCTCCTCGACGGCGTCGCGGATGAGGTACAGGTGGACAAAGGGGTGGTTCTGCAGCCCCAGGCCGCCCAGCGACAAGGGGAAGTAGAGATACCCGTCCTCGCCTGTCATCCGCTTCAGGTGCTCACCGGCCCCGCCGTCGTCGCCGCCGCCGCCGCAAAACAGCCGCTGCTGTATGCGGTGGAACGTCGCGAGCATGCTGTCCACGTGGGCGCGGGAGTAGCAGTTTGGCAACCTGGTCGCAGTTCGTCCCGAAGAAGCGCGCGCCGAAGACGTTCCACGCCTGGCTCCAGTCGAATAGTCACAAAAAAGGGTTTCGCCAAAACATACAACACCGGGCATTCGCCGGTCGTCACCGACCCGACTACTACTCCGGCCCTCATTGGCTTATCTAAGGGAGAGCGGACGGGATCCCGAGTTTTCCAATGGGTGTGGTCGTATGTGCTATGAAAGGTGTTGAGGTTGACTATATCGTGAAACGTAGAGATGCGAAGCTCTCCTCTGCAAGTCCAGGGTGGGGAATTTCCAACGCTGCCGCACGCGTCCTCCAGCTGCAGGCGGAGCTCGTCAATGTGCGCGTCGATCTTGTCTTTGGTCGATGACGAAGCGCCGGGACGTCGGATCGAGCTTTGAGGAATCCCCACACGACGTCGCCTTTGGGAAGCCCCCTTGACCTGCCCGCCCTTAACCCCGATCCTGACGCTGCCCGTCTTCTCCTCGTTGATGTCCAGCCCCGTGACGTGCGTGAACTCGGTCATTGTCTTCCACGCCCGCGCGCAGGTCTCCTCGCTGCCCCAGAGCCACATGTCGTCGTGCAAGCGGTACAGGCGGCAGCCGTCGCCGTTTCGGTTGACGGCAAAGTCCCTGCAGAACAGCATCGTCTCGGCGAAGAAGTCGGCGCGAATCTGGGCCGGGGCCTCGGACGGGTCTTGCTTGAAGCGGAGGGGCGCACTCGAGGATGCGGCGGAAGAGGTCGATCCAGTCCGCGCGGACGCCGAAGAATTCCAGAATGGCGAAGATGGACGAGTGTGGCACGCTCGGGCCGAACCACTTGAGATCGGAGCGGATCACGGTCATGTCGTTGCCGAGACGTCGGCTGATGAGGATCTCGGACTAGATGAGGTGCATGAGGTTCTGGACCACGGCGATGTGGGACTTGCGGCTGTTGTTCTCTGCATCTCCGTCCTCGTTGTATCCGCCACGTTTCTCGCTGGCAGTCTGCGGCAGCTGGTCCAAGAAGAACTCGTCCCTGAAGTTCACCGCCAGCGTCTTCTCAACCGACTCGCTGTCCGCGATCTGAGAATGGTTGAGGAAATACCTTCGTCGGCGGACCTCCTCCTTGGTCATGGGCTTCGCGACGCTTTTTTCGACACCGCGGCGAGCCGTGAACGCACCAAGGAGGTTGCGCATTTTGACATCCCACTGGGTGCCGACGTGATGTATGAAGATGGACCGTAGAGGGTCGTCGTCGGGGAAGAAGCGTTAGCGCCCGTCGAGCTGCCGCCGTTGCTCGATCGTGCTCTCGCCATCCCAGGCCCAAGTCTGGCGTGTCTGCACCCGCATATTCAGCACGTCCGCGATCTCTCGGAGGACGACTTTGTTGTTGAGCAAATCGGTGAGAATTGTCCTCTTCAGGTCCGTGAGCGTGTCGGTCCGCAACAGGCCGCGGATGGTGTTTCCCAGCGACTCCTCGTTGAAGTGCGTTTGCTCATCCCACCACTTCTGGAACTCGTCAACATCCTCCGCCAATTCGGCGAAGGCGCGCTTGACGTCCTTGGATGACGAGCAGAACAGCTGATTCATGTACTCCTTGATGGCGCAGGCGTCCGTTTCCTCGGCCTTGAAGACGTACTGCTTCCACGTCGCCCGCTGCTCCTGCATTTCCCTCCTGCCCAGTGGTGCAAAACTCGACTCCAAGTCCTGGTCGGCGTTCTTGCCGGCGGAGAACCATCCGTTCACGAGCTTCCCGTACAACTCGGTCAAACGATACTTTGCCGAATCCACACCGCGGCCCTGTCGCACGGCGTCTTCGTACTCACGGATGAAGCTTGCCGATACGCAAAGATCGAACTCGGACTGCTGTACGAATCGCTTAAGATTCTCGACGGAGATGCTGCTGCTGTTGGCGATGGGGGACATGGCGGGCAGCGTCTCGGCCTTTTCGACCAGAGCTATGCGCGCTTGCGGCCATTGTCCCTTGTGGGTTGGGTCTCTTCGGTGTGAGTCGACATTTGGCCTCATCTTGCTTCCGTTTGTTCCCAAAACGTGCGGCCTTCTCCGCATGCCGGCCCCGAATGGTGCTTACCGCTGAGATCCTCAGGCCAAGAAAAGTGAGGCCAAAATCGCCTCAGTGGAAACTCACTCCGTAACGGTCTGCGACTCGCAAGGTAGAAAAAGATTGTAACCAGTACATTGCTATGCGAAGTCTTTCTTTTTAATACATGATGTCGGGCGTGAGGGGCGAGGAACAAACGAAGAACACTCCTTCATACCTGGGCTGCTTTGGTGGTGTTGTTGATGGCTCGCTAGGTTCGACTGACATTGTGTCGACGACTCCCTTGGTGTTTTCCCGACATCATCCCCTTGACAAGTTCCCCATCGTCAACGTCGGGCTTTATGAAAGTCTCAAGTAAAGACTCTCGTTGCAAGATTTCTCATCCATTCCGTGACAAGAATATCCCGACAGTCAGAATGTGAAAACCCCGAGATAAGTAAGTGAGGAGGAGGAGTGCTAACGACACCGACATCGGCAGTGACGTGATTCGTGATTGCGAGGTGGTGTCGCTGGTGGGTAAGATAAGAAGGCATGCGCAACACCCGGGGATTAATATAAGTCCCTACAAGTTCACGGGCCGTTTTCCCCTTCTTCAAGATGATAGGCGCTGAAGATATGCCAAACCTGTGCTTATCTCGATTCCTCCCGGGGAATGCACCTGCCTAATAAGCTAGCACCTAAGCCGCACGCAACAATATTCACATTGCTTCTTGTGCAACCCGCCAAGCCTTTACCGGTTGGGGGCAGTTTGTCGCGACTCAGCAATTGGGAGCTTCATTCAGTGCTTCTCCAGCTACCTAAGATAAGCTTCCATTTCATGCAGCTGCAGCAGTGCTGCTTTTTCATGGAAATCCACTGGCCAATCGGCGATTAGTCAGCTTTGCCCCCGGGCCCGGGCCGGCGGCATTAACGACTGGAGATTGGAGTGCACTCCGTTTCCGGAGGGCAGAGACGGGAAACTGCTGCGTCTTATTACATAACGCAAGCAATTCAATTCTGCTCCACCCTTACCGCTTGCATCACATCTGTTTAGTATCAGACCCGTAGATCAGCCGAAAGATATGTCATTGACAATCCCAGCCCGCAGAGTTTCCTTCTCCGCTTCAAACAGCTGAGGACTTATCGAAAGAGACGAAAAACAAAAACCAACGAGCAGGCCCGGTAACTACTATGCCGGCAGATGAAGAACAGCCGCCTCGGGCGGCCAACGGCGTTCAGAACACGGAAACCACGCCTTTGCTCAACGGCAGCAGCAATGGCGCTGCTGTTGCCAACGACGAAGAGACCTCTGTCATAGCCGACACCGTCTCAAATGGCCGACTGGCTTTGATTTTGGGCACGTCGTACTTTGGCGTCTTTCTTGGCGCGATTGATAGCACAGTAAGTTCGTACAATTTTCCATGTCACGCTCTCATACTCTGTTAACAAGACGCCATGATTAGATCATCGCAACCCTCTCCGGACCCATCTCCAGCGAGTTCAAGTCCCTCAGTCTGCTCAGTTGGCTCGCTACGGCCTACCTCATTTCCAATGCCGCCTGTCAGCCTGTTTCCGGTCGGTTGACCGACATCTTCGGCCGCGGTCCAGGTCTTGTCTTTTCCAACATCTTCTTCGCCGCCGGCAACCTCATCTGCGGCTTGGCGCAGACTCAGTCCGCCATCATTTTCGGGCGTGTCGTAGCTGGCATCGGCGGTGGCGGTAAGTAATTAACTAACTTCATCTCACTCATTTGATCTACCCTCAAAAAGCGTCTATTCAAGCTTATTATTTTAATCAGGGTTGATGTCCATCTCGACCTTCCTCGGGTCGGACCTCATACCCCTCAGAAAAAGAGGAATCTTCCAGGGCATCGGGAACATCGCCTACGGCTCTGGCGCCATGCTCGGTGGCGTCTTTGGAGGTCTCATCAACGACCACACGGCCATGGGCTGGAGACTCGCTTTCCTAATCCAGGTCCCGCCTGTCCTGGTGTCCGCCGTGCTTGTCGCCGTTCTCGTCAAGGTGCCGCCCAAGGCCTCGGACAAGTCCTATCTTGCGCGGATCGACTTCACCGGCGTCTTCCTGACCATATCCTTCCTCGTGCTCCTGCTCTTGGGCTTAAATGCGGGAGGTAACCTGGTTCCGTGGGTCCATCCGCTCCCTCTTACAACTATCCCCCTCTCTTTCGTAATATTCGGCGCCTTCCTCGTCTGGGAGAGCAAGGTCAAGCAGCCCATCATCCCGGTCCGTTTGCTCGCGAACCGTACCATCCTCGCCGCATGCTTTACGAACCTTCTCTGCACCATGGTGATGATGATGGCCCTCTTCTACGTGCCGCTGTATTTCCAGGTCAGCGGGCTCTCGGCGACCGACGCGGGTCTCCGGATCCTGACATCCCCGCTTGGCGTGTCCATCATGTCCGTCGGAGCTGGTATCATTATAAAGAAGACTGGAAAATACGTGGTCCCGGGCATCGTGGCTCTGGTGCTCTTCAACATCGGAGTCGTCATCCTTACCCAGTTTGACACCAACACGCCCGCTTGGGTGAACTACATCGTGTTCTTCCTGCTGGGAGGCGGCTACGGATCCATGTTGACCATCACCCTTCTCGGCTGCGTATCTGCTGTCGATCACTCTCAGCAAGCAGTCGTCACGTCGGCGACGTGTAAGTGGAAGCCGCACCCAGAGCTTTCGCGGATGCTGACGCGACACAGATTTGGCGCGCAGCCTCGGCGGCACCGTCGGCATCACCATCGGCTCGGCCGTCTATCAGAACGTGCTGAGAAACCGTCTCTGGGACCGGTTCGGTGGCGAGCCCAACGCCGCTGATACCATCAGACGCATCAGAGATGACCTGGACGAGCTCAACCACCTGCCTCCAGGGTGGAAGGCTGGTGTTATTGGGTCTTTCATGGAAGCATTCCAGAGTGTGTGGTTCACCATGCTGGGCATGTCGCTTGTCGCCCTTGTTTTGATCTCACTAATGAGACAATACGTCCTGCATTCGACGTTGGACAGGCGGTAGAACCGCCGGGGAAAATCCGTGCAGCAAGGGCGGAGGTAGACCAGCGGCGTAGACAATAGCGGCGTGGCTTTCGCAGAACACGGATACTTCCTGTATACAGGCTGGGCAAGTTTTACCCAATCTCCTCTTGCTGCACGATTGAGTTCAATCTGACAGCTATGTAGGTCACATGAGAGCGAGTAGAATGAGCCAGCCGATGTCGAATTTTCGATCCGGTGAGGCTCCACATACTTTGTGACGAGACTTACCAAATAAAAGAATTCGTTGCGAAGAGCACAATTACTTTGATGAGACAAAAGTGGCAGATCTATATTCCTCACGCCAGTTACTACACCGGTGCAAAGTGAAATCACACGATGGGGATGAACCAAAGCTTGGTGAAAGCCCACGAATCATGTAATCCTAAGAAGCGGAACAAGAATCAGGCATACGCCAACGTGTTATCGTCCCGAATCTTTCCTGCAGCCTTTATGGAGGCCTCGTTGCCTGCAACACAGGGACCCCTCACAATGATCTGCAGGTTCATGTCAATTATATTGTGGTGATTTTGGGCTGCAATGGACTTACCTCTCCCTTGTAGTCTTGATCCGCGTTCTTGTGCTTTTCCGTATCTCTGAGAAGAATCTCGGTGCTTGTGACAGGGGGACCGAAATGCGATCGCTCATCGTCGTGTACTCTATAGTCGTAATATCCCGTTTGAGCGACGGCTCCAGCAACCTTGGGCGCCGTAAGTGCGTAAATGACTCTAGCACCCAGGAACACGCGAAGATCGGACAGTACTCGTGAGGACAGAGGTGGCGAATCGGCGCCAGCCCTGTCTGCCACGTACACAAGGCGCAATTTCCCAGGAGTAGTGCCGATAGCAGGTCGAGACGCGCTGTTGAAACGGGAAGCCGCAGAGGCGACCGGCATCAAGCCATTGTCGGTAAGACTTCGAGACTGAGCCCAGTGCGCAACCTTGCCTATGGCAGATGTCAAGCGGTTGGTAGATTCTTCATGTGTTCTCAGCAGAGCCTCGGGCGTAGCCACTAGCACCGTCGGAGCCACTCCTTGGGTTGCCAGGACCAAATCAGGCGACCGTCCTGCTACCGAGTTGAGAGCAACGGAGGAGTTAGAAAATAATGCTGCGAGAGTTAGAGTCAGAGTGTGAGTGTTCGTCAGAGAATCTGCCGGCATGAAGAGATCAGACGGGCCAAGGCGTTGGGTCGATGGAACAGCAGCGAGCTGGCCAGCAACCCCGGAAACCAGGTTAGCTTGAGTGAATCTAACCATTTCTTCAATGGTTCCAGTCTTCGTCTGCCAAAACGTAACGACGTCTTTCGGTTCAGACTCTTTGTCAATGGGCGGGAGCTCTCTCGATGCATCGGCAGGTGCATCTTTAAGGATTTCTTGCCAGGTAGCAACATTTACGCTACCACCAGTACCCTCGGGCACTTCATTCCAGTCCATATGGCTGCTGCCCTCATCAACGACCCAAATCAGTTGACGAAGAGAAGGGTATGCTTTGACGACAGTGTCAAAGGGGAAAGTACCCGGAGCCGTGACGACGGTATCCGCAGCAGAACGACGCAGCATCACGATGAGCTCCTCGTTGGGAACGTCAAATGGAATAAGAATAGCCGTAAGGTTGGGGTAGAAACTGCAAACAAATAGGGCGACTAGCAGCTCGATGGAGTTGGGGAGGTAGATGGCGACGCGGTTACCTCCCTGCTCATGGATGTGCTGCCCAATCAAGTTGATCTGTCTGGTGATGTCGTCTGTATATCGTTAGACACGGAAGTTACTGCAGAAAGCATAAGGACTCACCGAGCTGGTGTTCAACGACGTTCTCCCGGCCAAGAACCGTGAACAAGCGGCCTTTAACTATAGCGCGTTGGCCGTCTTCTCCGGATCCTCCAGTCGCAGCCTTCCTCCATATATCCCGAAGGTCTCCATCGCGTCCCCGAGTCCACTTCGAAGCGCCTGGGTCCTTCACATTTAGTCCGCTGTTTAGTGGCATGCCATGGGGAGAAAAGTGCGATCGGTAGACGGGTGATTCGCCTTTTTGTCGGACAGGCGAGCCTTGCGCCTGGCGGGCAAGGAGCATGGGATGGGTATCCGGGTCCTGGCTGTATGCAATTCGGTACGAGACGATGACGACGAGGAGAGTGACGAGAGCGGTCGTGTATGTGTTCCATTGTCCGAAGAAACCCGAGACGCCCTCGTCGATCTGGAGCATGACGTTGTCAAAGAACCCCATGGTGGGCGGCGCGATCTTTCCAATGAGCTCCGGTCTTCACTTCGTATCGACGTTGTCGGTGATGTTGGTAGGATATCGCAGAAAGCAAGTTATCGAGGGCTTTGCGTGGCCGGCATGGAAAGCTCGGAGGGTTTAAAGAGTAGTAGAACCCACGTGAGGCAGTGCCGGAGCTCGAGCTCGTGGTGAGGTGGGCTGCGCTGGCAGTCTTCGGCGGGGAATCTTGACATGACACCCCGGCTGTGCTGGGCTGACTTAGGTGAGCTGCACGGGAAGGACCCCGAGTGTCGCTGGAGGGGAGCCATGAGGCGCGCTGGCTGCCTTCAGGTGCCTTACCTTAGGTACTAATTAGCTCTGCAGGTGACCGGGGATTGGGGGGGGTTGGACTTGAAGTTCGCGTTGCCTCGCCTAAGACAGGTACGTATCTTCAACAGCTCCTGTCGTGACTGTGAAGGGTACTGAAGTACAGTCCGCACCCCTGTAAATAGATGACCCTCAAATACCATATCGCCCTCTAAATGCATACGCATGTCGTGCCTATATTATTTTATATAGGCGAGATACTAGAAACTGCGTATATAATATATACGCCCTCCTATTTTACTTAGTAGGAGAGAGTAGGGTAGGGGAATTTAATTATATTATAAAGCTAAAATAAGAGGGTAGTAGGGGATAGCAGGGGGTAGTTAGTAATAAACTTTTTACTCTGCTACTCTCCTACCCCCTCTCGCTACTACTTTTTAAGGCTATCGCAATAGCTAAATTAAGTATTTAGCAGCAGGTTTGGGCGTATTAAGGCCATTTACAAGTTACCTACTCTAGCAGTAATAATAGTATAGTAAACAAAGTTTTATCTAGAATGTTTTTACATTATTATAATTATTAGAATTAAATAGATTCTTTTATTATATTTAGATCTTTAATTTCAGTAGTATATTATGCTTAATTATAAATTAAAGTAGTGTTCCAAAATATATAGTTTTCTTTGAAAATACATATAGATATAGTGCTTGACTCTAATATACTTATAGGGGTGCGGACTATAAGTAAGTATAGTGCCTTAAGGTACCTACTAGGAGAGGGAGTGATTTTTTTATAATATTAGTAGATTATAGATAGTATATATTATAAGAGATATTCTTAATAATATAAGGGCTCAATATAATGATACAATAGGAATTATATAATAGAGGCCAAATTTAGAGCACAGTATATCACAGTGTTATTAGTACTGTGTGGACTATATGAAAGCCTCTAGAATGTTATTAAAGATATTAGTATCTACTTACTAGAATAAGCTTAAACCTAACTTAGGTTAAAGTTATGCTATGACTTAATAATAAGCCTATGTAGGAAGTAAGTGGGATGGCTTACGTAAGCAGCTTACGCGGCCTAGAAGGTTCCCGAACCTAAGCCCTAAGTATAAGAGAAGCGCTACTCCTCAAGATACTCTCACTTACTTAGTAAATAGAGACTTTAATACTAAGATTTTATATATATAATTACTCTTTTGAGCTACTAATTACGTTATTTATTTATTATATAACCTAAGATATATATAGATAAGTATATATACTTATTAAATATACTATTAGGCACCTTAAGCGTAAACTAGTTATAATTACAATATTATTCAAATAATAATTAAATATTAATATATCTATTCTAAAGACATTCTAAACTTATTTAATAAAGCTATATTACAAATAGTAGTGCGCTTATATATAATACTATTACTAATATCAATATATTAAGAAAAATTCTAAGTATAATATTTAGGATTCAACTTACTATATAAGAGAGATGTTATGCTAGTACTATACTAGGCTAGCCCATACTATGCCATAAGTGCGTAATGTTAACAGTCTGAACTAAACCCCCCTCCCCCGTAGGTAAGGCAGGTAGGTTGGGATCTGTGCGCCACCGGCCCCACGACGGGAGCCGAAGTTCAGGTGCCCACTCCTCAATCAGAAGTGGAAGTTCCAGCTGCGGCCTTCAGGAACTGACCGCTTTCTGCCGGTTGCCGTGGCCTTTGTGGCTGGTGTATTGTTTTTCTGCCAGCCATTCCCGCGACCTGCATCTCTCACCATCATCAACTCCGACGAAGAGGCGCATAGAACCACGCGCGCTTGGCGACAGCGCAGCGTCGGAAACGACACTTTACTAACAAATCACAGGTTTCCGGATGAATCTAACATGTAAGAATTTAAGACTCCCCACTTCCGATGAATGCGCAAATCTTTTGCAGAGCTGACGCGGTTTGCTACAGGCCCTGACCCTGACGCCGTTAAATCGACCTCGATATCGCGACTCCAAATCCCACTTCGATACCCAGAACAGCACCCAATATGTCTTCTTCCATGAGCAGAGCGGCTGCCACCACGCCTGTCAGACAAATACCACAGAAGTCCACGGCCGTCGTCGACAGTCCCGGCACCTGGAGGCATCCCCGTCTGAACGAGATCACAAGACGACGCAATGCGACCACCTTTTCCGAGAAGAATGTGAGGAGAATTGCCCTCAATCTCGCTTTTCTTGTGACCATTTGGCTAGCGCAAGTTCTCGCACGATCCTGTATCCCCGCACAATGGTATGTTTGGCCTCAGTGCAAGTCAAAGCTGTCCTAACCGTCAACAGGTTTAGCGTTTCGCTGCGATTCTATCTCGGCTGGGCGTATTACGCAATCCAGCTAGCACCTCTCTTCAATATTGGCATGGCTATGCTGCCCCTCGTCCGGCCTGCCGACGATCTTGCCGACATTCCTCTCACTCCTGCTCAGCGCAAACTTCTTGGACTGCCGCCCAGTGCCACTGCAGCTACACCCGATGCTGTCTACAGCACCCCTCCGCGATATTCTCGGACGCCATCTCTCGCTGGTTCGCCTGCGAGCAATCGGAGCTTCTCTGGCTCTCCTTTGTCTGGACGAGGCAGCCCGGCCCTCGGATCGTCTTTGAATGGACAATCCTATTCCCCCTCCCCTTTGAACAACAGCCCGTCCAAGTTCTCAGCAAGTCTCAACAGCAATCGGAGGTCTTCCTTTGGCTCCTCGACCAATTTGGGAGCTAGCACCTTTGGAGCCAGTACGTTGGGAGGAAGCACCGCCTCTTCTCTCTTCCCGGACCCTGGAACACCAAGCCCCTCGACTGGAAAGCGTACTAGCGTTGGCTTGAACAACAAGTGGCTGTACGAGAGAGGCAGGAGATCTTCAGGAGGAAGCTGGATGCACTGAGAATATTTCGCATTACTTTCTCATAGGCGACATCGTGTGATGCATTGGATGTGTTTAAGACTTTTCATCTGGGTTTCTCTGATAGCTTGGAGAACGGCGTTGCAGGCACTCTCGCGAGAGCGGTTCAGACGACGTGCTGATCCGACTGGAGAAGAAAACGATCAAGTGATTGCTCCTTTGAAACGAACGATGTGAACGGGAAGAGAGTGTAAATAGACGTCCACGTACACAACCTATGGGTCATACTGGGGGATTGAGAATCAAATAACCCTTCTTGCGAACAATGCCTCCTTTCAAATATTTAAAGCAACGTAATCACGTCAGAGCGATGAAGATGCGTGATTCGCCGCTGTTCTGAATTGAATTTCGCAAGGGATTCCGGACTTTCACCCTAATATCGATGTCGACGCCCGAAGGAATTGGGGTTTTCAGCAATGGGAATTGGCGGCAGAGGACAGCACGGGAGGACGGATGAGAGGTAAGCTGAGTACGTACCCCGGCGGGAAACATCAGAAACGGGAATTCTTACCCCGCTTTACAATGTCTATTGGTCGAATACCATCCGTGACCCGCATTTTTCCCATTACGTAGCATCCAGGCACCTCTGGTCTAGAACCTTATACCGTCGTCCTCAAAGCTTCCCTTCCCGTCAGAACATCCCCGATAGATATGCCCGCCTTGTGACAATATGGGTGCCAGCGACTCGAAGCTTGTCTTCAAGAAGGGAATTTTCAGGCTTTCTGAAGAAAGGCACATTCCCGCCGATGACCCGTATTGGACCTCTGTAAGTTCCCTCGCGTCGTGTCTTCTTCGCATGCAGTACTGACCACATTGCGACAACAGTTTTGGGAACTGCCCGAGTCTTCAGACGACATCTTCAGCCTCTTTGCCCCTGCCGACATACGCCGCACCAGAGACAAAGCCCTTGAGAATCTGGAAACCCTCATACTAGCTGTCACATCGAGACTGTTCATTTTACGCCATCATCCCTCCTTTCCCGATCCAGAGATTGCGCCAGAGCGAGACGCCCTGAATTGCATCCGAGTCTTGACACGAATCCTCCCGTTCATTTACGAAGCAGACAACCTTCAAACGTGGGAGGAAACCTTCTTTTGGGGAGCGAGGAGGAAGAGAACGAGGTCATCGGCCATAGCGAACGAAGTGCTTTTCGATGGCGGGGAGGATGGTCCGCGATCACCCAAACCGAGAAGCGACCCTGAAGACTTCGAGGATGCCAAACCTCTTGCTGAGGAACTTATCGACACCCTCGTAGACCTTCTGTTCTTTTCCGACATCACCTTACCCAAGCAGCCTCATGGGCGCACCAAAGTCACATATGCCATCTGGCAAAGTGGTGTAGGCTGCAACACAGCAGTTGCCACGACCAAGGAATACGAGAACAACCGCAGCGAGATACTCCGCTTGCTCATGACTATGACCAGTCAGAGCATGTACATGACGTCCAACAACCTACCGCGGAAGGGAGTCCGAGCCTTGACACACATCTGCACATGTCCCGATAAGCAAGTTGTGTTATCAGTCCTTTGCTCGTTGCTCAATACTGTTCGTAATAAGATGCACGTTGAATACCTTGCAGAATAATGCTGACCACCACAGACCCTGAAATACAACCCGGCGACCTGGCGCGTGCCTTATAATACCCTGGTTTTCAAAGACGAGAAGCAGATCCTGGTGACATACACCTTGCAGTTGTTGCTAGTATTCCTCCTGTACCCGATACCCGAGCAGAACGGTACTTCGTCGAAAAACTACTACCGCCATTTCCTTGGAAGACTTCACCGGCCACAGGATTTCCAATTTATCGTTGACGGCATGACGCGAATTCTCAATCAGCCGCTGCAAGAGAAGAGTTCCTATCTCCCCAGCGGACAAACAGGCGCAAAGTTTGCTCCGGAAATCATCATGCTATTCTGGGAGATCACCCAATGCAACAAGAGATTCCGGTCGTTCATCATCGACACTGAACGAGTGCACGATTTCGTTATCTTGACCCTGTTCTATGCATTAGAGTATAAGAATGACCCTTCTAAGCAGGGCGTCGTACGGATGTGTGCCTTCTTGCTGCAGACGCTCAGTGTGGAAAAGAACTTCGGCACGAACATGAACCGCAACTTCGAGCGACAGGATAGCTTGCCCTTGACCATCAGGATACCTGGTTTCAGCGGAACACACGCTGACTTCTTGATTCAAGTGAGAGAACCCCCTCGGGATGAAAATACTTCTACTGACATTGGCTAGTCAATCTACAACCTCATAACCACCAGCCAGGGCAGACTGAACGCCATCTACCCGGCTCTGCTCGCAGTGATCAACAATATCGCACCCTACCTCGAAGGGCTGAGCCCAGCATCTGCGTCGAAGCTCATGCAATTATTCTCGTCGATGTCTTCTCCCTCGTTTCTTCTAGCCAACGACAGTAACCACGACCTCTTGAGGTCGCTGTTAGAATCGATGAACTCCACTGTTGAGCACCAATACCAGAGTAAGTTTAGAGTGGAAAAGCCTGCGGTTTTTTGCATTTCTTTTGCTGGAGGGGACTCAGACTTACGGCCAACCAGAAAATCCTGAATTGATCTTTGAAATCTTACGCAACAAAAAGCGCATTGAGGCGTTGCGAAGCTTCACGCTTGAGAGCGGCCAAGAAGAGATCGAGAGGCGAAACCGCCGGCGGAAGGAGGCTGCGGCCAATGGTGATGGGCTTGAACCCAGCTCTGTTAGGAGCTCTGTAGAAAGCATCCGCAGCCCAACAGCCTCGCATCCTCGACAACCAACCTTGAGCGATGTGCCCGAAGAAGATGGCACCTTTGCGATCGGCGATGACGAGGATGACAGCGAAGATGACGACCATCGCCCGACACCGGCTCAGTCAACCACGAGCGAGAATCCCTCTGTGACGTCGTCTCAAGCTGAGTACGCCGAAGATGCAATGCCAACTCAACTCCGAGGAATGTCAGAAAAAGCTCGAGGTAAAATGCCTGCTGGTATGAGCAATTTCTCGAGGCAGAACAGTACCACTAGTCTCAGCGGCTACTCTACCAGTGGCCAGTCACAGCCAGGTGCCTTTGAGCCTACAGCGCAATGGATCGAGAGCTGGCTGCCAGAGCTGCCGCTCCACACGATGCTTACTGCGATCCAACAAGTGTCGGCATTGCTGCCCCGTCAAGCACTCACTGGTGAATCTGCGAATAGGGAAACGCTGCAAAAGATCCAAGAAATCAAGCTTGTGGGCGTCGAACCATCTTCACCCCGTGTACACTCTTTCGAGTGGTCACAGCTGTCATTGGGCTGGTACGAATCGCTCCTCTGGGGATTTGTCTTCAGCAGCGAGATCCAGATCTCCAAGGGAACGGTCGGCATTTGGAACGGAACAGCGATTAAATTGTTCCGAGTACAAGAGACGGCGCCGCAAGGACCAAGCTTAACCTCGCCCAGAGGAGCTGTCGATGCAGTGGGAAGCAATATCGTATCCCGCATAGGCGCGATGAATCTACGCGGAGCTCCGGGTGGTACAGCGCCTCCCGCGCCACCGCGGCCATCGTAAGAGGGACTGGAACTCAAGACTGAACAGCAACTTGTGGCTGTTTGTGCAAGTGTCCGACGTAATGAGACGACGCTCACGGCAGATATGATATGGAGTTGTCGACATCAGACGATTGTACATGTGGAAGTAATGGACATAACGTAAGCTAAAGGGGCGGTGGTCACTGAACGTCACAACGAGGTATTGCGATGGAATCGCTAGTGTACAACTAGCAGCGGAACTCAAACCGAGTAGGATTTTGCACAGAGTACCAGGGGTGATGTTGGAGTTGGAATCAGGTTTACATCTGGCGTTAAGATCAGTAGTGGCGAAGGACGCGTGTTTGACTACCGCCGGGGCATGTGCAAACTACAGTGATTGCATACAACTCATTATCAGTCTTGCCGTACCGTGATGCCGAGACTGACAAAACACCAAGGGTAATCGCCCAAATGGGAATATCAGAAAGGCAGCTACGGGATGGGAGACTCGAATGGTGTGGCTTGTGTGGCAAGTGTGCCATCCCAATTGAGCAGTGGCAAGGAGGCAGCATGGCCAATGGATCACATCCTTAGCTCGAGCTTCCCGTCCACCATTGAGCTTGGTCGATGCAATTCTGTACCTTGCCATGCCAGCGAAAAGCGGTGATCATCTCCGTTTATTGACATGGATACGCATCTCTTTTCTGCTGCTCAACCCGGTGATCATGGATTCGCCACACGTCCCTCGGATTACACCCGTTCCACACTCCCCGCCCCAATTCCTCATTCAGAACCAATGAGAAGCAAGGTGCGACAAGCCACAATGCCACACCTTCGAACAAGACGACGGGACGGTGAACATGGAAATGCTCGCTTGGGAAAGAGGAAGCCCGGCGATAGTCATGGGAGTTGGCTCCGGGTCGGGTTGCACTTTACCAACTTTTGTTTGCTTACGTGGGGAATAGCACCCTTGGGTTACCCGTCCCGTCCTTGAACGTGTTCTCCCGTCGTGATTAAGCTTCTTTTCTTTTTTCTCTGTCGTTACGTGTTGGAATAGTTGAGAGCTGCGATTGACTACTCGCTGGCCATGCTCAACTGCCCAGCGCGGCTACTCCTCTCGAAAACAGCGGCGTATTGGCCGGAGATGAGATCAGGCCTTACCGTATCCATGTGAGAGACTTGGACGTGTCTTGAGAAATCGTCCGTTGGCTGACTCGATGATCGGAAGGTTTCCAGCAAGTATCTCGACCTCACGAAACAAAAATCAGAACTCACGAGTTTGCCTCACGAGACCTCGGAACCCAAGTCGTAGGACTGGTGGGAGCCGAAGTCACTGATTGAACCTCTCGTCGATTTCTGGTAAGTTGAAATGGCTATAAAGTTACCTTTTCGTATTATTGACCAGAGACACTCCCAGGCTTGAAAAGTACGATTGGCGTGAACAAGAGAGAGTGTACAACGCACGCGTTCCTCAGTTTCGTACAGCTGTGCTTATTCCCGGCTCAGAGACGTCCGTCAGAGCTCACTTCATCCACGTCAAGTTGCCCCATCGCGACGCCGTTCCCCTTCTTTTGATAACCCCCTTTACCCTTCACCAATCTCTCCCTCCAGCATCTTGTTCGGCCTCTCGCTGAGCCGGAAGATCCGAAAAGCCAGCAGCCATTCCACGTCGTCATCCCTTCTCTACCCGGTCTCGGTTTCAGCGATGCGCTCCCGAGTAATACCTGAGTCATCTCGGCAACGGCTGAGATTTTCAACGCGATCATGACGAGACTCTCGTATTCGTCCTACGTTGCCTCGAATACCGCATCATCGGCATCAAGCCCCGCGGAAATCGACTGGAAACTCGCAAATCACCTCGGTACTCATTACTCTGACAACTGCGTGGGAGCCCATTTCATCAACCCCCCTCTCATGGCCCCGAACCCCAAGGAAGCGCCTTTGGAATGGGTGAAGTGGTCAATCGCCAAATTCTTTCGCGCCCCGATCTTCGGATATTCGAGCGAGGATTTTCAGTCGCTGGAGCGCATCAAACAATCATTGACAACTCATGTGACTGGACCAATTGACATGTTGGAACCGAATTCGCCATCTTTTGCTCTCTGTGACTCGCCAGTTGGACTGCTCGCTCTCGTTCTCAAAGTCATCCGCGTCTTGGGCACCCGAAAGGAGTTCTCGCCCACGGAAATCTTAACCTTCACTCAGACCGCATGGCTTCCTGGACCAGAGGCCGCGCTGCGCTTTTGGGCTCATTGCCTTGCTCATGACGAAAAGACCGTCTCCAAGTCAACGACGAAGCCGATCATCGCAGTAACGGTTTCCTCCGGGGACGACGAAAAGACGCAGCGTGCTGACGTCGAGGCGCCAGCTGTTTCGCCACATCCGGCGCCAACGTCATACGCGTGTCCTGCATGGGCCAACATCTCCCATAATGTATTATACGCCCGTCGGGTACCAGGAAGCCTAGGCCTGGTAGCTTGGGACTCACCGGGGCATATTTTCGACGGCGTGAGAGGGCTGGTGAAGGCGCTACTGGCTGTCCATGATAATAAACTCAAGAATCCTGAGCAGTTCAACACCGCTCCCCTGCGGGGAGCAGCAGCTCAATCTGATTCTCCCGGTGGGCGACAGCCGCATAAAACCCAAGGAGCATCGAATACTGTACCTTCCACACCTCAGGCGGAGGCTTCGTGGCGTCTGGAGCGGATACGCGAGGCCTCGGAGACGCCTGGACAGTCTCAGAAGGACGGCGGAGGAGCGGATGCGGACTTTGACCAGGCGAGTCCTGACACTATTGTAGTCACTCCTCCGGGGGACTGAGGAGCTTACAGTCGACGATTCAGAGGGTCGGGCCTTTTCTCTTTCGCCAAGATACACGATTCGCAGATACAAAGACGACGAACACGAAACCATAAGGAGGCATTGCATCAATTCAAATGGCACACTTTCCGTTCCCCTACAATGAGTCACAGCGAAACCAGATTCCATGTTCTTCTGCGCGCATAACTCGAAGATTCACTAAGCCATACCCTCCTCACGTTCTCGGTCAATGCTTGATACTCGACCGCATCAAGCTGGTGTGTTGCACTGCAGGGTTGCCAGTAAAACGCCACAAGAACAGCTGCGTAGGCGCACGCTCCTATGAGTGTGGCCCTGCATTTTGACACACCGATGGAGAATCATTGCAGCGGCGAACAGGACAGTAAAACCAACGACAATGCCCAACGGCGGGCTCCTCTGCTCAAGATTGGGACGAGGTATATCAACCCTATCGGAAGTAACAGTAGAATGGCGTAGACCAGGATAAAGATGGCCATATAGACGACGCGAACATGAGAGGTCATCAAGAAAAAGGCGTTACGGGTTTTGCGTACTCGTCTGTCCTCGAAAAGCGGCCATGCAGAAGATTCCTTGTTGGAGGAAGATCAAGGCGAACGGTTGACGATGCTAGTGAACAAACCGTCCTTCACTACGAACTTGGGGAGTCTGTAAAGAAACGACTCGAAGGCAGGCCACAACGGGTCCGCCCCAGTAACAAACGGAGTCATCTGGACGCCGAAGGTACGCCATTTCCTCCTCATCGAGCCATTGGTCTTTCCGTATGTTATCGTACATGTTACTGTATTCTCGGAAATCGACCTCGTGGAAGGATTTGATTGTTTGTTGGTTCGTCAATAATTGTTCTAACAGAGTCAGCGAAGCAACTCGAGGCCGTTACAGCAAGTCCAAGTTACGGTAAGTAGGAAGGAAAGGATGCTATCTCCTCGAACAGCAATATCAGACACCGTGGTCGGGAGCTGGTCTGGTGATGTCTGATCTCCAGGAACCGGCGTGGTGTCTGCCGGCGTTTCGTTTTCCATCTTGAAAAGATGCCGTTCCAAAGCTGAGCGACTTGGTTTGAACCGTCGAGTATACATCTTCGCAGGCAGATATCCGAATGTACGATACATTGCGCCGTTCTAACAGGCCTCTTGAGCTGCTGCTATACGAGCACACCCCCGTCGGTCCCTCCCGGCTACGAAGACTTCGAGTTCCGAGGAAGCAACACGTGAATGCATACCTGTGAATCGAGACTCACGCTGGTCGCGATGGAGAAGAATTTCTTTGCTGGAACACTCTCTGCGTTCTCTTCGTTGTCCGCTAATCATGCCAGTTCCTTGATCTGAACGCTCGAGAACTTCCGAGGTTGCCAGTCCGTACGGATAGGAGCTGCAGGGGTTTGCTGAGGAAGTCGCCCCGAGATCAACCAGTCGGGGGAATGGAAGTACGAACAAACGCTTGCGACTAGGTAGGTAGGTCCCGAGGAAGTGTCCATCGAGGGGTCCATTCTGTGCTGGCAGGGGCCAGCCTCGACGTCGTTCATCGGAACAGCCGTCATCTTTTCGCGTTTTGTTACGCGAGAACGTACCTTTGAAAAGAAAAAGAAAAGACAAGAAACGGAGATATAAGCTGTAAACGAAGGACAAGAATAGAATTGAAGCGGAAATACGAATGGAAGAAGAGGGGGGAGGGGGGGCTGTCTCTACCGATCTGTTTGGGAATAATCCGGGACTGCACACATCTCGAAAACCGGCTTGGGATGAAGTTTTAGAAATGCGCGAACTTTGCCAACGAGATCAAAATGCTGGATCTCTGGTCCCCCCTTTTTGTTTTGGACCCCATCTTCGCAGAGACGGTGCAGGGCAACAGGTCGGGACGGGCAAAACATCACTGTGCCCGCATTGAGAAGCTGACCCTACGTGCCCTCCTCTGGACTCGGTCGCTCGAAATGCGTCGTTGCGGTGAGCGATGGTGTGATGGCCTCAGTCCTCATTCGTGCTCTCTTGGTTGGTGCCAACACCATTAGGATCAATCACGGAATGAATTTGAAGGAACATGACAGTGTAATGGGAATGGCCCGGCTACAGCTTTTTGTCACTGATATCATCAAACTCTGTGTGTGAGAGAGTGTGTGAGAGGGAGAGGGAGAGACAGAGAGAGAGATAGACAGAGGCTTAGAGGATCTGCTGTGGTAGCAGACGGGAACACATCTGTCCTTCCCAGTGCATCGTTTTGAAGTCATTCAAAGTCGAACAGAATTGGTTGAAGGAGTGTAGAGGTCATAGGCAGTCGGCGGCAGCTCTTGGTCTGGCGATCCACCGCGAAGACGGGTGTCCAGTCGCCTCATCGGGCATCGAGCACAGCAGGATTGCTACATTGCACTAATAAGAGACATTAAACGCCAAAGAGGAAAAACCTTACTGTCCAACCGGTACTCATATGCCTCAGCAACGGACAGTCGGAATCGTCTGCAACTGAGGGTGCTTAGCAGAACTCACCGCTACGGACTAGACACCTGTAGTGCATTCGGCGTCTGCAGCAACCCAGAACGGCGACCGGCCCGCGTTTGAAGATGTTGGGTCTCCGGGGAACGAATCTTGAGGGGGGGAGAGGAGAGGAGGGGCGTGTTCCTACTTCTGGAGATGCAAAGCTGCTTCAACGATCAATGGCTTCGACAACTCGGGCTAAGATTGGGGTGTCGGTGCCAGACTGATCGTGGAAGCACCGGAGTACCAACAGGGTTTGCAACCGGGATATGCAAACACTTTTAAAGGACCACGAACGTTTCGTTACGTTACGCACATGAAGTACAGCGAAAATGACAGGCATCCAATCCAACTGTACCGAATCCTCGACCCTCGCCTGAATTAAAAGACGCATAGCGCGCTTGCAATAAAACCAAACGTCTCGATAAAAAGTCAGGACTGAAAAATCCAAAAAGTCCGCATTAAGAGAGGTAAGAAAATGGTCAATCGTACTGTGTCAAATCGTCCTGGGCTATTTGAAGGTGGTTTTAAGAGGGAAAGTCCGACAAAGACGACGCCGACGGCCTGCATCGCAGGGAGCATTGAGTCGGGCGTACTGCCGCCCTTTCGCACGGCTTATCACCTCCGTACGTTCCCCCGATACCCCACGCCTCCCATACCTTTACCGCGTACTCCTCCTCCGGGGTTTCACTTGTTAGCGCGAGCAAGGTCCCACTGTTAACGTGATCTTCCTACCCTGGTGCTGACATAGACAGTGGCTCCCTTGCGAAGCTAACAAGTGAAACGGTACAGCAGTAACGTCTTCCGAATTGATGCTGTCATCAATCAACCAACCAAATATTGGACATCCCCATGCGTCCCCATTACGCATCCACGCCAGAGAATCAAAGGTGGAATCTTCGAATGATAAGTTTGCAAACCCCCCCCTCGGTACGACCGTAAGAGCGTCCTAGGGGGGGAGGCAGGTGACCTCTCGCTACCTCGCCTTGACATGCGCCTTGCTGCTGACCTAGCCGCAGCTGAAAGATTCACCTCATGCCTTTGCGTTTGAAGCCACATCACATCAGCCCGCTTGTCAAAGCCGATGCACGCCATACCTGCGGGACGACCTGTGGCGCCACCTTCCGGGTAAGGCTGACGTTCTGCGTAGCGAAACCAGCCGCATGACGACGAAGAAGACGACGTCCAACCAACAAACATGGGAAACTTGTCATTGTATATAACCATGACCCTGCGAACTCAACCGCTCTTTCTTTTCTAACCTCGTCGTAGGCTTCGCTATCTTTTCATTGAGTCGACATGGGAACAGAATCAAAGCATTGTGCTCCTGTCGGCCACAGCTTACTTCAAATCGTTCCCAGTCTTGCCGAGTATCGATGACCTGCATTTTCAGTTAGAAAAGTCGTCCCTGAAGGGCTCCAGAAAAGAGGCCCAGTGCGTTGTTGAAATGAAAATTGGCGCGGCCATACTCACGGCTGGGTGACACTGAGCGCGCTCTCTCGAGTCTGGGTTACAGGGAAACTGCCCGAGTTTTGTTGGCCATCACCGGCAATGATGGCGGAAATCGGCCTCCATTACTCGTTGAATGCCCGCGCAAACGGGGATGGAAATTCGAAATTCCAAATTCCAAATTCCAAATTCGAAACTCGAAACTCGAAAGGCTGGAACAGCATTGAGTCGATCCATTCCAGCTGGGAAATGGTGACCTCCAAGCAGCAGGGAAAAAGAAAATTGATGACGGAAGATTACTGAGGAGGGCGCTGGGGTTCGTTGCCTAATGAATGAACAGGGGCCGTCTTCGCTGTTGGCTTGTTGGCGCCTACCAATCCGATTCGCTCACACTCCTTGTACCGACACTGCTCCTCACAGATCTTTTCTTAGACCATTCCGCCGGTTTTCACATCGGGTTTCCGTGTCATACTCTCAGCTATCGCTTCTTCATACACGGCCAGGCTACGGAGTTTCGAGACCCGGCTGGGCTGAGCTCCTGCCTGTTGAAGTCGGAAGAGAGAACTACGGTGGTTGAGCTCGTTCCTTCGGCTATCTGGAGCACCCTGCAGACGTAGCTGTGCTAACGTTGATGGAATTGGACGTAACCAAGGGGCAAAAGCACCATGCGCTTCTTGTCGCGCCCTGCAAAATTAAAATAAGCTAGTGGTTGATGCCGAATTAGCTTCTGGTTTTGAACCCGGATCGGCCTTGCTCGGGAGTCGCGCGACGCTATCGCTCCGTCCCGCGCCACGCCACGAGCGTCAGCAGCCAACCACGATGTCCGTTCGCCATCGCCTGGCCGTTTAGGGTGTGGCTCTTGTTGTGATAGATCTCGGATACTGCTGTGCAGTGCCGGGATAACGCACTTCACGCCGCGCTCGTGGGAACAAGCGAAGGCTAGCAAGCCTCGCCCGTCACGTTTCTATCGCGGAGCCTTTTCTAGACCCTTCATCACTTGTACCGTGCAGAACACCCTGGCCTCCGGTTAGGGCGCATACTCATAGAATAAGTTGAGTTGGCAACTAATTTCGACGGTATTTCAATAAAACCTAGTTAATCCCGTCTGATTCTACTGTTATCCTCTCTTCAAGATCCAGCTATCGCCCATCCCTTGAGCTGAACTACTTGTATACCGGCGCCTAAGTGAAAGGACAACTCAAGAAATCCTTACTAGCCCTTGACTGCGAAAGAGATGGATGCCAACGAAGAGTAAGCCGTCACTGATCCTCGACGCGCACAGTTTGAGATGATGGCTGACACGCTCACGACATGCGTTTTCATGGAAAGCCCCAGCGTTGTTGACCAGTCCAAGTCTGATTTATTCATGCTGTGAAATGGTCGTTATTTTGCCGACTTTCAACTGTCGCCCTTGCGCCAGACTGAATCCCAACTGCAATCGAGAGACGGGTCCTGAGAAATACTTCTGAACAGGAAAGATGACGCTGCATAGCCCACAGATGCTTAGCAAGTCAAAGGTTGGTGTCGAGACTAGCTGCCATCTGCAAGGCTATAGCAAAGAATGATTTCGCTGATATAAAATGCAACAACGGAGTAGGATGGCTCGCCACCGTGCTGGTACGACGACCATTCCCTGGCCGACTCCTCATCCTTCTTGGCCTGCGATCACATTGCTCTTCTTCTTCTTCTTGGTTTTTGGTGAACTAAGGCTCTTTTCCCATTTGAACCCTGTCTGAGCTCACGATGAGCAGCTATTAGCAAGGGTTTAGAGTTCATCCCATCTCAAAACCGGTGGACCAAGCATCGAACGGACCTCCGAGCATTGCCACTCCGTTGACGATGAACTCCCGGGATTGACCACATGCCGTTTCCCGCGCGGGAGCGCCCAGAACATTTTTTTTTGGGTTTCCCGAGTTCCGTGGTGGGTGGTGCTTCCCCTCGCAACCAAAGTCTCCTTAGAGCGAACTGTTGGGCCCGGCAGACCCGGAGGCTGAGCTTCTTCCTCGTCCCATTGTCTCTGGAAAGACAATGTCGCGCGCATACTCGGAAACCCGCAGAGCCAGTCAGTTGCTGACGGCCAAGTTATACAGTATGACGAGTTCAGAGTTGAAAGCTTAGAGCGAAGTGGTCACACTGATACCCGAACACGAGACCAGTCACCTCGTCTGCTCCCGAGGATGTACTTGGAGCGGTCTTCAGTAGAGGTTTTCAGGCGCAGATGTCAGATTTTTTTGGTCTAGCAGGCCTGCTAAGCAAAGAGTAAGTCTTATCAGGTACTGCTTTCGGCATACCAAGTCGCAAGGCTTTGGTGGTGATGTCGTAGGGCTACGCATGCGTTGCACCAAGAAAACTTCGAGAACATGCACTGTATGTGCGTTGCCTCGCAGTCGCAGTGTCGGAGCTCGGTCCTTGAAGTCCGAGCCATTCGGACGCTGAGATGGAAGCTTTGTGTAAGAGCCCGAGTAATCAGTCACCTTGACGTCTTAAGACGATCCTGGAACGGAACGGTGTCACAAGGGGACATGCTTCGAGCTCACAAGAGCTCACCCTCGCTCTCCATATTTTGCGAAAGGGCGAGCCTTGGCTTTAATAAGTAGCAGTCCTTATCCTCTTCTCCGGCACATGAGCGTCGGTGATATTCTCAATCACGAAAAAAAGTACAGCTACAGCATCATGGCACCCGAAATCAAGAACGTTGCGATCGCCGGCGTGAGTACTCCCATTACTGCACACCAAGTGTCCTAACCCGTTAACATGTTACAGGCTGGTGGAAACGTAGGCACGTCCGTGGTCAAGGCCCTCATGGAGGCCAACAAATTCAACATCACGATCCTCACCCGCGAGGCTAGCGAACACGACTTCCCCGCAGGCGCCACCGTCAAAGAAGTCGACTACGACTCCCTCGACTCCCTCACCGCTGCCCTGCAAGGCCAGGACGCACTCGTCAATTCAACGAGCACCTTCGACCCCAAACTCGCCACCCGCGTCGTCGACGCGTGCGTCGCCGCCGGCGTCTACCGCTACATCCCGCCGGACTTCGGCGTCGACCCCGTGAAAGTTCAGGTCCCGGAGCTCCCCGTCTTCGGCATCAGTGGCATGGCGCGCAAGTACGTCCAGGCCAAGGCCCAGGAAACGAACAACGGATTCACGTGGAGCATCGTCGCCACCGGCGCGTTCCTCGACTGGGGCATCAGGACGACCTTCATGGGCTTTGATGTTAAGCAGAAGAAGATCACCTATTTCAACGACGGCGAAAACGTCATGCCGCACACGATCCTCGACGACGTCGGGCGAGCCGTCGCTGGCACGTTGCTGCATCCCGACGAGACTGCCAATCGCATCGTCTACGTCCACACGGCGAACAAGTCGCAGAAGCAGCTTGCCGCGCTTGCCAAGGAGGCCGTCGGCGGCGAGTGGGAGGAGACCACGAGGGACGTTGACGCGGGGTATGCCGATTCCATGGAGGCAATGAAGAAGGGCGTCATGACACCCGACATAATGATGTCGCAGATCTCCTACGCTTGTACGAAGGAGAAATATGCGGCCCCGTTCGAGAAGGACGATAATGCGCTGTTGGGCGTCAAGGAGTGGAGTGACGAGGAGTTGAAGGGACTGTTCAAGACGATTCACTCGGAGTAGGCAACCAACCAGGTTTATGCAATGAAACAAGGCACTTCATACGAGAACAAAGATGTGTCTAAAGTCTAATGCGATTCCATCAAAATTGTCATTCCCCGTGCCGGGGGAGACTGAGGCGAAAATGTGAGCTGTGTGACGGCAATTGTGTCGGACCGAAATCCGAGCAATCAAAGATCTTGACCCTTGTGGCCATATAATCGTAGGTTCAAAGACCAGATTCCTTGCTGTGTCGCTCCGGCGGGGTCTTCTAAGCGGTAATCACTCTCAGAAAAGCAAGTGCAAAAAGTGTGCGCGACAATGTCAAATACTCAACGTGCAACTTAGAGACTGACGAAAATGATTGAAGGGCCAGGTTGAGACCTGTGAGGACGCAAACACTGGCACGGCTCTGGACACGGTCCCTTCTCAGTTGAGCCTGTTCTTGTCAAGTTGTCACACATGGCCGTCAAATTTTACATAAGGGCCTGTATCAGCACTTGAACTCTATCTCCTTCATACAAAGTACATGCGAGAGCTGTTCATCAAGAGGGCCGTTCATGATGCTCGAACTAAGATAGATGCTCTCGTCTGGGGTGGCCATCAGCCACTACGCATCGGGTATGCCGTTCCTGACCTCCCAAAAATGCATCCAAGCCAGCCAGTACACCACCACGCTAGCCCTTTCTTTGCTCGTCCCGAGCGTAATATACACAGGTCCCCAGGGCTGAAGAACAGGAATCGAGTATCAACAACCAAATGTGTTACGGGTGGACAGGACATCTGAGATCCAGGGTGGCGTGAGAAACTCGGGTTCGTCAGGTCCGTGCTGTCGGGGCGTGAAGTCGTGTGTACTAAGACAGCAGTATAAAAAAAGAACTTGTAAAGAGGAGTCGAGTTCGTTGATGTCGTTTCCTGTCCCTCGCCGGAGGACAAACAATTATTGGGTTCGATTAGGAGCGGAGCTTCGGTTGAGACTCGGCCAATGCCAAGTCAGCCTTGTCTGTTTAGAAGGGGATGTTGGGAGTGCCCTGGGCACCAAGAGCATCCTGCTGCTCCTGGAGGTCCTCGCCGCCGGCCTCGATGGAGATACCAACACCAATCTTTGCTTGTTGCTATGGAGAGTTAGTGTAGGTTGCGCAAGGCACAATGGTTTCAACGTACCGCGAAGTGGTCGACATCAGCAGCCAGGGTCATCATGACCGGGGCAGCAATGCGCTTCTCCAACAAGCAGCTCAGCTTGCCCTTGGAATCGACCTGAGCGCGGAAAGTGGACATCCTGAAGTCGTACTTGGCGCCAATGGTAGTAACGCCCTCCTTCTGCAGACCACCCATGACACCTCCGGCACCGGGGACCAAAGACAACTGCAGATCAACACCGGCCTGAACCTTCTCAGAAAGACGTCTCCAGAAAGACGTGTTCAGAGCACCCTGAGCCTGAAGCTGAGCAGTAGCGATCCAGTCGGCGGACTTGTAACGAGCGCAGTAGGATGTGGCAGTCTCGGGACCTTGGGTCATGGCCTGGCGCTGCCAGACGGTCTCGAGACCAAGAGAGAGCTTGGGGGTGACGGATTGAAGGTAGCTTCCAATGAAGATGCCGGTAATACCGCCGTCGAGGCATGAGGGGTTCAGCATCTTGAGAGATGCGGTGAAATCATCGCCAGTGTACTCGTTCTCGACCTGAAGCATCTCCTGGCCCGCGCCGGGAGCAGCCTGGAATTGCGTCCTCGATACCAACTTATCAGACCATCGGTAGTTGAATCGGGTAGAAAGCTGTCCATCGTTGTCCATGTTTCCTTGGAGGAAGACCTTGAGTATTGTGTCAGTAGAATGTCCTTGCGCTATAGTGCAAGGGGATTGCAAACCTTGCTTGTTCCGAATAGCGCAGCAAAGGTGTAAGGGTTCAGGCGATCGCCCATCGCGAACTGATGAGACACTTGAAACAACGGCGACATGCTGAAGGCCTTGGTGAGATCGGCGCGGAGGCCGGTGAACATGTAGTTGGTGAGCAAGACATCGCGCTGAACCTCCTTGGTCAAATTCTCGGTGGTTCCAGGGTTTGACAAGCCGAGCTTCGCTCTCCGTTCCGAGAAGGCGTTGAGGGCATCTGACAGAGTGTGTGCGACAGGATTGTTCAAGAGAACATTTTGAATTTGCTCCAAGCTTGACGCCATTGTTGCGATGGTCGGCGCCGGCCTTCGTCGAAGGAAACCGAAGAACTAAGTAGACGAGAAGACCTTGAAGAAGGGTGGACGACAAGACCAGTGAGCCTGTGTGCGGAAATGAATAGTACAGCTGCAACTGCCCTTGGCACCGATTGAAGCTCGCGCAATGGGCAGGCAGGGTCGTTTCGGGGAGGTCGTCGAGGTCGGGAACCGGGAGTTATGGATTGACAGTCTGGAGAATAAATTTCTTCCACGCTGATTACATTACGCAGTTGGAGGTCCTGGTTGAGCACGAGCCACAGCCGGGTGCCACGCTGGAGTCAACGGGATTAGCTGCAAGCCACGACTGGCCAGACAAAGTGGAGAACATCGGATCACAGGCTACCTTTCAGCAGAAGCTTGGAACAATGACAGCACCATCACGTGACTCTACTTACGTCAGGATTCGAGTTCATGCCCTTCATTGCTCGGTCCGAAGCTTAACCGGCCCCAGGCATCGGGACTGCCGCCGAGAAGACCCTTGCCCGCATCCGGCACGTTCCCTTGGCCCTCGTTCATCATCTGGCCCAAGAAGCCTTTTTCTCTGCAGGCAGTGTGTTAGTCCCGAGACGCGCTACATTTTACCTAACCTCCCTCATCTGCATATCCGAGTGAATCCTTACCTCTACCGTATTTCCAGAAAATTGCATTCACGCTGCCAACCAATTTGTGTTACCTTCAGCCAAGCCTCCAAATCGGCGCTGTCATCTCGCAAAACACGATCGAGCCTCCGCCTGCACAGACCACAGAATTCCGGCGAAGGAGGGTCCTCGGCGGCTCATTTCGGAACGGGGCAGCTCAGACTTCAGCGTTACTTCCACCGCAACCGCTATCACAAACCTCGAAACACGTACCTCTGCGCGATTTTCACTCCGAGAGCATCGCCCCGACCGCACCTCGTTCGAGCGTTGCTCCAGGTCTGGTTCGATTTCGTGAGCGTTAGAAATCGCCAGCACCGTTTCACGCTTCAGCTCGGCACTGCGTCATTGCCTCGTCCCCGCTATTCCCCTCCGTAGCGGCCCCTCCACCCGGCGCTGAGGCCGTGAATGCGTCAAAGTCAACCCGCTCTCACTCCTCGGCCCTCGGCATAATCCTTGATTCACAAGGCCGTCTCTGAATTCGAGCCGCAATTTTCGGGGATCTTGAAACCTCACACATCAACATGGACACATTACTGTAAGCTAGTCTTTTCCTTGTGTGGATGATGCGTAATTTGTCTACTCTGCCCAACGAATCCTTGTCCATATCCTCCCATCGTTCCAATACCCGTCGGCAAGTGGTTTTCTGGCTTTACCGCTTCTTCCCTCACGTTATGCTCAATATGCCAAGCCTGGCATAAGGCCCCCAGTCAGTCTCAAAGAGTCTCAGATCCTGGGAACCCCAAATGGGTTGGCGAATTCGCCTCTCGTCTGGTTGTGTTCTCCTAAAGGGACGACTTATATGCCAAGTGTCAACTCTCTGCAACAACTCAAGTGGATTGATTCAGAGGGAATGCAATAACAGGGCGTCCCTGGACGCCCCCAAGACGGATTGGAAAACAAAATTCAATACGAGTAGGAGGAGGGGGATACACTGGCAAATGCAACATCAACTTCTACACAAGTGAATACTTTGCTGTCAACATGTTATCTCAAAAGATTATAAGCACTACATTCTGAAGCATTCTGGGGTTCTGGGTGATTTGTGTAGTCCCTCGGCGCCTTCTCGCTAATTTTACCGGAACATCGGCTTTTCGTAAAGTGTCAATGAAATGGCAGTCTGTCAGAAACCCCGACTCGGGCGCAAGCACGCCCGATCATCTTTACACAAAGAACAAGGCCTCAGAGTTCTGAGTACGTCACTTCCATCATGTCTTTGACATAAACCCCAAAGTATTCACCATCCAACTTCTCCTGCGTCTCCAGTTCAAGCCACTTCTCATGAAGCCATCTCTAACGCTCAGCACCATATCACACTCGTCCCCTGTTTGTCTTTACTTACTTCATAATTCTGATGACGGACTACACTCCAAATACCATGGAGATGAACTTTGGTATTCTCCTTGCTGCTGGTTCGGACCCGAGGATCTTGCGATCAAGGCCAGCGTTAGCGAAGTTGACTTCTACTAACATCATTTTTCCACACCAGAACCGCCGAGATCGCGGCCAACGCGCCCCGTTATCGTCGCAAAAGCTCAACTTTTATCGACGGCATCCATGATGTCCCCGAAGACCAGGATATGGCTCCAGCCCAACTCTACAGCACAATGTCTGGCCGCCTGTTCCACTCGGGTCGCATAGCCATCGTCATGGTTGGCCTCCCTGCCCGCGGGAAGACGTAAGCTTTAAACAGCGATGAAAAAGAGCGTCGGCTAACAATCTCATAGTCATATTTGCGTGTCCATGGCACGCTACCTTGGCTGGTGAGTGCCTCTTTATAGAGCCCAAGAGAAATAGCGGCTAACAGGGGACGCAGGCTTGGAGTCAAGACGCGTATCTTTCATCTTGGGGATTACCGTCGCGCAACAGTCGGCAAGGGTGGCATCGTCCCCGAGGACTACTTCTTCCCCGACGCTTCTCCTCAGTCCGTCATTTTGCGACAGAAGATCCTGAAGAAGTGTCGCGAGGACATCTACGCCTGGCTGAACCATGAGAATGGCCAAGTTGCCATTTACGACGCCGTCAACCCCACCGCCGCAGGTCGTCGTGCGTTGGCCAAGGAGCTTGCGAAGCATGACGTTCAGGTCAGCATCTTCCGTCCTGGTAGTTGGGTAGCCGGCGCTGACTCCCTTAGACCCTGTTCATCGAGTCCTTCGTCGACGACGAGGCCATTCTGCGCGAAAACGCACGCAACGTCAAGATCTCATCCCCCGATGTGAGCCCAACCCCCATGACTCCCATGCCACAGTACCTAACGAAGCCCAGTTCGCCGGCATGGACCCCGACGAAGCAGCCAAGCTCTACCTCCGTCGCATCGACATGAAGATCCCCGTCTTCGAGACGATGGACGAGAAGGAGCTCAACTACATCAAGATGATCAACGCCGGCCGAAAGTTCTTCTACAACAACGTCTCCTTCAACTACCTCTCGCACCGCATCGTCTTCTACCTCACCAACCTGCACATAAAGTCCCGCACCACCTACTTCGTCCGCGCCGGCGTCACCGCCGAGGAGGACTCGTACAGGGCCGACGCTCCCCTCTCCGAGCAAGGCATGGCCTACGCGGCCCGCATGTCCGAGACCCTCCTCAAGCACCGCGAGCAGGAGCGCGCCGCCCTCGTCGAGAAGGGCGGCACCTCGGTGCCCCTCCGGCCCCTGTCCGTCTGGACCTCCACCCGCCGCCGCACCGTGCAGACGGCCGACTACCTCAAGAACAAGGGCTTCAAGGTCCGCCAGCGTTCGCAGATGAGCCAGATCAACCCCGGCGTCTGCGAGAAGATGTCGGAGCGTGCGATCCGCCACATCTACCCCGAGGAGGTCGAGAAACACGACCTCGATCCCTATCACCACAGATATCCTCGCGCCGAGGTATGAACATCCCCCTTCCCCCTTCCTACCTACCCTTTGTGAAAAGTCCACACTAACCGTGACTTAGTCCTATCATGACCTCGCCGTCCGCCTCGAGCCAATCATCCTCGAGCTCGAGCGCGAGCAGAGCGATCTCCTCATCATCGCGCACGAGTCCGTCCTCCGCGTCCTCTACGCCTACCTCATGCACTGCGCCACCATAGACATCCCGACCCTCAAGTTCCCCCGCGACGAAATCATCGAGATCATCCCCGCCGCGTACCAGAACGAGGCCAAGCGCATCCACATCCCCGGCATCGACCCCAAGATCACCCCCGGCTCCCCCGAGGACATCCGCATCCCCGTTCCCGGTGGTAGCGGACCCGCCAGCGGTAACATGTCACCCATACCCGGCCCGTCGTCTCCTCCCACCGAGACGGTCGAGCGGCCCCCTGAGAAGGTCATCAACAAGGCGGCGGAAATGGTTGCCGATCGCCAGAACGATGAGGACTAAATCGTGGTAGCGGCTCAGACCCTCCCGGAAGGGTATGCCGATGAGTTTGCTCGGGGAGAACGTGAATGCACCCTCTCCAGGTCATTGGATCGGGAAAGTGGTCGAAGGGGAGTTGGACTTCTTGCCACAACTAGGCAGGGACTTCTGTGGTTCTGTTGTCTTCCAGCGGAAAAAATCACCAATGGGAAACGAATTGTAATCAGCATCGCTTGAACGCATATCCCAACTCGCCAGGCACATGGAATCGTTTGAGTGACGACTGAGTCATCACACTATCATTATCTTCTGGTCCCTCCTTATCGTGATAGGGCGTCCGAAACTTCCCTTCGTGTTCCTCCGTGGTATCCCAGTTTTTGAGGACTCAATAAACGCCACTCTCCTACGCACATCCCTCAGTTCAATACAACTTTGTGCGCATCAAACAAGTCAACCCTCTTCCAAACTTAACGCACCAAACTCCTCGCTAACCTGGAGCCGAGAAAAGCCCTACATCAATCCAATCCCAGGAATAGACGTCCTGTAACTAGCGGACAATTCCGTTGACCCATAATCCAGGGGCCGACCTCCCGTGCCTTCTGCAGTATCGTGCCTTCACATAACTGCACATTCCCGCTCCGGCTCACCGTCCTTGTTCTTCTTCTCCTTGGACTTGCCTGTTTTGTGGCTGTGATGCTTGTGATGGTGCTCTCCGGATTTCCTCTCCTTCAAATCCTTGGAGTATTTGGAGTCTTTCGACTCCTTAGAGTCCTTCGAGTCTTGCATGTCGCCTTCGGCAACCGTGGTCGATTCTGCCGCGACGTCCTCGACAAGTTGCTCTTCTGTCACTGGGTCAGGCAGTGGAGCGCTGACCGACGAAGCTAGCGCATTACCGTTGGCCGGTTCTCGCAGCGGTTCTTTGCTTGGTCGCATCAGTCCTCCGAACCGCGTCAGAGTGAGACTGATGCGTCCCTCGCCTGCTTGGCTCGTAGGTCTGCTCTTTGTCTTCGCAGTGAAACGAGCAGCAGCCCGAGACAGACGCTGCGCCGTCGTCTCTTCATTTGGCGTGAGCGCCGGAGAAACAGCCTCTGGGGTGATTGCAGGTGTGGAATCCGTGAAAGTGACGCTGCCTCGGCGAGAGTCTTTGAACCCCAGCCCGTAAGGCTCCTCGTCCAAGCTCAGTCGGGTGGGCCGCTCAAGCTCCGATGAGAACCGAATGCTTGGAGCCTTGGGTGGTGAGATTGATGTGTTGTCGAAGTAATCGCTCTGTAAAGACGGAACACCGGAGTTGGTACCGTCCTGAGGGTTAGGCGTCGTTGGCAGGTTGATGCTAACCTTGGATTCGTTGTAAGAAGGTGGCTCGGTCTCCGTCTCTTCGGTTGACGCTACTTCAACCATGGGTATGATCTGGTAAAACAGCAGGTACGGCATCTCGTCCTTGAGTGCTTGCCTGATATCATCCACATACGTCACCCTGCTTTCGACGTTTAGGTCGTCGAATTTGACCCACTGTGCTTCTTCGTAGTCGGGAGGTGGATCCAAGTCGTGCCGTCTGTTGTCTGTGAGAAGCTTGGGCGCAACTCGCGCAAACGAGATGTAGTGCCCGCTGTAAAGCGAGTCACCGCGATGGCAGACCACTGATTGAAGGACCAGTTTGTACTCCATGCTGAACCCGTTCGGGTCCTCTTCTAATTGTGCCTCTCCAGCAAGCATAAAATGGGGCAGTCTGAGACTGTCTGGAATATCGATGAACGTGTTCTGGCGCTGAGGCAAACCCGAACCCGTCATCATGTATCGCTTTAGGCAGATTCCAACAACAGGTCTCTGGTTGAAGTTCATGGCCACCTCCATGTCATTGTTCGGCTCCTTGTTACCAGCCGCGTGCCACGGAATTAACCTAAAAAACTGCCAGGCAGGAATAGTGACGGCCTTGACCACGGTTGAACTTGTTCGTCGTGCTTTCTCCAGCATGCTAGACTTGTCGGACTCTGCCGGTTCCTTCTCTTCTAGTACGACCCGCTGGATGACACTAGTTGAGCGGTGTCTGGGAGGAGGACGCGACGAACTGCTCGGCGACTCGGGTGCGCCGTTTGGCGCCTGGGAAGCCGTCCATCGCCGTTCGAGAGCTGGTGACAGCTGCAGAGGAGACGAACGAGGAGACGAAGTCAGAATGTCCGATGCTTCGAAGTCCGTACTACCTTCTGGTGTCACCAAGCGAATGGTATTCTTGCTTGGGGTAGACTGCGTTGCAACTTCTTGCTTCTCGTCGTGGCTGTCTCTCAGCACGTCCACCTGTGTGTTGAAGTATTCTTCCAAACAGTCTTCCAATCGAATGCCCTTTCCGTCGGGATCTGGGGGCACGGCCAAGTTCAATAATCGTTCGTAGACAAGCTTGTGATCGTCCTTGTCGTTTTTCCCATGGTGAAACAGGTCGACCTGTAACTGCAAAAGGGGAAGCTGGAGGGTCTCGGTGACGAAAGCAAAGGCTTCGGAGGTGTCTTGCTGCTCTAGCAGCTTGGCGTCGCTCCAACCACAGTCGGCGAGGGCATCCTGGATGAGTTTCGTCTGATTTGGTCAGTAGCAGGGACGAGACAGAAAAATGCAGGGTCATCCTCACCATATCGGTGTGGATCAGTTTCCCACTTCTCAACATGTTCACCCACAGGCGCAGTAGGGTGACTAGTCTGCGTCTAGGCTCGTCCGCAAAGTCGTTCTTCAGCATGCATTCGAAGGCGTCTAGCTTGGCGAACATGGCAAACAAGAGGGAGTCGAGGTAACAAGTGACGTTGCCCCTGTTCTCTGCGCCAACCATCTCGATCTGCGGGTTGTAGTGCGTAATCTTTCCGGCCATGGCCTTGCACTGCATCATGATGAATTCGATAGTCTTTTCGACATCGCGTTCGGCAAACTTGCTGTTGAGCGAGTCTCGAATGTGTTCCTCGGAAACGTCTGTGATGTTGGCAGCGGCGAGCTGTTGCGTTATCTCCTCGATCTGTCACCCGATTAGAGGAGCCCTGAAGGTTGTGGAATCGCAAACCAAAGTACCTTGGCCAGTTCCTTCTCCTTGAGCTCCTCGTCATTTTGGTCTCGTCGTGCGGCGTCGCCCTTAAAAAGCGACCTGAAGGCTTCGGCTGAAAGCGGACGGCTCTGAATTGGAGGAATTAGCAAACTGACCTCCACTCCGGCCAAACAGAAACAACAACAGCGTGTGAATGCACCCAAGGGCAAGGTTCACAAACTCACTTTGTGGCCAGGCTCGGAGGACTTGCTCCTACGATGGGCGCCATTCCTGTCCCGCAGGCTGAGAAACTTCTTGCCCTTCATGGTCGGAAGTCGGGTTCGATGTAGAAGAAAAGGGGGTCGTGGTTGGAGCCGGGGAGGCTACTTGACAAAAGCAGTCGTCTCAGCGGTCAGGAACCATTGTCAGGTCGAAATCGCAACCCCATCAGCCAGCAATATGGGAGGAGTGGGGAGCAATGTTGAGAATGAAGAGTGCAATGTACAGTATGCAAGGTATGGAGGGGCTCTGGCGCGTCTCGGCGGGGCAGATTTTCGCAGTCGCAATGGAGGGGGTATGGTTTGGACGATCTAGACTTGGACTTTTCGATGTGAGCTGCAAAACGGCGTGCTGTACAGTGCTGTTGTCGCTGAATGGATGTGCAGAGCAAACGGGCGCAAGCCGGTATCTGATGAGGTTCCGAAGGATAGTTGCTTTGGAACGTATCTGTAGGACGACGGGAAGGATTAGTTCGGAGGAAAGCGAGAAGATATATTGTGGTGTAAGGTCGACACGGGGGTACAGCTGAAGCAATCAATAAGGTACGGACAGCGAGCGAGCCTTCCTCCTCCCTCCAATTGGCGGCTGCGGTGTTGACCAGCCAGTAGGCGAGCCGGGGTCAGATTGTGGTTCGTGGATTTTGGGTCACAAAAATTCGGGGTCCAGAGTGAGGGCCTTTTCCTGGCAGGGGAGTGGTCTGGTGGAGTCGCCCAGTGAACCAGGTACCGCCGTGGCAAAGCTTGGGTGCAACAGTACTTTCAGCCGCTAGAAAGCTTTTCTCATGGGCACCTGGTGCCCCTGCGGACTTTCCCGTCAGTTGACTTTAGGAGTGCCTCGGTCCACCTGGGGAGTGCCTGGTCCACTCATGGCAGCGACAGCGAGCCTGAGCGAGGAACACGACGTTTCTCGTACGTCTAGTAGGAATGACCGTGACCCCGAGAAGCTTACCAACAGCAACACGTGTAGCTCTTCCATGTCAGAATACGCCTTGGCAGACGAATAACCACAATGTTCTCTTGTGTCTTTTTGGTACGGCGTCCCCTGCATCTGACCCCCCACCCAACTTGGAATGACCAATCCCAAAACTATGTATACTAGTGTACTAAGAGTTGCCTGCCTCAACATCCAACATCCACGCGAGGTGACATACGTAACGCCTGTCCGTCGCGGGAGCACCATCCGAAAGAGATCACGACTTCCGAGTTCCTTTGATGAAAGTGGCAATTCATCCATCATATCAATCGCGGGTCATTCGATCCCCTATCCTCAAACCGAAAACTGATTGGGAGCCCAGGGATGGCGTTACTTAATTAACAGTGACAGAGAGAAGGCGGGGGGGTGGGAGCCAGCTTTTGCTGAACCAAACTCTCATAGGTCTCGGTCTTGTTTCGCGAGGCCTTGTAAATGGCGGCGATGATACTCTATGGGACAAGCCTTGGCGCGTCCCTTGCGTGTGCAGATCCAACATCACGGTTCCATGGCCCATGCTCCGAGTTCCAACAATCCCCGTCTGTGGACTCGCTATGCAGTGTTCATCAAGAACAAACAACGTTGCAGCCTGTCTGGGAGAACAGGCGAATAGCTAAAATAAAACTAAAAAACTATCTATCTCGCGCTTCTTACTCACCCTCCACCAGCCCCTCCAGAGTCTCAACTCAAACTTAGCATATGCCACGATGCCAACAGCTCTGTCTTCCGACTGAGCTCTCGGCTAAGTCATCGCTCGCAGCCTCCTCCTCAAAGACTTTGTGCCGCAATTTGTCACGGACAGGCTGCTCGTGGGTGGTCGCTTCGATGTTGTTGTGTCACTAATACCCTCGAATCCGTAGAGATGCACTCCGCCTAAACCGCTTATGTTCGTTTTCGTGTCCATCTTTGACACAATCAGGCAACCTGCATTGTAGAGCGCGCGCCTCCCATCATCGACATGCACAATGCCCATCTTTCCCATCCCTCCGTCTCATCTCCTCCCTTTAGCTGATCTCGTGTGTCTGTATGTGGTTTGTCCGAGTGTTGCTTGGTGTGCTCCCCTCACCCTGTCAGCTCTGCACAGCGGAAGACATGCTCCTGTCGCGCTTGCAAATGCGTCGCTGACCCGTGCGACTGGTGACTGTCCCTCTTCAGCTGAGGCCGCATCATGGCTGCTACGTAATCGGATGGCGTGGGCGAGATAATCCGCTCCTGCAGAGAGGATCTTCGGCGTCTCGCTAGCATCCGATGCTCAAGTGGAAAGATGACAGACAAACGGTCAGCGGTCTGACTGCAAATGACGACAATACACCACCTCCCACGAGGTCCAAGGCCCGAAAGTCCGCCGCGGCCAGAACCCCACTAGTCGGATGCTGCTGCACTCTCGTCCGATAATGTGACGAGGTCTTCGGTGTTAGAGTTGAGAAAAGTGAAAAAGGAAATGTCTAAAAGGAAATGCCTGAAAGTCCAGGCTTCAAGAGGCCCGGTGGAACGATCAACAATGCATTGAGGCTAGTGCTTGTAAATGGTTCCACAATAAATCTTCAGCCACAAGTGGCACGGACGGCTTTCAACATTTCGAGGTTGAAATTTCCAGCATCGCGACCGGCCCTTGCAGACGAGGCGAGGTGCGCGACAATAGAGACGATAAATCATGGCCACACTACGGGAAAGCTCCCGTTTAGCTCGGGCTATCTGCAGGAAGCACTCGCCATGGCAATTGACGCCCGTCGTCGCCCAGCGATGCGCTTCCACTGAAGCTAGCAATGCCGCTCCTGAGCTGGCTGATCTCGAGCCCGGCTCGTCTCTCGGCGCCCCAGGACCCGACGAGGCTGCGGTGAGGTCTTGGAACACGGCGAAGCGTATCTCTGAAAGGCCGCAACAACTTCCCGGAAAGAGGTTCGTTCTCTATGCTCTCCAGCCAAGGTGGAGCTAGTCGACTAACAAGCCACGGAACAGATACGAATTCCATCCACCAAAGTTCAATCGCGGCCCGTTGCACCCGGTTCAATCGCCGCCCTCCTCCGACCCGACGGCACGAGACTTCGTTCCCGGACCATTCAACCTGCCCCGACTGCGCCAGACCTACGATGCCACCGTCGCTGCGGACCTGTTAACCATGACATACCTCCACAAACCCCCCGGAACCCCAGACCCTCCGGTGCGCGAGCGGTTACGTGAGTGGGACGACTCCTCGCCGTACAACATCAACCGTCCTCGCCGCGGGCCCAGAGGTGGAAGCAAGCTCGACTTGCTCGAGAAGAACATCACTTGGCGCAACATACCCCGGATCAAGGCCGTCTCGCTGCACTCCTTCATGCCGATGAACAGCAAAACCCCAGGCACCCTCAACGTCGCGCGGTCTGTGATCCAGTCCATCAGCGGGACCTGCCCGGAGATCACCGAGGTCAAGAGCAACGTCATCCAGTGGAAGATCCGCAAGGGCGACAAGGCCGGCGTCAAGACGACCATATACGGCAACCAGGCCTATGAGTTTCTCGACAAGCTCATCACTCTCGTCCTGCCCAAGATCAAGGACTGGCCCGGCGTCAGCGCGACCACCGGTGACGCCAACGGGAACCTGGCCATAGGTCTGAAGCCCGATGACCTGGCCTGGTTCCCGGAACTCCAGGTTAACTACGACATGTATCCCGCCAGGGTAAGTTGGGCTTGGTTGCCTGCGATCTTTGTTGCCTTGCTGACGAAACCACGTAGCTCCTCCCAGGTTGCCGTATTTACATCCAGACGACTGCCACATCGAACCGCCAAGCCAGGCTGCTGCTCCAGGCTCTTGGCCTTCCTTTCCACGGAAAGTTCAGGGATTGAGCAGCAGCAGTGCAGAGAGCGAATGCCACAAAAAATGTACAATACCAATGCATTAGAAGACTTGTAGATGCACTTGTACCATCAGGACTACCACCTCACACAAATCAGTGTCAAGTTCGATTGAGGAAACCCATGATCTATTTGCACTAGTGATCATCTAATCCCATATCCCTTTTGTTAGTCGTCCTCTGCGTGGAATATCCTCATGAAATACCGCCTGCCCCAACGCCGCCCATGCAAGTCATTACCAGTCCCTCTAATGCCTTGTCGTTCACAACTCATGCCTCGATCTTCGCCCGCAGCTCGTCCATGACCTTATCAATCTCCTCCATGTTCACGGCATCGACCTTGCCAGAGCGGAAGCCCTTCTTGGCCAGATCGTCGGTGAGTGCATCCATGGCAGGCTGGTAATTTCGCACGGCGGAGCTAAGAGCGTAGAGGGCCTTCCTCCGTACAGCTTCCTTCTCGTCCTCCTTGGTGGCAAGTGTTACGAGAGCAGGGATACCGGCCTCGCCCATGGCAAGGAGGCGCTCTTGGCTGGGCTGGTTATTCTGAACGGCAGTACCGACGCACCAAGCGGCCATGCGGCGAATCTCGTGCTCGTCGTGAGCGAGACAGCTGAGGAGTGGGGTCCACAGGGCGAGGTTCGTCATGTTGTTGGCGTTGTCGAGGCCCTCGATAAGCTGCTCAAAGTTGTCAAAGGCAGTGACCTTGGTCTCGAGAGTCACCTCGGGGTCTGTCGAGGTGATGACGTCCATTGATGCCTTCATGAGCTCGGCATCGCTGGGGCCGCCGCCGAAAAGGGCCGCGATGGCTTCGGCGTTGAGGGTTGTGGCAGGAGCCGCAGCGGCAGGAGCGGTCCCGCTATTTTGTCCGGCTTCTTGGTTCTCAATGCTCCATCTGAGGAGCTCGTTGAGGTTCTTATCCATGTCGTAGAGTTTGGTGGACTTTTATGATCCTACTTGTTTGCGATCGAAGTCTGGTAGTTCTTGACAACTGACAACGTCGTGTGAGCTATCAATTAAATTTGATATTTGCAGGGGTGTATGAGTTTTGTTGTTTTTGATGAACGATATCAAGTTTCAAGAATCTTCATTCACTCTCACTCACAATCTCATCAAAGCTTCAAGCCTTCTCCATAAACAGGCGCCCTCAGTCTCAACTCTGACTGGCTGCACAGATTTGTTGCCCCCTTCTGGAACCTTCAAGAAGCTTTCTTGTTCGTAAGCGGTTTAGCGTAAATCTCACGTGAGAGCCCTGATCAGGGCCAGCTCAGTGCACGTTTATGCAGATTCGCGTTTGAAACTTGCGCATTTAACACGTCGTCCGCAGGTTGGAACCATTCCCAATGGTTGCAGCCCAAGATCGGATCACCAAGGGCGCTGAGTTGTCAATTCCCACCTGCCAGAAAGGTGTATCGAGACTCTGGAGTTGCTGCTGCCGTACTGTCCAGGGATGACTATGAATTGCTGATTCTCTCCGATGGTTGGTGAAGAACCAAAAAAAGTTCCAGCTGCCCCACCATTGGGAATGAGTGCTCCTCATTGCCGCTTTAATAAGGCAGATGAAGCTTTCCAAGCTGCGGTATTACAGCAGTTGCCAGAACATGGTAGCGCACTGCAACGCGCTGACAGCTGGGCAACGATGAAGTCATCCAAAGCTCGCGTTGAGCAGCAAGCTGCTGGTTAGGTTGCATCCGACTGTGCTTCCAACTAGGGATGGATGAAAAGCGGTTTTTACGTAAAAAGCGTACAGCTTTGCATAGAACGTAAAAAAGCAGCAAAAAGCATGCAAAGCAGCGCTATACCTAATCGGGTAGGCGGTGAGCTACTACGACTATTAGACTTTTTATATTATTAAACTTTAACTATAAGACTATCATATTACTAAGCTAGTAGAAAGCGCTAAGTAATACTATAATATTATATTTATTGCTTAGCATATTAATTTAGAAGTAACTTACTTTTCTCTTACATAATCTTATAAGTAAATATTTTCAGTATCACTATAAGTTCTATAATTAGGAATAAACTAAGGAGACCTTATACCTTAAATTATATCTTAAGTCCTATTAGAGATACTTTAATTACTAATAATTCTTTATCCTATTAATTCTTACTTATATACTTATAACTATATTAATTAAAGAAGAAGGAGCTTGAATATATTGCTATACTTATTAGTTTTACTAATAGCTATAACTTTAATTTCTTTAAGTCCAATAAGATAAAGAAAGATATATGATTATTAAATTTAATTAATATAGTAGTAGCTCTAGATTTTAAAGTTCTCTTTAACTACTTTCTCTCTATTATCTATAATTATTATATTATATCTATAAAGAAGGTTCTTAATACTAAGCTCCATTTTATTATAATATTGAATAAGTTCAACTCTATTTAACTACTTAATAGAGTTACTTTCTATTAAAACACTTTTAATATAGAATTATAACTTTATAATATAATAGGTATTATTAATCTTATTATTCTCTATAGTTATAACCTTATAACTACCTCTATAATTAAAGACCTTTTTTAAGTAAATATATTTACTATTAATATAAAATAATAATAGAAAAGCTTATAAAACTCTTATAGAGTATAATAATCTCTCTTATACTTTCTATATACTTTATAATACTTATTATTTCTAATTTCTTAGATAAAGTCTTCTTAAGCTCCTCTAGTAAGTAACTATTATATAATAGATACTCTATTTTATTTAAACCTTAAAAAAGTAAAATTATAAAATACTTACTTTTTAAAAATTGAATTATTAAGTATAATAAGGTGAAAGTAATTCTTATATTAGTTATTACTTACTAGAGAAGTTAGATACTAGCTATAGAGCTTATAATTAATTCAAAAGCTGCTTTTTATTACTTTATCCTCTACTTGCTTATTCTTAATTCTCCTACTTGATAAACTACTTTACTTTATAAGATTATGTTAATTATTATTGAATCTAGGTTTAAGTATAGTATTAGAATTCTTCTATAGCTTATTAAACTTATCTCTTGAGTTTAGTTTCTCTCTAAGAGTAACTATAGCTAATTTAGTAGAGTTGTTCTTTATTAGTAATCTATTCAAGTAGATTAAGTTATTAAGAAAAATCTGTTACTGGCTGGGCTGCGCCCGGCTCCCAGCTACTAGGGCTGCGCCACTTCGGGCACTGAGGGCGGCTACGCCCAGCGAAGCGAGAGCAGCAGCTCCGCCGCACAACCGCACCAAAACCGCCCGAAGTGCGCGCACATCGCGCACTTAGACTCTTTCCTTTTTTAGTATAGATTCTTCTAATATATAGCATCTCTTCATTAAATAAACCAGGCTCAACTCCTTATATATATTTATACTTAAGAATTTAGCTAGCGCCTCCCTAATTATACCGCGCGAATAGAAGGCAATAGGTTAGCAGGCAACGCGCTAGAAACTGCAGCGCCCGCAGTAAATTTCGCAGAAGTTCTAATAGCAATATATAATATAGTAATAAGGCTTAAGTAATATATATAAGTAGTAGAAGATAGCGCCTAAACATACCTATTAACCCCTAATGCAAATAGCTTAGGCGGACTAATAGCAGCAGAGGCTCCCAAGCTAGTAGCTGCAGCCGCGCTAGAGCTAGTAGCCCCTCGCTATAAGCCCCTCCCAGACCCCCCCTAAGCTCTTAGGGCAGCACGAGGAGTATCCAGCCTAGTCCATATAGATATATAACAGACTTATGTTAGATTAGTAGTTTTTTAAGAGTAGTTAGGAGATATTCTACTTAAATTATACCTACTTAGGCAATACTCTATAGAAGGTTATATAAATATTCTATAAGCAAAGCAGCCTAAATAGCACGCATAACCTAATTAACTTTATATACTACCGAAACTAGTTATACTTAGACCCTAACGCCGCGTAGCGCGCAATAGGCTAGCTATTTAACTTATATATGAGGAAGAATAAGAGCTTCGCCGCTTTCCTCCCACAATTTAAGCGCCTACTAGCGCAAGCTAGAGGTATAACTTAGGCGGAGAGTATGTAAATTAACTTCCTATAAAGAGTGCTATGTTAGAAGCTAGCTAACCGCCTTGTAATAAGGGATACCCCCACTAATTATAGCTAGTATATTATAGTTATTTAGGATATTATATAAAAGCAGGAGGACTTTAACTACTTAAAGGCTATAGCTAATAGTGCCTAATCCCACACGCCCTCCTCACAAATTAATAGTAATAGTAATATATATATAAGTAGCTCTATATAGGCTATAAAGAAGTTAAAGGATCTAACTACTAAGGAGTAGCGCTACTACTTTAAGTATAATAAAGTTAGCTATTTAAAGAGGAACTGCCCCTAGCATAAAGCAGGCGGCATGCGCGCGGCTAAAATAGGTAATAGCAAGAATAATATGACTATAATCAATATCTCAAATATGTTAGATAATAACTTAGAAAAGAATAACTCTATTGCGAAATCGAGTAGTAGAGTATATAGAGGAGGAACGGGCAGACTAGGAGTTATTTAGGAAGAAATATAGAATAAGCAGACCTTTAGCAACTCTTATAGTTAGGATTAATAAAAAGTACTCTACTTACGCTCTTATAGATACTATCTATAATATTTATGCTCTTATAGATTATAAGTTTGCTTACTAACTTAAGTTACTATATATTAATTACTAAAAGTATTAATTATATAGCTTTATAGATAAGGCGGAATATATTGTAATAGAAGGCGTGGTTACTTATAGGATTAAAACGAGAGGGCACCTATAGTAAATCTATATCTATATAGTTTATAGCCTTAATATAGACCTATTCCTAGGAAAACCCTAGATAGAGCATAACTATATAGTTTATTATATAGTAGAAAGGCGTATTTTCTATAGAAGAGCGTAAGTAAATATCTTATTATCTATCTAAGAAGAGTCTACTTATATTTATAAAATTCGGGAAGCTGCTTCCTTAATGCCGCCTTATTTCAGGCAGTCTGCTGCTATATAAATATAGGATAATTAGAAACCCTACTAGAAGCAGCTATAGCTATAAGGTTAATAAGCCTTAAGGATATTAATAAAGCTTTATAAGATAAAGAACTACTAGCTAACCTCGCTATAAAGCTACTAGCCTACCTCACGGAGTTTCTAGAACTATTTAAACTATCTAAAGTATACCTACTACTACCAATATAACTTAGTTTTAACTATAAAATCCCACTAGAGCGATATATGTGTAAATAAGAGGTAGAGCTACTTTAGGGGCTACTATATAGTATATCTAGAGAGGAACTCCTAGTTCTATAGAAGATACTTATTAACTTATTAGATAAGGGGTTTATCTAAGCAAGCAGCTTACCCATAGGAGCGCTAGTACTATTTATATAGAAGCTAGGCGGTAGTATTTAGTTCTACTATAACTACTACGCGCTGAATGCGATTATAAAGAAGGATTGCTAGTCCCTGCTACTAATTATAGAGACCCTCTAAAGAGTTAGCGCAGCAAAGTAGTATATAAAGTTAGATATTATATTCGCCTTTTATAAGATGAGGATATTCGTAAAACTACTTTTAGAATATAGTATAGCTTATTTAAGTAGCTTAGATATCTGTTTGGGCTAACTAGAGCTCCTATAATCTTTTAGCACTATATTAATAAGATGCTCTAGGAGTTTCTTAATAACTTTATAATAGTATATATTAATAATATCCTTATTTATACTAGCGGCTTAAGAGCGGAATATAAATCAAAGGTTAAATAAATAGGTGCTTTAGAGATTAAAAGATATAAGCCTAAACTTAAACCTAGTGAAATCCAAGTTCTCTGTAAAGACCGTTAAGTATATCAGATTTATCCTGAAAGCGGCGAAAGGAATTGCGTATAACCTAGAGAAAGTCTAAGCTATTTAGGAGTATGCTCTACTAAAGTCTATTAAAGGGGTATAGAGCTTCTTTAGCTTTATAAACTACAACTATATATTTATTAAAGACTATATAAGTATTATTACTGCCCTAAACTAGCTAACCTATAAGGGAGTGCTCTTTCATTGGGGATATATAGAGCAAGCCGCGTTTGAAACGCTTAAAGCGAAGTTCTTATTTATGCTAGTATTGCGCTGCTTTAACTTAAACGCCTATATAGTAGTGGAGACTAATTGCTCTAGGTTTACGCTAGGTAGTAAATTAGCATAATAAAATAATAAGAGGTAACTATAACTAGTTACATTCCACTTATAGGAGCTTATACCTATCTAATATAACTACTTAATATATAATAAGGAACTTCTCGCAGTTATTATATATTTAGCTGCGTGGGATATAGAGCTGTATAGTATCTATAAGTTTAAGGTTTTAAAAGACTATAAGAGCTTAGAGTATTTTATAAAAAAGTAGAAGTTATTAGAGAGGTAAAGTCATTAAGTAGAGGAGCTATCTAAGTATAACTTTAAGCTTAAATACTGCCTAGGAGCCCTAGCTGCTATACTAGACGCGCTATCCCAACGAGAGTAAGACGCGCTAAGTGAGTAAGATAATAATAGAGAATAGGGCTGGGTTATCTAGGCTATCCTAAGCTCTATGTTACTAGCGCGAGTAGTATGGGGTAGATATATAGATAAAAACACCCTGCTATATATACCTGTCTTTGAGGATAAAGCGCTTTAGCAGCTATGGGATAAAACGCTTTAAAATAACCTATAGTATAGAGCAGTATACTACGCTATGAAATATAATAACTATAGTTTCTCTCCTACCCTATAGCTTAAGGTATAGATTACGGAGTGCAGCATAGATATAGCCTACTGCCTAACCTTCTGCAGCTAGATATAGGTACTAGGGAGTAGCAATAAAAATAATATAAATAATGCGCTCTATATGCATATTATTTAGCTTAGCTATAACTCTAGTATTACTTAATACCCCAGGCGGAATAATACGCTAAGTATTCTCAGCTACTAGTACTTTTAGCTAGGATAATCTAATATAGTAAGGCGATTTATTTATGACTGTAATAGGTGCGGCGGAGTAGTAATCTAGCGATAAGTAAAGTAGGGGCTATTATAGCCCCTCTTAATTCTAGAGTATATTCATAGCAACCTCGCAATAGCCTTTATTATAGACCTACTAGTATTATTAGCCTTAGGAGTGAGGTATCTCTAAGTAATATTAACTAGTTATTAAAAGCACTAACTTTAGAACTAATAACTAAAATAGATACTAAAGCGTGCGCAGAGCAGTTCATTTAGTGCTATTACTACTTCTATAATATATTACAGACTATTATAAGTAACTATAGTAGTAATTAGACTAATTACTTCTAGAAGAGATTCTACTAGCTTATTAGTATTAAGTAATACTGGGAAGAGCAGGAGCCCGGTGGAGACTACAAAGATAGCAAATAATACAATACTATCTACAAAAGAATAGGAATAATAAAAGTAGGCTTAAAAGATGCGCGTAGCGATTTGCAGATCTAATCAGAAAGAATGGGAAGAATTAGGCTTAAGATAGAAGAGATATTGCAGGAAATCGTATGTAGGATTATTAAGGTATAAGCCCCTTGAGGCCGAAAAGACTATTAATAATGGTGATAATAATAATGAAATCATTCCTCCTGGATATCCTGAGTGCTGGATGCGCGCGTATATATGCGCATATAGGCTTACATAATCACAGCTTTCCTAGCTATGCGTGGGCGCCAACCCATTGATCCTTTCCCAATCCTCCCTAAAGCTGGGACTATGGAAGCCCAAACCAAAAAGCTCCGCAGGATGAAAAAAAAACTAGACTTAAACCTATACCCTTTGCAACTACAACAGCATGTATAGACTCATACCCCTATACTATGGACCTCCCCATAACTTATACTATACTTTAGCGAGTGCTTAAATAAGTAGCGTATAGCGTAATTATATAGACCTTTTGTTAGGTAGGTCTACGTGGCGGCGGCAGTAGCGAGTAGTAATGGGCGCAAAAGTCGGATCTTCTTTAGGGCCTTATAGGCTTTAATAGGCGTAGCAGAGAGTAGTAATAGATAGCAGCAGGCAGTATTAGGCAGCAGCAGCATCAGGTAGCAGCATTAGGCAGTAGCGCCAGGCATATAACAGCATGTAGTGCTAGGCAGCAGCATTAGGTACTAGTATTGTAACGCTCAGGTGGTGTGCTGCAGCGATGCAATGACCAATTACGCCACATGCGCAAAAGATCCGCCATTCCGCGCACTTCGTGCCGGAATGCACCACACATATGCTTATATGGGCCGGTCGCCGATACCAGTCTCTTCCAAGTATTAGGTAGTGGCGCTAGGCATATAACGGCATGTGGTGCTAAGTAGTAGCGCTAGGCGCAAAAAGAGCGTAATGAAAACTGTAGTGATATTGAAAAAACGTCGTGTTGGCGGCGCTGCAAAGGGTGTAGAAGTAGGCGCGTAGAGTCTTCGTGAGATACTCTAGATCTTCTGAATAATGAAAGATAATATAAAAGGAAAGGAATATAAATGAGTATAGAAAGGCTTTGTAGCTGTAGAGTCTTAATATTTAGATTAATAAAATCTTCTCTCTTTGAGGCTCCTATCTTAAAATCTCGCAGCTTACTATACTAAAATACTTTATATATTAGTATACTTGCTCTTAGTACTTTAAGCTATATTAAAAAGAGTTTATTAGTATTTTTCTATTAATAGTTAATTTCGCTTTACTTATTAGCTTAATAAGACTACTATTTCTTCTATATAGCTTTTTAGCTATATTAGCTATAATATACTAGTTAAAATACTAGCAGTAGAAAAGGGCATTTAAGGGCGTAATTAGGCGTAAAACTAGGCGCGCGCAAACTATAAAAAAGAAGAAGAAAAGGGATAGATATAAGGGAGGAAAAAGAAAGCTGAAATACTAAAAGAAGGGAGGATTTTAGGGTCTTTATAACTCCTTTTATCCTTTTAAAAGAACGCTTAGCTATAGTAATCCCTCTATAGGCTGATAGTTTTGTGAATCGCCTATTCTCCTTTATCTAGCTCTAATTTATATATCATATTATTATTTCTTTGTTTCTTTGTTTCTTTCTGGCAGCTAGATATTATAATTATCTAGAAAGGAGTGGGTATGTGTTGGTGTTTGTTATGACGGTGGGACGTCTGGATGTAATGAAGGCACCCTACTCTCTTGGAAACCTTTGAGGGTTATGGCAAAGAACAAAAAGATCTGCCTCTGGGCACTATTGGGAAGAGCAGGAGCCCGGTGGGGACTCTAAAGATAGTAAATAACATAATACTACCCACGAAAGGATAGGAATAATAAAAGTAGGCTTCAAAGATGCGCGTAGCAGTTTACAGATCTAATTAGAAAGAATGGGAATAATTAGGCTTGAAATAGAAGAGATATTGCAGGAAATTATATATAGGATTATTAAGGTATGAGCCCCTTGAGGCCGAAAAGACTATTAATAATAGTAATAATAATAATGAAATCATTCCTCCTGGATATTCTAGGTGCTGGATGCGCGCGTATATATATGCATATAGGCTTATATAATTATAGCTTTCCTAGCTATGCGTGGGCGCTAACCTATATATTCTTTCCTAATACTTAAGTACTACGTTTTACCTATAAATAAATAGAGTAATAGAATAGTTTAACTAAGAGATTTAGATAATAATATGCAACTTAGTAAGCTTTAGTTAGGATAATTAGGAAGACTACTTGCTATTAGTATAGCTTATACTTAATAACTACAATACCTCTATAATAGAGATAAGCCTCTTCTTTCTTAAGTATAGCTATAATATTAACCTAATTATAGTTATAGAGCCTATGCTTCCTATAATATATAGCTATGAGGTTACTACTTAGAAGTTTATTAAGAAGCTAGAGAAGTTAATATAACTAGTATAAGTAGTAATTACTACTACTTGATAAGCTATAGAGAGGTCTATAAATAGTTGCTAAGAACCTACAGAGCGCTTTAAAGTTAGTAATAAGGTGTATTTATTAGTAGCAAACTATAGGACCTTGCGCTCCTATAAGAAGTTAGACTAGCTATACTATAAATATAACGTAATAGAGGCAATAACGCCTATAGGTATTAAGCTTAATATATTAGGCTATATATATCTAAATCTCTATATTAGCCTACTATAATAAGCTATAGAGAACCCGCTACTAAAGCAGATATATAGTAGTATTTAGCTACTACTAATACTAGAGGAGAATAGTATTAAAGAATAGTAAGTTAAAGCTATCTTAGCTGCTTAGTAGAAGATAGTTAGGCGTAATAGGCGCCACAAGGTACTTATAAAGTAGGATAGCTATTAATAATCTATATAGGAACCTCTTAAGGGGCTCTATAATATAGCTGCTATAGTTAAGTTTAAATATAAGTATAAGTTAGTAGAGAAGAATAATAGAGATCCTATATACCTAGCAAGCTGCGTAATTACTATAAGTAGTATATTATAAGAAATAAGAAAGAGTATAATTAGTAGTAAAGTAAGAGCTTAATTGTAGCTCTTAGCTAAGGGGCGAGTTAAGCGCAGTAGAGCTATATATAGAGCTATTCTATTTACTTATTTAATATAATCTAATAGTAAGTTAGCTAGAGTTAAGTAGAGGCTAAAAGCTATTTAAGATTTATAAAAGCTACTTACTATAGGCGCTTTTATAAATCTCAAATAGCATAAGAGAAAGAGCATAAAGATATATATATTATTAAAAATAGTAGTAATAGAGGAGAATAAGTTAGCTAGAGTAGCTGCCTAGGAGGGCGTGATGTGGGCGCCTAGTGCGGGAGGCGCGGGCGCGTTAATTGCTTGAAAGCTAGAAGGCGCGGGAGCAGGCGCGGCGGGCGCAGCAGGCGCGGGAGCAGCAGGCGCAATAACCTTAGCCTCCTTCTTAGCCTTTTTAGCTTTAAGAAGGAACTACCTCTTATATAGTAGGCGTATATAGAGGGTATAGCTAAGGCGTTACTACTAGGAGAACTAGGGTTTAGTTAATGAGTAGTATAGTAGTAGCGGGGGGCGGACTTATGAGGGCTATATCCTTAGAGTTAGTAGCAGAAGCATTACTAGCAGCCTTCTAGGCCTAGTAGTTACAATTCTCCTCCTTATCTAGCTATAATAGATTAGCGCTACTTTATAGTTTATAGTTTCTATAGTAGTAGACTTATAGAGATATAGCTACTATAGTTATAGTTCTCTATATACTTAGTATAATAAATAATATATATCTCTATAGAGAGTTAGTAAGTAAGCTCTATAAAGAATAGGGAGATATATACTAAGAGAGTTATAATATATAGCTATAAAGGATAGTAGGTTTATATTAATATAGTAGATACTATAAAGTAGATACTATAAAGTAGATAGACTACCTCTTAAATAGGATCTTTACTCTCCTCTATACTAGCTCTCTATCTTTTAGAGGGAGTCTGCAAGTTATTAATATTATAGCTAAGTGAGGTCTCAGGCAGCTTAGATATATATAGTAGGGAGGGAGCTGCTAGCATGCTTAGTGCTGTGGGGGCTAGGAGTATTATTATTATTAGTATTATCCTCATTATTATTATTATCATTATTAGCGCCGCCTATATAGGAAAGCGCAGTAGAGCTATCCTTATTAGAGAATAGCTCCCCAGCGTCGTTGCAGTTAAGGAAGGCGGTGAGGTTGCGGGCGCAATACACCTCAGCAGTAATATTTTTAAGGAATAGCTCTAGAGCAATTAGAAGGAGGAGCAAGTAGCAGAAGAGTATATAGAACTTATAGGTATTATATTATAAGCGTAAGTAATAAGTAGTTAAAAGTATCCTATTAAACTTAATAACCAGGCAGTAATAGGCGCGCTATATAATAAAATTAATACTTATAATAGTTATTATTCTTAATAAAAGAAGAAAGAATAGATTTTAGAAAGTAAAGAAGGTAGGTATAACAACTATTATAGCGCACGGGCCACATACTATCAGCTAATTAGCAACAATAGCGTAGTTACTGCGCATAAGCCTTCAGAGGGGGTATTATTATAGGCTGGGCTGCGCCCAGCTCCTAGCTACTAGGGCTACGCTACTTTAGGCACTAAGGGCGGCTACGCCCAGCGAAGCAAGAGCAGCAGCCCCGCCGCACAACCGCACTAAAACCGGCCGAAGTACGCGCATATTACGCACTTAGACTCTTTCCATCCTTAGTGTAGATTCTTCTAATATATAGCACCCCTTCGTTGAACAAACCGGGCTCCGCCCCTCACAAAATCCCACACTTATTTAGATATATTGTTTATAAAACTCTTTACTCTCTTTTAATACTATAAGCTTAAACAGATAATAATTATAAATTAAATGGTATATATACTTACTCTAGAAATAGTTATAGAAAGTATTTATTCATATAACTACTTATTATATAATATAAAGAATTTCATTAAATCTTATATTAAACTACTTATAGAGAGATTTATTTTTATAAAGAAGTTTCTATAATTTTAAAATTATAATACTAACTCTATTTATAATATAATAATAAACATTTAGAGTTTATAACTAAAACTTTATTCAACTTAATTGAAAATAAAATTAAAGCGCTTATAGCTTACTATAATTACTCTTCAAGTCTTTAATTCAATTACTTTAAAGAGGTTCTTTTCAATTTATAACTTTATTTGACTTAATTACAAATAAAATCAAAGCCCTTACTATAATTACTCTTCAAGTCCTTAATTCAATTATTTTAAAGAGGTTCTTCTGTTATTTATAACTTTATTTATAATAGTATTTATAACTAATTAATATTAGATATAGTTCGTAAATAGATATTTATTCATATTAGTAAGAGAGTATTATAATATATTAAACTACTAGTTAGTAGCACTAAGTAGAAGAGAGTAAATAAAAAGGAGTTATTATATATAGAAGTTAAGCTTTTTGATAATATAGAGCCTAAAAAGGGTTATATAGAGGAAAATAATTATATATAAGATAATTAGGAGTTTCTATAGGTTCCCTATACAAAAATAAATCTCTACTTACTATACCTACTTACTTTGAATAATAAAAAGCAGGCACTATGCTTACTTTGAATGAAAAAAGCAGCCTGCTTGCTTTGCTCCGGGCTATGCGTATTTCTAACACTAGGCTCGTCTCTCTTCAGCCTTGCCTCTTCACTACTGAGTTGATTTCTTTACTTGCACACTGGTCTCTTGCACGCCCTGCTAGAGAGGCTGCAGGAAACGGGCAAGGCGTCTCTTTATGCAGACAGGAGATGACAAGTTGACAGGTTGACAAGTCGACAAGTATTCGATCTGCACGCGTAGCCCGATCAACGGAGACACCGACCAACACCCCGAGGCTCAGCCATCCTGGAGACGTAGTTTATTCACTCGCATCGTTTCTTTTTCATTAAAAAATCTTCCATAATGCTCGAGGCACTAATTGGGTGTGTTCACATACATTGCGAAGGCGAGCTCGACGCAGCAGAATGCGATACGGGGCACGAGGCTGGTTGACATGCCAGTGGCTTGCAGACTGGCATCTCGGACCCCAGGCATCCCGTCGTACGGTCGTTCCCGCAAAACTCTCCCGTACGCGGGTCTTCAATTTGGACCGTCAGAGCCGCGCGACCCCCTTGAGTGTACGGCCCTTGCAGATGACAGGGCCTTTGGCATCGGAGGCGTTAGTCTTTAATCTTTATAGATGCTACCTAGATTGTGATGTGCCATCACCACATTTGCGTCGTGCTGAGGCCAGCGGACAACAGCCTGTGAAGGGCGGACGGTCTACGGGACGAAAATAGAAGATGCCTGCCTGGCACTTCCGCCAAACTCTCTGATGCTAACGGGAGCGATGACGTACGACTCGGACGTGGAGGGACGAGAGGGTGCTTTTCGTTCGCATGTGGTTTCATGAACGCGGCAGCGGGAGTCTTGTTGAGTCTCACGTGGGCGTCGAGGAGCGGTCCCCGTACCACAGTCAACGAGCAAATGTGCCGCTACCTCATCTCCCCTGGCCGGCGCTCGCTGGCGAGATGGTCTTGGCCGAGCCTTCCCACGCTCCCATGTTCTGGCCTGGGTTAACCTTGCATTTTAATCAAGCGGTAGCGTGCGAGCAGACGGTCGGTGTGGGGATGCCCTTGAAGACATTAGGCGTGCCACAGTTGACGAAAGGGAGTGGCACTGTGATGCGGTCGTTGCTCTTGCGGTCTCGATTGGCCCGTGGCCGTGGCCGTGGAGGAGAGAAAGAGAGAGCCTCACCGTCGGTTTCAAGGTGCCTGAACAGCTAGCCAGGTAGTGACGGCGAGGGTGACGAATGCTCCTCGCCGCCAGCGTAATGATTGCGCTGCCTGATCATGATAGTTGGTACCTTGATATGTAAGATGAAGGGGCGGTGATGGTTTGTCCCTCGGAAGACAATAAAACGACTGAGAGATTCCGCAGAGGAAAGAAAACAAAGAGGCGTTACAGCAAATTCCTGGCCACCGAATCTCCAATTCGCAACATCGTCAATTTCCTGCTTTCCTCCAGCCACCCAGCAGATTCCAATCCCTCCGACGGCCCAGCCCGGACGAAAGAACACGACGCAGATACTTTGAAAGTTGAGGGCAGACTCACCAGATTGAAAGGTGCCATCGTCGCTTTCCTGTCTTCATCTAGCGGCGAGGTGCTCCTGCCACTTCTACTGCCACCGCCTGCCTTCCTCCCCGTACCCCACCACACTACACGCTTAGCAGAGCAGAAGCACGGACCTCAGACTCTCGATTAAAGCGGCAACTTATTAATCCCCCGGGGGAGGCTGCTATTTTGTGCCACCTGTACAGTGCACTTCCTCTTTGTTGCTCTCTTGCCCATCCAAATCCACCTCTGCCCGCCATTTGCTCACCCACAAGTCGGGTTAGGTCTCCTTTTGACATCCACGCCAGCGCAGCAGAGTCAGCCAACGAGACCTCAGCAGCACCGCTGCGCGCACCGCTCTCCAAACCACCTAGGCTCACCGCACTCACTCACACTGTGCCTGCCATTCCCACTCTTCTCCTTCTTCCCCCCTCCTCCACCCAAAATCAACTACCTCTCATCTTCCCGTAACCTTTCCCATCCTCGACCTCACCACCCATCGACGTGCTCTCCCAAGTTCTCTGCCATCCGCTCAGGACTTTGCCAGTTCCATCTCTCTCGCACGATTCCGGAATCGAGTGAGCTTCTCTTGTTATCAACTTCTACACTATTTCCCCGTCTTAACGACCACATAATTCACAATGGAAGGTAAGTGACGCCATTCCGTGTGCCAGCTCGACACCCCCCCTCCCCCCCCCGACACGATCGATGCCTTCGCCTCCGAACCTGGTCGCGATCCCCGCCGTCCGTCGTACATCATATGCTTCTAGTTCTCATCACTGACAATTGTTCCTAATCCAGAGGAGGTTGCTGCCCTCGTTATCGACAATGGGTAAGATTCCCCAGCCGCTTCACCGACCATTCCGCGTTCTGGGCCTCGGAAGGATCTGGCCAACAGTCAGATCTATCGACAACCCATCGGCACACCATCCACGGAACCACTATCCATCTCAATGAACATAGCTCTAACCCAGGTCTAGTTCGGGTATGTGCAAGGCCGGTTTCGCCGGTGACGATGCGCCCCGTGCTGTCTTCCGTAAGTTTTCCTATCCGTAGACCGCAATCTGCCCCTTTGAGGGACAATGAGCAGTCGTGGTCTTCCACCGAAGCACAAGTAAAGTCTGACCATGTTTTAGCCTCCATTGTCGGTCGCCCTCGCCACCATGGGTATGTTTTCCTCCGTGATCATTACGGCAATTCCACCCTCGGCGCCGCCGCCTAACATGTGAACAGGATCATGATTGGTATGGGCCAGAAGGACTCGTACGTCGGTGATGAGGCACAGTCGAAGCGTGGTATCTTGACGCTGCGCTACCCCATCGAGCACGGTGTCGTTACCAACTGGGATGACATGGAGAAGATTTGGCACCACACCTTCTACAATGAGCTCCGTGTCGCCCCCGAGGAACATCCCGTTTTATTGACTGAGGCCCCCATCAACCCCAAGTCCAACAGAGAGAAGATGACCCAGATTGTCTTCGAGACCTTCAACGCCCCCGCCTTCTACGTCTCTATTCAGGCCGTCCTGTCTCTGTACGCCTCTGGTCGTACCACTGGTATCGTTCTCGACTCCGGTGACGGTGTCACCCACGTCGTTCCCATCTACGAGGGTTTCGCTCTTCCCCAGGCCATTGCCCGTGTCGACATGGCTGGTCGTGACTTGACCGACTACCTCATGAAGATCCTTGCTGAGCGCGGCTACAGCTTCTCCACCACCGCCGAGCGTGAAATCGTCCGTGACATCAAGGAGAAGCTTTGCTACGTCGCCCTCGACTTCGAGCAGGAGCTCCAGACCGCTTCCCAGAGCTCCAGCTTGGAGAAGTCCTACGAGCTTCCCGACGGACAGGTTATCACCATCGGCAACGAGCGTTTCCGTGCTCCTGAGGCTCTGTTCGCTCCCTCCGTCTTGGGTCTTGAGTCTGGTGGTATCCACGTCACCGTCTTCAACTCAATCATGAAGTCCGATGTCGACGTCCGTAAGGACCTGTACGGCAACATTGTCATGGTATGTGTTTTGGAGCGTCCAATTGAAAGCCTGGAAGCTAACGAATTCAGTCTGGTGGTACCACCATGTACCCCGGTCTCTCCGACCGCATGCAGAAGGAGATCACTTCTCTTGCTCCTTCTTCCATGAAGGTCAAGATCATTGCTCCCCCCGAGCGCAAGTACTCCGTCTGGATCGGTGGTTCCATTCTGGCTTCCCTGTCTACCTTCCAGCAGATGTGGATCTCTAAGCAGGAGTACGATGAGAGCGGTCCCTCCATTGTTCACCGCAAGTGTTTCTAAGGTAAACTCAACATATCCCAGTATACTCGGCGACCGAATACTGATCAATTCACAGCGAATCGCTTCTCGAATCACATTCCCACCCCTCCGAAAGCAGTTCGATCCCAAAGAGGTCACGAGCGGTGCAAGGTCTCTACGGCGTTGCATGTATCGCATTACGGTCTCATATTGGCGAAAAGTTGGTGACATGATCAAGAAGTTTGGGTCGACCCTTCTTCCGAAAGATTTGGTCCTTGTTTTGTTGCAGGATGCGCGTGGGCGCGTATAGGGGCGGACACTTCTACACCTAAGGTCGATCATACAATACACTTTGCTTATAGTTCCCGCGGTTTGCCCAATAGTCGCTCAGTGATTCTTGTGTCACGTATTTGTTTGCTAGCGCCCCATAGACGAAGACTACGTAGTGAGAAAGGGGTCTATGTGATCTGATGCTGTGATGCTAGGTTTATTGTACATGTACGAAGACAGGGTTTTACGGTTTGATGTTCGCGGTCGGGGCGTCCGTCCGTTCTTCCATGGGCTGTTCTACGGCTTTTGCGTCCGCTGCAGAAACCTCAGCTTCGGTAATCCCGTCACTGCTTTCCACTGCTTCGGCGCTTCCTTTCTCTAGCTTGCGATATTTTCTCTTGCTCTTCTTCGCCGCACTGGCAGCCCTTTTACGCTTCTCGTTCCCAACAATGGCCGAACGGCTTTGATCCCCATTGCGTATGTCATCAATCTTCTGAGCTAAGATCTCGCGGGCAATCTTGCGGTTTTGGGATCGTGAACGTGTGGCTTGAGATTTGACAACGACGCCAGTGGGGATGTGTTTGAGCTGCACGGCCGAGCTTGTCTTGTTCTGCAAGGATGGGGTTGTCAGTCGCGCGTCAAGCAACTGTGTCGCATTCGAGAAGAACGGGAGGAGAGGTTTTTGACTGAGGAATGTACTCACAATCTTCTGTCCACCCGGCCCGCTGCCCTTCAGATACGACTCCTCTATCTCATCGTCTGGGGGCGGTTTGGGCCAGGGTGGCATCTCGTGCTTCTTCAGCGCGGCAGCGGGTGACGCGCTGAAGCGAGCGACGAGAGCGGTAGCAGGAGTCCTCCTGGACAACAGGAAGTTCCCGCCGCGCATGAGGCCATTGGCGCTCGCATTGCGGGCTACGGAGAAGAGGAACGTTATAGGTAGAGGGGGAGGCATCGCGTGCGCCGGGCCATCGTCCGTGGGTTGGGATGAGGTTTCGAGATGGGCAGTGAGTAAGTAAGGCGAGCGTTACCTAAGGCGGCACCTCAGAAGTGCTTGTGACGATGTGATCGATCTGCCAGCCGCCGACCACCTGTCTGGCATAGAGATGGGCCCGCTATCCTCGCACAGCCAATCAGGGGGATTCAGTTTGGCCTGGTCTCCCTTTCTCTCTCTCTCTCTCTCTTCACTTTTGGTTCGCTGGCGGTGTGGGCTCCCAGTGCTCACAGTGAGGCTGCTGCTGCGCTGCGGATCGGCCGGTTCAGCGGTGCCACTGCGCCAGTGCGCTAAGGTACCTTACCTGAGGTAGGGAGCGGCGAGCCAGTGTAAGGTATGTCGAGCGGGCCCTGGGCAATCTCAATGATCGTTTGTCGATCCTCCTTTTCCATCTACGCAACCTCGATCTTCTTGAATTCCCCTTGGCGACGGCGTCACGACAGGTTTATTGTCCTTTTTGAGAAATATCTGGCACTAAATACATCTTCCCACTGTCTCCCAACGTCGAACCGAACTCGTCGAAATAAATCGAGAATCCGAGGGCGCGCGCGTGCGCGAAAACCCGCTCGCCATACGAACTTCAATTACCCTCCCCGCGAGGAACGACAGCATCATGTCCGCAATCCAGGCGTTCAGCAAGTGGCTGCACTTGAAGCAGTATCAGATCGAGGTCACCTTCAGCGTGTACATTTTCACGCCACTTGAAAAGTTCATCTTCTGTACGTCGCTCTTCCGAATTTTCTGCAAAACACCCCCCCCCCCCCTTCACACATGTTATGACTACCGAATGATGATCCGGACCTCGCTAACGATGGGCTTCGCGCGCTCGCGACACAGACACGTTCCTCTTCCTCCTCAGCAGCCTGACCATCATCGCGACCGTCCTGTACCTCCCCCAGCACATTGCCTTCATCGCCAACCGCGCCTGGTTCTACATGCACGGCGACCCGATCGACGCCGTCGTCGCCGCTGTGGAGGTGACCAAGGCCGCGGTCGAGAGCTTGATGTCCGAGACGACGACCACGGCTGCCGCTTCTTTGGCTCAGGAGACGGCCGAGATGATCAAGGAGCTGTGATTTGGGCCCTCACCTCAAACCACCAATCAAGCCCCATAATGTCGACAAATGGAACACGAAGTCATGGGACGAGAGAGAGAGAGAGAGAGACGAGGAGGAGAGATGTATCTTAGCGGCACTTGGCTGGACGTCCGATGAAGAGCTCGAAGGGCGTGTAGGCGGATTTAGTCGTTTGCTTGTGCGTGCGGGGCGTTTTGGTTTTTCGTTTTGTTCCGGCTGGAGGACGGCACCTTTTTCCATATGTACTTCGTGCATGCGGCAACACATGTCTAATCATACCCTCATACAATGACCTGAAATGAAGTTGGCTCCCTCACGCCAGGAATTCATCGGTTCATTCGCTTGCTGGCTTAGACGTGCCTAGGTTGGCGAAGCTGTATATCCTCAGGGAGCTGTCCTCGCCGGCGATCGCCAGTTCGTCCCTTGTATCCGAGTCATTTGTTCGGCGCCATGACAATTGGGCCACTGGCTTGGGCAGGCAAAGACTGAAACTTGTGTGAGCGACGGATGTTCGCGACGTGGGAATGGAACTTACTGTGGTGCCAACTCATGTGTACCGACTGACTGGAAGGTCTCAGGGGCGAATGTGCTGAGGGAAATCTTTCCGGACTCGGTGCCAACGGCGAGGATGAGCTCACGTCCCGCGCTGGGTCTGCTGAGGAAGTCGACGGCTGTTACGGGGCCATCAAGGGCGATGCTCGAAGCCAAAGCGAAAACGTTCTTGTTGTCGTCTTGGTTCTTGGCAACCCAGATATTGGCCTTCTTATCACGTCCTGCTGTGACGAACACCCTTGCGTCCGTGGAGGGGGCCCAGGCAGCATCCAAAATCATACGGGTGTGGCCCTTGGGGTTGGCCTGGAGGAGCTGGTATTGCGAACGCTCCTTCTCGTTGCGTTCGAAAACTGCCCATTGCCTGTCACGTCCGACGCTGAGTAGGAATCGGTCGTCTGGAGAGAACCGTAGTCGTGTGGCAGTCAGAGTGTGCGCGGTCAGCGGCGGCCTGACCTCCGTCCACCTGTCGGTCTCGAAGATGCGGATGACGGCGTGGTTGAGCGAGCTCGCCTTGCAAGCGCTTGCGATGAGCTTGCCATCGTGGCTGGCGGCCAGGCACGAGATCTCGTACCCGTGACCGTACAGCTTCTCCGTCTCGGGCCAGAGCGTATGACGTGAAAGTGACTCCTCGAACGGCGGGTGGTCAATGTTGAGCATAGACTTGCGGACTACCGTAGCTGGATCGATCGCGTCTCGGTCGTAGTGACTATCGGCCTCGACCTCGACGTCGTCGTCCACAGCATCGATGGCCTTGTTGGAGAGGCCGAGTACAGGCATGTTGGCGCCGTCCGGCATCAGCTCCGTCTCTGCTTTGATGCCGCCCAGGGTTTGCAGCATCTCTGCGACGGCGCGGGGCTCACTGAAGACGCGCATGAGCTTCTCGTCGGCTCCTGAGACGAATTGCGAGCCGCCGAGGGTGTCGATGCAGTTCAGGTCGTACCCATGGATTTGAGGGCGCGACATCTCGTGCCATGATCGAGCTGACAGGTCACCACGCTTCCAGCGCGCGTGAAGGCGCGTGGTCTGGTCAGAGCTGGTTGACATGAGATAGCTTCCATCCCGCGACCACGCGATGCCTGTGACGGTCTTTGTGTGTCCGGTAATAGCGATCGCGGGCTGCCACTCGTCGCGCTCTTCGCTATACGTCCACCGACGCCAGCTGCCTGTACGGCCGAGACAGACAACGGATTTGCCGTCGGGGGCCCAAAGCCCTGTCCAGAAACCACCGATACTACCCGTCGCCGTGGTCGCACCCTTTTCTCTGCTGATCTCGCCGAGGCGTACCATGCTAACCCAGATGCCGGATGTGGCGTCCGCTTCCCACATGGCGAGGGAGTTGTCCGCGGAGACGGATAGAAGCTTGAGGTTGTTGTTGCGAGTAAACCATCTTGCGCTGTAGATCCAGTCCTCGTGGCCCAGGAGGAGAGCTTCAAAGGTGATGGAGAAGTCTTTGCCAGCCGAATGGAGTCGGTAGGCTTTGTTGGATGGAGATCTTCCCGGAAGATAGGCACCGCTGGAGGGGTCCGAGCCCTCGGCTGCCAGTGACGGTAGTTCCTTGCCCTGATGAAGACGCCAGATTCTGATGTACTTGTCCTGGCTTGCAGAGGCCAGAAGAAGATCGCTGTTTGACTCGGAGTTCTCCCAAGTAAAGTCCAAAGACCGCATCCAGCCCTCGTGGCCTGATAGGGTTGCCTGAAGTTTGAATTCAAAAGCTCCCTCGTCTGCAGACGCGACGAAGACTTGAACGAATGTCTTCGTTCCAGCAGCTGCCAGAACCATGACATCTTCGGCCTCGTCCAGCGCCGTCAAGGCAAGGCATAGCGGGAAATACTTCGGAGCGGTCTTGATCGTCTGGCGCAGTTTTAGTTGGGCTGAGGTGAATTCCCAGATCTTAATCGTCGCATCGGCAGCTCCTGATGCTAAGAACATCGTCTTGGACGCAGCTCGAGATTGCAGGATGGCTATGCAGTTGATGGGAGCCTTATGGTCCTGAGTAGTCTGTATGCATTCTCCTTGATGGGTTTTTGGGTCTAGAGCCCAGATCTTGAGCGTCTGGTCATCGGAGCCACTAACGAGGAGTAGGCGACCATCGCCCTCTACCTGAGGGAGAAACTTGACAGCCTTGACGACCCCCTTGTGACCGCTCAAAAGGGCCGTGATGCCCTCTGCAGTCTCCGACTAATGCGCACTTGATCAGCCAGGGGTCTTCAGTAAGGGTTAAAACCAAGCTTACACATGGTGTCCACACAGCAATGTTGGAGTCGGCACCGAAGGCAATAACACCAGACGAGCTCCAGTCAGCAGCCGCCGTCTGCCTGTTTGCTCCTGTAGACAGGTATTCTACGGACGTTTGAATATCAGCCATTGTGCCTCTCGCCGCCGTGAAGTGTAGAGTTGGCGAGTGACTCTGAGGGTTGACCAAATACAGCGTTGTGATTGGTTCACCAGCAAGAGTCGAGAGGTGAAGTTGAAATTTTCATGGTGGGGTGCTGCCCGGCCCTGGCTTACAGCGTGCTACAGCGGTTTGGAGGTGGCAGCCGAGTGGTCGTGCCGCCGCACCGTTTCTCCACAGCGGCCGGGCACAGGGTGCGCCCGCCTGCCCGCCGATGACCTGGAGTGTCATTTCTCAGAAGGGAGCGAGCCACTTGCCGTCTGAAATCCCTACACAAACAATACACATCAGGCACACCGTGCCTGGAAGAAAACAAACTCTGTTATTAATTACATCTCATATCTGGCATCTATTCTCCGACGTCATAATCTCTGCCTGCACATCGCCGTCAGATACTACCCAAGTCCGAGGAAGAAGAAATGGCGACCAACACCGCAGATGCGGGGGAGAAGGTCAACCTGGTCGTCGAGTTCTCGTGAGTCGCACGCACTTCTTTCACAAACGTTGTACACTTCTAGAAACCGTTTTCTGGCCGGAGCCCATGCTCTGAGACCTTCGCCACGATGATGACTCGGATAAGGACCTCATCTACCATTGTGCATGCTGCTTCTCAGGCACAAGATTGCATCGCTGACAAGCTCCCTGCAGCGGCGGCCTGGAGATGCTTTTCTCTGACCAGCGGCGCCACGCTCTCTCGATCCCGGCGGTGAACAAGGACGGCAAGCCCGCGAACATTGCCTTTCTGATCGATTTTCTATGCGAGAACACCATGAAGGACTCCAGGAAGGAGCTGTTCGTCCTCGATGGTCATCTGTACGTCCCAGTCCAGTGTCACATCACATATCCGCGTCCCCATCCTTCAGCATCTCTCATTCTCGCCTCATCTTAAAATCTCATCGTTGGTCTTGCATCATATTCACACCCCGATGCCGGGGAATGCCATGCAAGATGCGAGAAAACGTATCGCCACTCCTTCCCGAATACTACCAGAACCCTCATTTCCCAATGCCTCATGCAGCCAGCCATGTCGAGTGCAACACTGACGCGAGTCTCTCGCTAGTCGACCGGGCATCCTGGCTCTCATCAATGACGCGGATTGGGAGCTCGAGGGAGAGGAGGCGTATGAAGTTCAGAGCGGTGACAATATCCTGTTCGTCTCGACGCTTCACGGGGGTTAGAGGAGGGGTGTGGACGATTCACGAGCCAATGGACTCCTGCATTGCCCAGCGTGAGGGGCCCCTGCGTTCGCAACGGCCGTATCTCTGGGTCCCTGCGGGTTGGGAGGCACTGGGAACTAGCAAGACGCATCCCCGGCCGCACGGCATGGACGATAGAACGACGTTGAAACCTAGACGCCCTCCCCCGGTCTCTTTCTCTTCTTGCAGCCGCATTACCTTCGATGCGGATCGCTTTAGTTTTCGGCCGTAGCCGCCAACCCGGTGCCCCGCCCCTTTCCCCGGTTCGGAGTTCCCCCGGTCCCCCAATTCCCCGGCAACTTGGCAACGGGGAGACGTATAAGTTGCGTTTCCGCTGTTGGTCTCGGCTCTACGATACAACTACACCACAGCCCAAGCCTCGTCTCTCGCAGTGTTACTGTCCATCGATGCCATGAAACTGTCCGGGAGTTCGTGCCCCTGGTCCCCGCGGCCATACAAGCCCAACTGCAACGCTTGTCTCGTGGTCGCATCGTGGCGGCAGCTCTTCACCCCTCGTGATCCCCTTACTTACTTCCCCCGTCTGCAACTCGGTCGCCCCAACTGTTCCTGATCATCAACTTATTAGTCAATAGCAGCATTTGCAAATTGCTACCCTACATCGCAATCCGGCGATGTACGGGACGGCGCGGGATAGACCCCCGGGAAGCCTGTCAAAGTCGCATACCCTGTCCGCGCGCCGCCCCATCTTGAAACTCCCCTTGCTAGGACGCGAGATGGACCATTGGCAGCGAACTGTTGTCGCTCTGCATGTAGCGCCAGAACTGGGTTCACCAGCAACCTCCGCCTGCCAACCTGTTGCGGCCGAGAGAGATGGTATTCGGATCTATACTACGTCTTCGACACGTCTGTTTGTGTACGTACATATGCAACTAGAAAATTCACATACCTGCGCCGTATCAGGAAATGAGTGTGCGTTCTGCATGCGTCCCCGGAAAAGACGAGCGCCTTCGCCTACCAAATTTGGGTGTTTTTTTTTTCCCTCTCTCCTTTTCCCACTCCCTCTTGTCGCATTCGTTGGGCTCAGCCCGAATCGTCCTGCCGGGCGAGGCGGTGAAGAACGTGATGGGAGGACGCAAATGTGACGGTGATCAATGGCCTGCATGTTGTTGGTGCGAGGACAATTTCAAAACGGGCTTGCAGCAGTCGAGGTGGCAATGTCGAGTCCTTTTTTTGGTGGCGCCAGATTGCGTATGCCTGCTACGCTGTTTTGCTGCACCGCCCATCTTCCGCCTTTCCGCCGGGCTCTGCAGGAAAAAGCAAATTGCGGTAGAGCTCGCCCGTCCACTCAGCGTGAGGCGCGCCTGCGCCTACCTATGTACCTGAGGTAAGGTAAGGTAAGATGGACACCACCATACACCCCCCTCCCTTCCGCGGCCCCCCGCCCCTTCGCCCCCCAAGGAGGCCCCGTTTGGGAGTTTTCCAGATGTTCTAGAAGGAGAGCAGCGCGGATACGCACGTAGCTGTATGACCCCCACGCACATGGCAAATCTCGTAAACATTGCTCGATATGGGGCAATTTGTCGAAGGTCGTATTCTGCACAGCATAGAAAACGTCAGACCCTCCTTCCCCCCCCCTTTTCGTGTGTCTTTCGTTCCTGCGGGTTGGTTGAAGAGAAAAGAAGGGAGGGAGGGAGAGAGAGAGAAAGAGAGAGAGGGGGGGGGGGGCGTTTGTCTGAGACGGACATGAGAGGGGAAAGAGACAGAGAGACGGAATTATAGTAACGTCCATTCAACTGAGACTAGCTGCTTCATGTTTCGGTTCTTGCAGGTGCATGGGAGGAAGACGAGGTCCTCGGTCTGATTCGGTCTGGTGACTGGTCACCGGACGGCACCTCTCGGTGGTTCTTTGGGGAGAAGCGCACGTGCGGCGGCTGCCCAAATCGGCACCGTTCATTTCACATTCGTGTAACGTGTGTCTGAGACTCGGGGGATATCAGGTGACCGTCGAAAAGGTGTTTTGTGTGTGACGACTTTGGGTTGATCCTCCGCTAGAGCAATAATACTCTGCGTTCGACATGACCCATTTTTACGTGCAGAATTGGGTCTGGTGACTAGTGTGAGGCGTGTTCTCGATTTCAGGATGAGTTTGCGGGCTGTGAAGATCCGTTGGGCCTGGGGGATGGATGGATGATGGGGTTGCGTCTCGTCTGAACAAACGAGCTCGTCTCACCTGTGCTTCACCTCGGTGTCTTATGATGGCGACGTTCCCTGGAGCATGGTTCTGCGATTGTGATTACCTCTTTCGGCGTAGGCAATCTCCTCGTTGAGTGATATTTTGAAGGTGTGGTATGTGCAAAAATCAAGTCTTTGCCTTTAGGCGCTTGGCTGCGTGGTTTTTCTCTTCCCGTAAGAAGACAGTTCAACGACGTACTCATATATCTGCCCTTTCTGACCGTGGAATTTTTGGATGTATTTCGAGCACCAGTTGTAGCATTCACTTGGCGCGGAATCTCTCGCTCGACCTCTGTGGAGGCGGCTTTTGCAGCCGGTATGAAAGTACGTCAGTTGAGTTGAACAGGGATCAGTAATTGTGTTTAAAAGCTTCGGGCTGGGTAACTCACGTTGAACTTCATTGGACGTACTCGACTCATAACAGCTCGGACAGATCATGATATCACTCAGAGACTTCACTGGTACTAGGGATGATGCTTTTGTCTTCGTTCTTGAGAAATCTCCATTGTCCAGCGTATCCCAAAATCACGTACTATGAGTACGTTATAGGTCCAGACATCAAACTAGTTGGCGTGATCAATCTTAGATTGACCATCTCATATCAGAGCATGTCAGGAAAATGCATTACCGCGCACGAAATTCAGTGGAAGTGTTTTCCAAAGCCGGAGAATGCGTAGCAACATCCATCATGCTTATTTCGGCCCTCCTTGCTTCGCCGCAGCCATAGCAGCCATTCTTGCCTTCCGCGCGGCTCTCCAGCCGGGAGATTTGATTCGTAGAACTGCCGGCAAATATCAGCTTCTGGAAATGAGACTCAAAAGGTGAGGGCCTACTCACCAATAACGGCAGTACCGACAAGCACGAGGTCCAACAGCGCCAATCCAGTGAAACACCATCCACTGCCCATCTTTGAGACGAGGGACGGAATCACAACAGCGGCAATCGCTGCGCCGGGGTTTCGGAGCATGTTTCCGAGAGCAAAGGCACCGGCAGCCTGCTGAGCGACACACTCGGTCAAAAACGCCGTCGTGGCCACAAATACCCAGTTCATGCCGAACCCAGCTGCGGTCACACCACGTCAGCCTCGAAATCGACCAGAACCAGACTTCGGCGGCGCTTGAAAGTTACTTACTCAGGAAAGTAGCGAGGAGCACCACCGCCGGATGTGCCGATTTGTCAACGAGCCAGCCGTACATCAAGCATCCGCCGGCGCAGATCAGAACTCCCCAGATTTGGTCGGACAGTCTGTTTTCAGGATCCACTGAGCCATCAGGAGACGCTTTCAAGGCGCGTGCGCGCTTCCAGTCTGACACGTGTCCACCGATGAGAGAACCGACAATCATGGCAATGCCTACGGCCAGGAAACCTGCCCCAATGCCAGCGGTAGACCAGTTGTAGCGGTCCGACAGCTCGGTAGGCAGCTGGACGGCAATGGCAAAGTATGTCGAGTAGAGCATGGCCGTGTTGAATGTCACGATGCCAATGGGAGGGTAAGAAAACAGGCGCCAGTATCCGACGAGAGTGGGTTTGGGTGGTGCGGGACCCCTTTCGGACTCAGGGGCGAGAGGCGAGGACAAGCCTGGGGGAAAGAAGATGAAGCCTGATTCGGAGTAGAGTTTGCCGTTTCCTACTCTGGCACGTAGGGTCTCTGGGAGAGAAACGACGATGACGATCCATATAACGAACCCGGAAATAGCTTTGGAATCACTGTCAGGCGACGTTTTGTACCAGCCGGACTCGTCGAAACTCACCGAGGAAGCCAAAGATCCAACGCCACGAGGCGACTGTGAGAGCACCTCCCAGTACAGGTCCCAACACAGGTCCCAGCTGGGGCCCGATCAGGAAAATCGACATTGCTGTTGCACGCTTCTTGGGTTCGGTAACCTGTGTATTCTGTAAGTACATGATTGTAGAGGATAACTTGAAATAACCAACATCTGCGACGGTCCCAGCGCCCATGGACACAACGGCAGCGGATCCAAAAGCCTGGACAACTCGCAACACAACAAGAGCGCCGTAGTTTGCCGGTACCGCAGCGAGGAGAACATTGGCTGCGATGTAAATTGCGATGGAAATTATGTACAGCGGTCTGCGACCTTTCCAGTCGGCAAAACTTGACCAGAAAAGGGGCTGGATAGCGGTCAGTATTTTAAGGGAGACGAGATGCGACAACACTTGCACCAATAGCGAACGTCAACATAAAAACCGACACGGACACGTTGATTGCGGTTGCGCTGGCCTTGAACTCATCCTCTAACACGGGCAGCGCTGGCAGGTAAATGTTGCCGGCTAACGGACCGAAGCAACCGGCAATGGTCACAACAGTCAGGATGAAGCGTTTGCGCCATGGCGAAAATGCTGTGTAAGCTGGGGGCGCACCAGCTTTCTTCTCAGGATCGGGGTTGGTTGTTGGTTGAGATTGAGATTGAACTTGTGATGGTTGTGGTAGAGTTGGGGCGGGAAGATCTTGAGCAATGGGAGATGGCTTAATGGGTGTTGCGGTGCCAGAGCTGGTCGGACTGGGAACCGGGTCCGCCATGTTGTGCACGGCAGAGGCAATGACTGACTCCTTGGTCGAGAAGATTGGGAACTATGCCTAAACAAAATTAGAACAAGCTACTCCTTGTTGTCTCGGAAAGCGCGCAAGAAGATAATGAATTGAGGTAAGGCTCGATTGATTGTTGACGGTGGCCTGCAGTCGCCGCGGTCAAACAGCTTTAATATGAATGATAACCTCCTCATCGGCCCAAGTGCTCGTAGTAGGCGTAGTTGGTGCAGATCGTCAGATCTGACACTGTCACCCCGGTCGAATCCTTCCCCAATCAGCTGCAGAGCCGCGAGCGAGTGCGGCGTTGGGTGGAGAGGCCCCGCCCAAAGTACCGGTACTTACACATCCGTATCTGCAAAGACAGCCCTTCACCTGACACCAAACCACCTCCTTAGGCAAGTCCATGGAAGCCCCGCCTCATTCTATCTGATGGTCCGACGCCGCCCCGGGCCCTTGCCGTTGCCGTCGCCTTTGCTGTTGCTTCGCGCAACTCCACGACGCCAAGCGGCCTATCGGTCGCTTGCCCTCTCTCCTGCCCGGTCTGACCACGCCGCCGCAGACCGTGGCACAGCCTCTGCGACCCCGACGAGCTTCTGACTTACACAGCATTCATCATGTGCAACTGCGCTCGTAAGCTATCGTCACCAGCCAGAGAGCCAGCCTTCCTGCGGCCTATTTCGAGCACACAGCGAAGCCACTCGTCTGTGGCTATTTCTGATCGTTGCCCTCGTCAAGCCAGTCGTCGGTCCTTGGCGTGAAAGGTCGAGTTGGTTGGTAGGGCTGAAAAGAAGAAAAGAAGGGCTGTCCGTTGAAGGGGTTATCCCGTTCATCTCGTGTAAGTACTGATCTTTACTTTTTCTGCTCCCCGGAAACTCCGCTTGGACCCGACTTATAAACATCGCTTTCCGGACCGGTCTTCCGATTCACTGACTTCAGACGGGACTTCAGACGGCAGAGGCTCAGACGTCATGTTGTTTTTCCTTGCTGAATTATTGCTCCTCGGAGCTTTCGTCCTCGGCTTTCTTTACTACTTCTTTCTTTTGCCTCCTAATTATCCTCAGAACATTCCGGCCATTCCTTTCTGGGTTGCCCTCATCCCATTCTTTAGAGACGTCGACCAGTCAGACATTTTTCGAAAATACATCGACAAGCCGCTGCGTACTCACGGCGCCGTTAAATTAGTTTTCGGCGCCCAATGGAACATCTTGGTCCACCGCCCATCGTACTTGACTGAGATGTTCAAGAACGAAGACCTCTATCAGAAGAGTGGCAACCAGAAGAAGATTCCTCACAGCGTGCTCGCAGAGTTCTTGGGTAAGCATTTGAACAATGCCATTCTTCACGAGCGCGCTAACGCAAGGCTAGGCGACAACGTAATCTCAGCTCATGGAGATGCGTGGAAGAACTATCAAGTCGTCATCAAACCTGGCTTGCAACGAAATTTCGAAGCAGCCATCATCGCCAAGAATGCCGTCAGCCTGTGCAACCTCCTTCGCGATGCCCAAAAGCGGGCCGGTCGTGGAGGGTTTACTGTGCAGGGTCTTCTTCAGCGGTACTCCGTGGCGAACCTCTCCGAAGCCATTCTGCAAACCAATCTCGGTGTAGGTGCAATTGGCACTCATGACTGCTGGGGAGGATGCTGACCAAAGTCGCTTGTTTAGGCACTCGACTCACCAGATGCCCCCATCAATCTTCTCCAGACGGCGGTGAAGAGAGAAATTTTCAAGCCCGTCTTCATGAACTTCCCGGTCCTAGACCACCCGAATCTGCGCTGGCTGTTCCCAAGCCGAGCCCGGGCTCGTCAGGTCGTTGCTCAATTCAAAAATGAACTAAAAAGCTCTCTGACCCACCAGAAGCCGACAGGGGACGGTCTAGGCAGCCGAATGCTACGTGCGTGGGAGACAGGCATGTGGGATGAGAAACAACTTCTCGACAACCTCACTGTCACCTTTGTGGCGGGCCAAGAAAATCCGCAGCTGTTGATGACTTCCACGCTGTACGTTTTGGCAAAACACCCTGTAAGTGTTGCACGGACCGGACCCGAGAGCCGCCCCCATACGCACGCCGTCTGACTAAAAATTGCTGACCGGCATTTGCAGGAGGCGCAAGAGGCTCTGCTGCAGGAAATCCTTTCCAATGGTTCCGGTCCATCTTCAGATCTCGGTCAAGATGACCTGCCATACCTCACCGCCGTGATCTACGAATGCCTACGTTTGTTTCCACCAATCGGCCAACTCATAAACCGCAGAGCCGCAGCCTCTTGCCTGCTTGGAAACGAGTTGGTCATTCCTGAGGGTAAGCGAGATGGCACCTACAAGTTTTTGGGGCTGAAGCTGACATGGAAGCTAGGAACCTATTTGGGTTACCACTGCCGTTCGACGAATTGCGATCCAGTGGCTTGGGGACCGGACTGTGAACAATTCAATCCTTCTCGGTGGGGATCGGCATCGGAAGAGATCCAGCAGAACTACCGTCGGCGACGGATGAGGGGCGAATTCATCTCGTTCCATGGTGGAAAGCGCGCATGTCTTGGCGAGAAGTTCGCCATGCTAGAGATGCGGACAACCCTTGCGCAGCTGATCCGCGAGTTTCGTTGGTCTTTGGATCCGACGTGGGTTGAGAAAATGACACCCGTAAGTTCATGTTCCTCGTCTTCTATCGCTCGATTCTGCGGGCAAAACCCCCGACTCATGCGCCGCTCATGCGGTTGGTGATTTGGGTCCGCTTGTGTATGCGAAACGAGCAAGTTTTGCGGCATCGTTGACGGTCAGATTGCAGGCAGGGCCATTGTACCCCAGAGCGTTGAAGCTCATTTTCTCAGATAGAGTTACCGAGAAAAAACTTTGTTTGTAAACTGGTAATCTTTCGAAGATGGGTTCCCCGTACAATTGCATTGGAATTGGCATGGAAATTAGAGCCTTTGGTCTTGCAAGGATAGCTTCCTTTCTCGAAACATGCCGTTAGTAGCTCGGTCAATGGTAGAGGTACTTGTTAGACTACCTCAGACAGGCTCATCCGAACTCCACATGAGACGGAGACTAGTGTAGGATTAAGCTTCTAAATTAATAACAGGCACGTTTGATATGCAGCTGGGGAACTGGATCCTCCTCCCAAAATCAAATTGACTGGGTATTGACCAATCAGAAGATCCCTGGCTTACAGATACGACAACTCGCACAACGCAGCGTGGTGGTGCAGTTGGGGGACTTCGCCATGTGCCAAGCAAGCCACGCCATTTTTTGGCGCATCAGTGGCGGCATCCTGCAGAATCTCGTAAAGTCCAAAGAAGACATTTTGGTCATGCACCCTCAATCGGAACATCCCATTGAAGTCTTGGGCTTCGAAAAAAAGAGTTGGGACGTGTCGGAGAAGTGGGAAGTTCCGTTATCTATAATATATATAGTTTTTCAGAATACCCCTAACCTAGAAGGAGGAGATATCTCTATAGATGAGAAGGAGGACTTAATAATAGCACAATAAACATTAATATATAATTATCTATTATTTAATCCTACTGTTCCAACAGGATAGAGTACCGATGGAGAAGCTAACGTGATTAGAGTCGGCTGCCTGCTAAATTAAAAGATGGAGAACAGGCGCCAAGACCGAGAAGGAGGCTAGCTGACTCAGGCCGCAGTTTTACAACTGGATTATGGGCAGTTGCCCCCCTCCGACGTTCAAGTTTCATCTTAATGGCGCAATCATCACCAGAATCTGACGCGGCTAGGTGACAAGGACTCTGGTCTTTTCGTGGGTATGCCAAGGACATGTTGGGGCTCTTCATCGGTCCAGGTCCAACTTCACCGACCTCAGGATGCATTCACCAGCCAATCGCTGGCTTTCCAAGCTCCAACGCGGCTGCACCGACTTCTCACGAAGGCGGCGATTGGGGGCCGGGCATGATTCTTTCCCTGTACAGCCCAAACCTGTACCTGTACCTGTACCATGTTCCTGCTTGTGTGACCCGGCGCTGCACTTGCTATCTCAATGTCTGTGGTGTCCGACAAAGGGCCCGCCAACGATCAATCACTCCTTCCACATCCTTGGCCGGCGTTCTCAGCTGCAAGCAATCATGTAGGCCACGCCTTCTAAGCCCCAGCCCTGCTGTTGTGTTCAATAAGGCGGCAGGAGCTCTCGCACCTCTTCCAAGTTTCGGAAAGCCTCGATCCAGAACGCTCGGTGATTCCATGTTTCCCTGTTCGTCGACTGATTTTGAGGCTCTGACTTGGAATTTTCTGCAGAAGAAGCTTGGTCACCGGGCATCATCGGCTCCTAATACAGCTTTTCGAAAAAGTTTCTGACATCATATGACGGCCGGCATGAGATTGCGGCACGACCATTCCAACGCCTGCTTCTTCACAGCCCGCCTCGATTTGGAAGACCTGAGAACGAATTGACATCGTGCGACTCGGGCCGCATTTCGACCTATGGTTGTATACAAACACGAATAGTAGAATCCGACACGCTCACGTCTATCCATCGACATCGACTTTATAACCTCAAGGCGGCACCGGCTTCCCTCGTTTCGTATCCACTTCACAACACCGCCTAGGCTAACAGACTCTAATACCTAATTTTCGTCACATCATTGAACAACCCTTCTTTCCGCCATGGAGTTCTCAAACGACGGCAACTCAATTTTCCATCGGTTCCAGGCCGCTTTCGTCCATGACGAACAAGGTCAGCTGCTGTACTATGGCGGGCCGCAAAAGACCAGGGTACAAGAGCACTGGGACTCGCTCAGAAACCTTCTACCCAGCCACCTGGTAACAAACGAAACACGCTCTGGGTCCGTAGACCTGGACGGCACCTTTGAAGGCTTGAGGCTGTATGAGAAGCGGAACCCCAAGTTCGATAACACTTCATGCATCATCATCGGCAGAACCGTTGAACAATCCACCCTCAGCAGACAGTTTGAAGAGTTCTTTGCGGAACTGCTCCTCGACCAAGCTGATTTCGCAATCCGCGATTCACGAACTATCAACTACCTCACGGATGAGACTCTCGAAGTCACACGCCAAATCGTGGATCTCTTCGACAGGTTCCTGAGGTATCAGGGTAAAGATGATCAATGGGAAGCCTGTGGACGCGCCTATTTCACCGACCGTGTCAAGCACTTCACTTCGCAACGTGCCACAATCGAGCTCTGTTTACCAGCTTTTCCCTGCAAGTCATCCAATACCAACAAAGTTCTCGGAAAAGCTCCCGACCGTGGCGAGAAGCTCGCCCTAGAACGTCTACACAGCTTTATTGAGCAGATTGAGACGATTTATCAACCTGGTGCGAAGCTTTGGGTCATCAGTGATGGCCACGTCTTCAGCGACTGCAGTAAGTCTTTTTGATCTTCACCGGGTTAGCGAATAGTACTAATTCATTTCAGTCGGTGTCGACGATGCCGATGTCGATACATACGGCGAACAACTGAAGGAGATGAATCACGACATTAGTCTCCGTCGCGGGAATACTGGACGTGTCGGCTTCAGATCGCTTGTTGACCTCTTCGAGCTGAATGAGACAAAAGACCAGACGAAGCTCTCCGAGCTTGCAACGAAGCTCAGAATCCCCCCAATCGCCCATCACGTTCAAACTGGTCACACGATCGAAGCAGAACTATCGAGACAAATTCTGATGGCCGGTTGCCAACCTCAAGAGTCCGCCGTCCGGGCTAAGATCAAGTCTCAAAACCCAGCCATCCTAGCGTTGTATCGTGGTTTCTCACGTTTCATGCTGCAAGATCTTGAGCTTCACCCTTTTACTCAAAAGATGACCCGCACGCAACAAAAGAAACTTTCTACCAAAGTGGCTTTTGAGATGATTATGGTAAGTCGACTTGCACCAATCAGAGGCTATGTTACAGCCTTGAACCTCCAAAAAGGGACCCGGGCTTACACTCGACACTAGCGCAACCAAGCATACTCCAACCTTGTGGAGCTCCTCTTCCCTAACTATGTTCGCTTGTCCATCCATGCGTAAGCGCCGACTCTCTGGTTTGCCTAGACAAATCAACTAACTTCGACTTCCAGGCACAACAACGCTGGCCCTAAGTTTGGCATCCAACTTTTCGATCCCGCTGTTGTCCGCGTAGTAGAGGGTCTCTCGCCCGATGGCGTCCCAATGACCTCCAGGGATCTTTTGCACATTCCTACGCCTTGGCACAACTGCGTAGTGGAAATCGAAGGTAGCCCCTATCTTCTCGTCACCAAGGCCAATATTCCGCTCAAAGCTGTCGAATTGGGGGCAATGACTGGGGGTGTTTCCAAGGTAGGCGGCGCCTCGTTCGTCTTGCGTCCAACAAAGAACAATGCTTCGAACGATGACGAAGAAGAGAAGGAGATGGACGCCGATAAAGCCCATGCCGTCTCCAGGGCTATGTCCTTCAAGCCCGTTCGCCGTCATGCGAAGTTCGACTGGACCCGTAGGTTGGCGGCACTTCCCATAATTGGATGGCTTGGAGTGATCTTTTATCACCGCTTTGTGGGGACGTTTGCTTAAAGTGCTTACATACTGTCTTGAGCGAGCGTAGCGTCGAATTCGGGAGCAAATCCGGCGTTGGAGGCGTTCTTGAACTTGTTCAAATAGTAATGTCCTCCAGTTACATTTTAAAGCAAATAGATTACATGTGCCTTATTACTGAACCCCATCTGACTACACATGTCACTATACTTTTGCCTCAATGCTGGGATCGCGGTTGAGCAAGTTCCATTGACCAAATAGACAACCCTGCTCTTACGATTGAAAACTTGCTCATATGGCCGCACCGTGCCAAGACCCGATTCCCTGTAAGCAGCTAAGGTAGTTTGCGGTCCGCGACTATCATTTCAATCAACCCGCGATGGACTTACCAATCATATAGCCGTACAACGACCACTCACGCTCCACGGTGAGCTCGTTGGACGGGAGTTGTCGGCCTGTCGAAGGATCCGAAGTCTTTTGTCTGCACATGTAAGGGATGTTCGCCGGAGCCCTTGTCGCACAACGCCACCAACGGGGGACACGGGGAGCTTCTCAGGAGCTGTGGCTCGCGAGGGCGCGTTGGGATAAGAGGCCCTGCGTCCCGCGCGAAACAGCTTGAGTCTTGACGACCTTCATCGACGACCTCAAACGGTCTCACGCTGACATCCTCAGTATGCGGTCCGCCGGCTTTCGCCCAATCCTCGGCTTGTTGGCCTTGCTTGGCTTCGCAACAATGGCTTCGGCGCAAGAAGAAAGCAAAGCTCGAGCATGTGAGTTCTCACGACACAGTCACTGCCCCCTCCGCCCCTCCGAAACCCGACCAGCGAGAAGATGCTGAATGAAGCCAAGGTATCCCTCGACCAACGACAACAACAACGACCGCACCGCCCTATTCGGCCCCGACGGCCCTTCCGAGGAACTTTGGTATGCTCGTCTACCGCGCCTTCGAGATGCTCGACGTCTTCGGCCCGCTCGACGCCCTCGGCATGCTCGCGAGGATCCACCAGCTGAACCTCTACCTCATCGCCGAGACGATGGATCCCGTGACCGTTGAGCCGGTCGCGGCGGCCATGAACCCCAAGAACTCGAGTTTCGTAAGTTTGCCTGGACATCTCGAACCCCGCGTCCCCCCCCCCCCCCCCCCCCAACTCCCCCAATGCTCAACTCGGAGCCTCGACCTCCGAACGCCAGATCGAGAGAGAGATGCTGACGAGCGGGAAACCCCCATCCCCGGGCCAAATAGTTCCCCGTGATCCAGCCGACGCACACCTACGCCACGGCCCCGAAGGACATTGAGGTGCTCATGATCCCCGGCGGTCTCTGGACGCGCTCGCCCAACCTCAACGCCACCATCTCCTACGTCAGGAACACGTACCCGGGCCTCAGGTACCTCATCAGCATCTGCACGGGCGCCTCCGTGGCGGCGCGCGCGGGGGTCCTCGACGGGCGGAGGGCGACGACGAACAAGGCCTCGTGGGCGGGCACGATCGCGCACGGGCCGAACGTGACGTGGGTTCGCAAGGCGCGGTGGGTCGTGGACGGCAACGTGTGGACGTCGTCGGGCGTCAGTGCCGGCATCGACGCCACGTTGGCCTTCATCGGAGAGGTCTACGGCATGAGCAACGCAACGTACGTCGCGGATCTGATGGAGTACGAGTGGCACGAGGACTCGACCTGGGACCCGTATGCGGAGAAGTTCAATGTCACGGGAATTTGAGTTGTTGGGCTCCAGAACAGGCGGGAATGGAAGAGAGTTGGGTTTTGAGACGACAATCTTATATACGTCAATCGACAGTCATGGTCCGTTTAGTTCACGTAGTACTAAAGTCTATACATGACCAAATGCTGCAAGGGTTATCGAGTCAAGAAGAACGAATCACGGCGTCTCGACTTTGAACTGTCGCATTTGCAACCAGGTGCAGCCATGGCTCGACGCTGACTGAAAACACCGGCAGTGAAGTTCTTGTGTGAATATATTCATGGGTCCCGGATGGATTCCGATTCGCAAGATGAAACAGCCTGTAACTCGAAGACGAGGGCTCTCAAGGAAAATTCCCACCACTGTACTGTACTGAACAATCAACACCAAGAAAAACAAATTCGACGCAACTACGGCAATGTCCAGTGTGCAACAGAGTTCATTGAGTTGAGAATTCCAACATATTCCAGAGCAAGCATGGGCGGGGAGAGAGAGAGCATCGTGTTTTGTAACCCGGCAAGGCAAGGAAAACAAAGTGTTCTCGACGTTTTCTATACCAAGTTTGAAACGGACAATTTAACTTGCGATGAACGTGTTATTCAAGTCTCTTTCAACTTGAATCACGGAAAGAGAGAGCTTTGAAAAGCGAGTTGACGTCTCGTTTTCCTTGGTTCTCGTGGCAATGAGCCGAGTCGAAACCCTCGAGAAACAGAAAATCGTAGACTCGGATCTTACGCAAGTCATTTCGTAATACATGCTATCGATGTTTCACGCATAGTTGCAAGAGCATAGCTATGGCAGCTGGGTGGCCTCCACATCTTTGTGTGTCTGCGTCCGGTTGCCGTACGACTGACTGCCCATGTGAGAAGCCGTTGGACGCAGAGTCGAGGTCGAATCTACCTCAAAAACTCACCGTTTTGCCTCAGACACTAGCGGAACCCAAATCTTCAGACGCGAAGCAAACCCACCCCACACCAATTGGGATCTCCATCGCGGGCACTCCCGCTTGCAACCATTACAACGTCCGTAACTTGGGATGGGAGGGGGGGGTTCCTTTTAACGAACCGTGGTAGACGTTGCTTTGGAGTCCGTTACGGTTACATTACTCGGCCATGGCCTTCAACTAACCGAGCCGGGCTTCGAGTTCCATGGTCTTGGCGCATGCCATCCCAGCCCTCATTACCGGTATCAGCACACCACATCCAGGAGTGCAGACGGCCCTCGGTGACGACGTCGACGACGAACAGGGCATTTGGGCAGACTTACTGGCAAGTCGGGGCCCCGGCATCTCGAACGTCTTTCATTCATGTTCAGGCAAGGCATCGAAAGTTGACTTGCTTCGAGTCGGTTTTACCCATCTCTTCTCCGTGCAAGATCCGTGGTGAGGGGTAGATAGCCGTCCGTCCCCTCAGCATCACCGAGAAAGCCAGAGCAAACAGGCACCAGATCCAATGCCCGAGGACACATGTATCTACCAAGCCTCCCACCCAGTGAGTGACCTCTGAATCGTCCCGTTTCTGCGTGAACCTCTCCTTCGACTTGCCGTAGACCAGTCCGGACACCGGTCTTCCACACCGAGACGCAGGGCCGATAGACACGGCCCGGTCAAGTCATCATCCACCCCCTCGTATCGGGGGGGGTTTTTTTTTTCTGGCCTTCCCTCCTCGGTGGGCGGCTTCAGAAGACGTCCTTCCTCCTACGGACCTGCATATACGTAAGGTTCGTGTTGTCTGGCCTAGGTAAGGTATAATCCCGTATTCACCGAGGAACTAAAAGCCCGGCCGGTCGACGAAGCCTACCTGCCCTACCATGTAAGGTAGCTGCTGGCTGGGTTTCTTACGAAGTGCCTCATGATCATTATGAACCGGGCCCATCTTTTTTTCTTTTTCTCGGTGAGACAGAGAAAAACACATATAGGACTCACCGGGAGAGCATGATAAGGTGCCCTCCCGCGTGGAATACAAATGGCCGTCTCGGGCAGGGCTCCGTTCGCATTTCCCCCGGCGCAAGGGTTCGCTTCCCGTCGAACGATGTCGCACCTTCGCACGGGACCTGTCGACCTGCGGCAGTTGTTTTAGTTCGAGCTACTCACGTGCGTGGGGAGGATACGGGGGTTTTTTTTTCTCTTTGGCTTTCTTTCTTCGGAGGATATGAAGAGGGCGTCACGGACGCCGTTGCATTCGCGGGAAGAATAATGTCTCTGTTTAATCCAAGGGTATGTAACAACCCCCCACTAAATCCCCGAAGACGAGTAGAAAATGGTCCTATTCCCGGCTCAAGGCTGTATGTGGGGGGCCCAGTCCCCTACCTCCAATTCAAACAGGCCTGCCTTTCCAATTTGAGGTATGTAGGACACACAGGCAGCGCGCCTCCTCTCACGAGTACCTATATCCAGCACCCCCTTGTAATATAAACTTAAAAACTACTGTTACTGCCATTTTTATATAGTATTCAATCTATTAATATTATTTTTAGTAGGGGAATTCTTTCTATAATTTAACCTACTTTTCGCTAGCTAAGTTTCTATTAAAATATAACTATATCCTCACTTAATACTGAATAGAAAACTATATTAAATATTATTTAGAGAGATATAGTTCTATTAATTTGGAATAATAGTGTATTAAAGTTAATATTAGTTTTACTCCTTAAACCTATTTATTTTATAAGTATTATCCGTTACAAATAGCTTCAGGTTTTACTACTATAGCTTAAGGTATTATAAGTATATCTAGAAGACTAGACTAACTTTATTTATTTTAGTAATATAGTAAACTTTAATCTACTTTATATTAGAGCTCTCTTTAACTTTACAAAGAAATATGTGTACTAATAATAGTAAGTTATACTTCTTATATTTTAAGATCTTTTATAAGCTATGTATATCTAAGATATAAATAAGGTAGTTTAGATTTAATAATATTTAGCTAGTAATATCTATTATAGTAAGCTTGCTATTTCTCAAGAGCGATTTAACTCGCTCTTTTATAACTTCTTTATTACTTACTTTTAATAAGTATAACCCTTCTTTACCATAATAATCCTATTTAACTACTTATATCTAGTTTTTAATATTATTAACCTATAATATTTAGCTTTAGAGTTCTTTAGTTTACCTCTATAATTATATACTAGATCCTACTATATTATAATACTATATATACTTTTTTATTTTCAGTTTTATTACTATATAACTAAAGCTATATTAATATTAGTAGATGTTCATAATTACGCCCTTAAGAGTAGGCTTATTTAGAGTTATAATAGGGTATAAATAGTAGAAGAGTAACTTTTAGCTATAAAATAATAGTTATTATATTATATTAAAATACTAATATATCTCTACTATACTTTATTACTATAAGTAATAACTTATGATATAACTACGCTTTAATGCCCAGGATAAGTATAATTATATGAGAAGTGGCGGTAACCCACAACCTGATGGAATAGGCTTAGATAGGTGCTGGATATGGGATAAGGGAGTGCTGGATATGGGTACTCTCCTCTCACCCTTTGCCCGTCGACAACAAACGCCTCCCACACTCATCCACCTCCACTGCTTCGATTCCCCACCCGCCCTCCTCTTCATGCTCACCATCATCAACAAGCGCCAGAGGTGTACCAGGGGGCCAACGAACAGAACCGGTCAGAAGCGCGGCTATCGCCAGGCACACGCAGCTGCAACAATGCCATCATTGTCTGCGTGCAATTCCGTAACATACCGCCATATCGGACAAGGTGTCGTGCAGCTCGCAGACCGCTTCTTTGCCACACGCATCAGGGTCCTCCTCCCCGCCCCGATCTAGTCACATATTCCGACCACGTTCGGTAAGGCTTCGGGGCCGCACAACAGCGACCCGACTGCGCAGTCGCCTTCGGCATCCACAGCCACCTTACCCGGGGAACCGATTGTCAACCAACGTACGTACATACACAGGCTCGAGGGCGAGACATACACGCTCAGGAGTCAGGACCCCGGGGAAGAAGGCCTGCATTGGAGCCCCGAGTTTTCAATCCTTTTCCCGTTCCGGTAAAGTTGGTACAAGCATATTGCAATAGTAGTCATGTATGTCTTGACTCTTTGGTGTAGTAGGCATCAATAATCCTGCATTCTCGTATGTACATTTCAGGCATCCACCGCAAGCAAGGGGCGCATGATCTCTCGGGATCCTTCCTATCGGCCCAATCGTTGCGCATGTTCCCAGCAAAAGAAAAAAAAGGAAAAAAAAGGGCCAAAAATAACAACAACATTCAACGCTTGACCAACTCCTTGAGTCCTTTCGTGTTGCCACGCTGCCCAATCCAGCTCCAGGTAATTCCTCCCCCCCCTCCCTCCCACCCGTGCAGCCGGTGTTCCTTACGATTTCCCAAGGGTATCTCTGTAGAGTCTAGTAACTCTTATGCAATTGCCCCAAACACCATTTTGTTCCATCAAATCACGCGTTCAATCCCGTGGTTGTCTAATAACTCCCATGATGCAGTCCCTTTCTCAGTGGCCCCAACCATCTCCGCGCCCTAAATCGGCTGTCTGTGAAGAAAGAAAAAAGAAGAAAACATATTGACAAAGTTTTACGGCAAAAAGATTGTCAGAGAGAAAATAGTGAACCGCTCGACAGTCAGTCTCATCGCCTTCGTACACTCTCCAGGAATGAAAATACAGCCTTACCCGCGGAAAGTAGATGATCGAAGAAAAGAATATGATGCAGACGAAAGCATAAAAAAGATGGAGATATACGACTGATCATGGAGTGGGAAAACACAGACAATCCCAAGCCTAGACATTACTGATAATGAAAATAACGTTCCTTTTCCGGAGCGTGTGTTGTTGGACAGCTGTCCCATAACCTGAGAACGCCGTTGATCTGTCTGTCTTTTCCATATGGAGTCGATTTGATTGTTTCGTTTCGGATCTCTTACTCCATACCGTTCCCGTGGTATCTTTCTTGAATGTTTTCGTTCAATTCGTTCGAGAAGCCGTTCTGAAGTGTGATTTGGATGTCTCTAGACAGCGTTTAATAGATGGCGTGGGCGGATTGTGTGTACATGCGGTCACGGTAGCCACCAGGGAGACCGTCGTATCTGGGACTCGAGGCGCTCGAGGACTGGTCCATGTCGGTTTCGTAAACGTCATGCTGATGGTAATGCATGTACTGTTCTGGAGGAGGCAGACGTTTAGAACTGTAGGCTGCGAGGCTGGTAGGACCGGGCACCCGCTTAACGGGGTAAGATGAAGGCGCAGTTCTCGACTTGGTCACCCGGTTGGCGTTACTGACACGGCGGTCCTTGCCACGACCCTTGATGCCCTTGTTGCTGTTCTTGTACAGATTGGCAAAATACCAGTACATCTCGCGATCCTCGTCAGAAAGACCGTCGACGTCCGAGATGGAGAGAATCCAGTCGGTGAGCTCCAGGAGCGTCTTCTCGTGGTACTTGTTCTGGTGGTTCTTGGGGTACTTATTAGATATGGCTTTACCAAACCTCAATTAGTGCGTACCTTGAGATTGCCTCTCTGGGTAAACATCTTGTTGCACTGGTCCAACTTGCAGACGAATGGCTTTGCATTGGTGTGGGTAGCCATATGGGTCTGCAGGTTGCCGCGCTGGGCGAAGACCTTGCTGCACTGCTCGCATCGAAAGGGTTTTTCGCCAGTGTGGCGACGCATGTGAGTCTTTCAAGAGTTAGCCAAGACCATTTTCCTCTAGTTTGTGAACAATTCTTACCTTCAAGTTGCCAGGTTGCGAGAAAGTGCGTCCGCATCGCGGCCAGTTGCAAGCCTGCAATGGGTCAGGGCTACTCTGGGCCTAAGCCGTGACCAAATACTTACATAAGGCTTTTCTCCAGTGTGGGCACGCTTATGGGTGTCAAGATGCGTGCTCTGGTAGAAGCTCTTGCCACAGCCATCAACATCACAGGTGTACTTCTTGGACTTCGGTGCTTCCGCTGGCTCCGTAACTGCCTTGGGCTGTTTCGAATTAGCCACTGAGGTTAACCTTATCAAGCTCGAGTGACCGTACCTTCGTTTCCGTTGGCGGTTGGGGCTTAGGAGACCTGGGCTCAGGCTTGACAACCTTCTCGATCTCTGGTACGCCCTTCACGATGTCTTCAGAGTCATTCCTCTTCTGGATGGCCTTCATGAGCGTGTCAATCGCCGTGGTGAAATTCACCGCCTCTGCGCTGGTGGGCTTGTTGTACTTGATGTCCTTGGTGTTCAGGGGATGGGGGGTCTTCGGGTTGCTGAGCTTTGTCTCGCTGCGAGTGGAAGGGCTTCGGTGGCGGTCGTTTTGCGCAGAGGGGCTTTCTTGGGGGTAGGAGCTTGCGCGAGGGACCTCGTGCTCCTGGGCGGCCACGGGCAACATCTGACGTTCCTGCTGTGCAGGAACTCTGAACGGCATGTTCATGTTTGTGGGAGACGATTCGTATTGGGCGTAGGCGAAATGGTTCTGAGTCGGGCATGGATGGCCCATACTAGGCATCGAAGCGACTCCGTAATGGTTGCCTACCATGTACTGGGGAGCCATGATGGCTCCATTTATGGGGGCGGAAGTTGCTGCTCTCGCATCATAGGACACAAAGTTCGAGTTGTCCATGATGGCGTAGTCGTTGGCTGGATGGTGCTGTTGCCAACGGCCCCAAGCCTGGGGTGCGGCTGGTGATTCTGTGAGGGCCATTAAATTGAGCGCAAGATGTTACGATGTTATCAGCAATGGTATGGCCAGGGAGGTGAAGCCTCTGCGAGGGAAGGCGATGGCAGAAGTCAAGTTTGACCGATGATGACTTTGGTCTGGGTCAAGAAAAAAGAGAGGCGTAGAGAGGGAAACTCTGCAGCGAATATCCAAGGAAGGAGCGGATAGAGAAGATGAGTGATGATTCAAGAAGTCAAAGTGTATGATCTCGTGGTTTTGAGAAAGAAAGGAGGACCAGATGAAGATATAGTCCCGGGAAGATACAAGAATGTATAGGTAGTCAACGCTCCAGAGGGGGAGGGGATGGCCGATGTGCTGCTTGCTAGGGTCGAACGGCATCGCGAGAGCCAATCGACGGGACTGGATCGGCTCCCGGAGATCTTAACACGAAATATACCAGCATCCAAAGCGAGACCAGCAGGACCCAGACAGTGGGCTACTTTGAGAAAAAGAACAGTTGATGGCTGGAACAGTAACATGGAGGTTTGGTGGAAATAGACCCCCACTGCAATGAGCAAGACGGAGGACATCCACGAAAGCCGGGGTAGTGAGTGAGCGGGTCAGGGCCTTGTCGACTTAGACGAGGACAAGACCTGGCCGTCAAGGGTGGCCGAACAGACCGGGGGGGAGGGCGCGTCTGGTAAGTTTGGGCTGGGGGGAGGGGGGTGAGGGGGAAGAGGCGTCATATCCGTGCCTGCAACTAAGGCAAGAGACAGTGTGCTCATGTTTCTCTTGGAGACTGCTAGTGTGCTCTCTTAGGTTCTCATAGACAGTGGAGGCGGCGGCGAACGGCGAAAGGCGTTGCAATAAAGCTGAGGATGAGAGACTACCCGCCGACTGGTTGTAGGAGGATCAACCTCGGACTGAGGTGATCCAACTCGAGAGACCTTCCAGTAGAGGTAGTCAATCTAACCAGCTCGGGTCCTCGAGTAAAGATATGAGACACTATGTGAATACGGGCTGCACTGGACAAGCTGGCCACTCGGCTTAGCTTTTCACAGGGGACCTTTGTCTTCGCGCAAGATTACGGCGTCTGTAGACGGCGGTTTTCGAGAGCGACCTCTTCATCACTACCGACTGAGGATGAGGATTGCCAACCGGATGGCGAGAGTCTGAAACAAGCATAAACAGAGCCCTGTGCCTCTCTGCGAGGTCACCAAGCTTGGCGTGGTTGCCGCGGTCTCGCAACCTGCCCTGGTTCCTTATTCTTCTTTGACCTGCAGCGTGGTGACATCCCACTTGGATGAAGCCCAGATCTCGCCCAAATGGGTGCCATGATTGCTTTTAGTCGTAGGCTAGGATTGCCGGGAGCTGTACGGTTGCAGCCGGACGGCAAGGCCAAGCAGGGGAGGGTAGTAAAGACTTCTTAGAGGCGTCAAGACAAGATGAAATGGGCCGGTCCCATTTCTTGCTCTTCTTGGAGGCTGGGGGCTGGGGATCGGGGGAAAAGGGGACAGGGATTAGGGGGTGAGAGCTCGAATTATTGATAAGTGAGAAGGGATAGAGTATACAGATACAGACACGCAATACAACAACAAGTCTGTAGATGATGGAGAAATGCGAGCCACGCACAACCTAGTACTACCCGGTCGTGGGATGGTCATCTGAGCTGTATCTAGACTGATGGAGCGCGACGATTTGAAAATGTGTGATCGGGCATCACCAGACCAAAAAGTCGAGCTGAGGCGGAGATAAGGCTGTTGGCAGGGCCTGTGTTCGTACGTAGGGCGGAGGTCAAGGGTGGGTGAGGTCGATCGGTGATGGTGACGATAGTGATGATGCCCATGGCAATCCAAGAGAAGGCTGTCCAGCACTCGCAGCAAGGCAGAGGTACGGTACATGCTGGCAGTGAAGCAAAGCAGGATATCCAAAGAGGCATCCGTACAAAGACAGGGCAGCAAAGTTGGAGGCATTAGCATGGGGTTCCGGATTGTCTCTTGCGTGCAGTTATGTCTGGCAATGTCGAACATGGAAGACTGAAAAAAGAGCCCGGGTGCCGGCAGGGGTTCCCTGACCGCTGGGTTTTTAATTTTTGGTGCAGGCGAGCGGGACTGACGGCAGGGAGGCATCGAAAATCGGAGAATCCTGTTGGCATTTGGAAAAGAAAGGGGTGGTGATGGTGGTGGTGGTGTGGTGGTGGTGTTGATGGCAATGATGATGGTGATGGGGTGTAAGAAGGGCGGGAGGGAGTGGGAGTGGGTGAGGTGGAAGACAGAGACGCAGACGCAGTCGCAGACGCAGATGCACCTCAAGCCAGGTACGTACTTCCAGATGCAGTGGCACCCGCACCAGCCTGCAGCTGCGGGAGTGGGGCGTGGGAAGATTTCTGGGTACGTACTCCACTGTGTAGAATGAGACGGGATGAACGGGAACGTAACGTCCCATGGTGCAGTCGCACTTCCCTCCTGCCTCAAGCTTCCGCCAGCTTCATCAGGATCAGGACCCTGACTGGCGTGTGGTCTTGTTGTATTCCTTACCTTCTTCACCTTACCTAACCTAAGTTAAGTTGGTACGAAGTGAGTTCCTTTCCAATTCCACACCTGTCAATGTTGCCCTTCGAAGCCACGCCCGAGAACTCGCAACTCCTTGCTGCCGTTACTGCCGTTACTGCCAGACGACTCGCAGCACTTGAGACCAAGACGCATTTCCCGATCGGGCCACGACGTCTACCAACCTGCCAGACGACAGACGTACATCGCGTCTGCCAGCTCCGGGGCCTCTTGTCCATGTCAGTCGGTAGCAAAGCACCATACGGCGGTGATCGTCACCATGGGCATCTAAAGTTGGCATTTCCTCAGCCCTGTTCGATGTTTGGCCTGCCTTGCCATCCAAAGCCTCCGTGAGGTCCGGGCAAGGACGACAAGTTCCCTGGCGATCGGTACCGTTGTTCCTCTCCGCGGACGCCGTCGAATTACCTGGGCCGGGGTACGCGCGCTGGAGCTGTTAAGCGCCTCGTATCACGCTTTCCGCCTCCCGCCTCATTTCGCAACTCCCGTCACCACGAGGCTTCGTGGCGTCTTCCCCACCGCCGGCGACCTGGCCCGCGTGTTACTGTCCCCCTCACCCTGGCAGCATTCGAGTTTGACAGCCCGCAAAATTGCCCTTTTTACCAGTCCGTTTCAAGCTGCCCGGCCCATCTCGTCAACCGAATTGCCACTACACCACCTTCCTCCTAGGCATCACAGCGAAGCCGATGCACCGTCCAGTGCTTTTCCTGTCGTCCGCAACTTTTAGCTCCAGTTCGGAAAATTCTACGACCTCGTGCGGGCAAACTTCACACCTCGTCCACTGGTGCAACACTCGTTCTGAAGCCCTTCGTCGAAAAAGGACCGGCTCCCATAACTCCAGCGGCATCGGTTCAGTGCGATTCACCAAGCCAGTGTCCTTTTGTCAATCTGGGTTGACTTCCCCGGAAGGCGGACCAACGGATCGATTACGGTTACAGAGAGTACGGTGTTGGCCATGAAGGCCGGACTTACCTCACGCTACACGGGGTCGACGGCGGGTGGACATGGTGGACAAGTGACAAGTCGAATGATGGCACCCTAATAAATGATAATCCTTCTGCATCAAAACCTCCGCGCTGCAAATTCAGGGGGCAGAGGAGGCAGGCTGCATCGCAGTACCCTCGCAATTCACATCCCAATCGGAATTCAGGGGTGCGCTGCCTCCGGTGGTCCCCGGTGGTCCCTCTCCTCGACCTCTACCAGGCCCTGCGATCCGTCCGGGCCGTTCTTCGATCATGGATCTCAGATTGCCTCTCGTCTGAGCTCCATTCAAATGCAAGTCTGACTGACTACCTTTGCATCGCCGAAAGAGAGCACCTTTTGTGGGAACTAGGCGGTCATCCAGGCCACCGTTGCACCACGAGGACGCTGCAATCTGGCGAAACGCATTAGGTTGCTTCTTGTCGATCGAAAATTGCCATTGGAGTCCACGCATACCTTCGAATGTCGGCCCCCCTCAACAATCGTTGCATGACCGTAAGCGGAATCGAACATACCCATCGACACTGCGTCTTCGCTTCTCTTTGGCTTCGGCGACACTCCGAGCCACGGTTCGCCAATGTTTCAAGCGGTGGCAGTGTATGATTGTCGGCGCCTTCCTTCGCGGCCGGCATCATTGGGTTCATGGGGCTGTTCACACACTTTTGACCGGCACAATCTCGAGTGCACGCAAGGGGCGCCAAATACCCAGCATAGACTCATTGCGGGACAACTCGAAAGTCTACCGCCGCGCCATCAGACGTCCCGTCCCGCCAACCAGCCTTGCTGACTGACCTTAAGTTGCACGGTGGCAACCACTTCATCGGCCCGCAATGGTTAGAACGATCTTAAAAGGACGATTTTACACCGAAAAACACGCTGACTTATATTAAATTTGCATCAACTTGGAGAGGTCTTGACGACGTACAACCGTCTCGGAGTCATCGCGGCGGTTGGAGCTTCGAATTTTTCTCATATTGGCAGAATAAGTTGGTGCGCGAGAACAGTGCATTGCGGGGATTGCACATCAACAGTGATCTGCCGACTTGTGCAATCCATGCAAAGGCTTGACCGTAGAACCGGCCGTAACGACGATGGATTTGCTGCGGAAACCAGCCACTCACGAAAGTGCGGCTACATCCAGCCGAAATGCGTACTTATTATTACCTCAACAGCAAAACCAAGGAAGGAAAGAAAATACATGGTATTCATAGACTAGATCACTTTGTCATGTTCGCGCGATGGCCAGCATGACGTGATATCAAATCTTCCGGCCCTAAGTCTTGCACTTGAATCTGACCACATCAGCCTCCGCCGCTGAGTCGAGTTACAACCAGCCAGTCTTTCACGCACAAGTTACCTCATCCACCACAGAAGTTTGGCATAACGCCCTGATTCAAACATTCGGTGCCCTCTCGGCAGTTCCCCATCTGGTGGCTTTGACTGGGAGCCTCGAGTTTGGACTGACCCAGTTGTCTTTGCTAAACCAGCACTTATATTTCCCGTCTCGTCGCAGAAACGGTGGTATCCGTGCCATCATCTACGTGCATTTCCATCATGTCTCACATTCGACCAAGACCAATCGACCTTTGGGAAGACTTCCGCGGACTTGGCATGCACATTGCTACTGCACTGCGACGTTTGAACCTAGTCTTCGATTACGACCATCAACCACACCTCCTGAAAATCTACACAGGCATGCCCATGGATCATCGACCGCCACCTTGTCGCCGCACAAAACTGATGCACGGTCTTCCACCAAGATTGGTGCAGCCTGCAGGTACCTCAGTGCCTCGGAATCGATTGCTCTAAACATTACCGTCAGTATGAGCAAAGACGTCATGTTTTCCAAAAGCAGGTTCACAGTATAGGCACGACATCGCCGAGTAGTGGCTTGCATTCATTGGTTGTACTAGCTCACTGAAGAGCGGGCTTCCAAATATTTCCTTTCATGGAACGATTGGGTTAGAACTGGTTGCCAAACCTACGGCGGGCCTGAACCTCAGCTTTTGCTGCGGCGAACCGGGAGCCTGGCAACTTGGATGCGAGGATCAAGAACTCCAGCAAGCACCCAGAGCACGCTGCAAAGACATGAAAAGTTCATTAGCCGCTCAGATGCAAGTCGGTACGTCGTTTGGAACCTTCTGAAACTCTTCAGTATGGTTGCTGCCAATCTTACTGGACCATCCAGATGAAGAACCTGTTCTCCATTCGCTCAAGGGACGCATGATCACTGAACAGCTTCGCATGGGGCGTAAGCAAGCTACGAAACGCACAGTTCAGTTATCTGCCTTCAAACCTACCGGATGTGACACACGACCCAGTACTTCAGTCACAATCTTGAGGAGAAGCTGATCCCTGATTCGAGAGCTTCGGACCTGAGGACGATTAGGCTCTTGCGCCGGGAGTAATACGCTTCGTCAAATCGCGAGCAGCTGGTGACAAGCAACTGAAAGCATCGACTGACTATTCGACGGTTCAATCCCGCAATTCAGTGCGGTTGTGGCGAACTTCCGGCATCATGGCTGCAAGATCGTGGACATGCTCATCGCGATCCGGGCTGTCGGGAGAGGGGCGCTGGTCAAAATGGACGACGAAGCATCACGGCGAGCTGAAAAAGGCGCAGACGGCACGCCAGCCATGACTGGCTTAGCTGGGCTACTGGCGTGGACTCCCGCGATCCGTGCGCAAGTCCCAGAACTGTGGTTGAAGTTGAAGGTCGACCCCCCCGGCCCCGGGCTGGACTCATTTACGCTATTGGACGCCCGTCCCTTGCCAGCCGAAATCAGACATAAGCCCTGTGGGTGACGCGAGGCAGTGGTGTTGTACGGCGGTAAGAGGGGCCCGGCCGCAAGGAATGCTTCCTGAAGACCGAAGAAAACTCGGCAGTCTCGTAGAGCACCTTTCGTTTGAGCGCCCGAGGACTGTCGTCGCTACAACCTCTGGCTAACTCGAGCGGACGTTGTTCGAAGTCTCCGAGCTACTGTAGAGGCAGCCGTGTGAGCCGGGAATAGTTCAACGCTAAGAACGGGAGCGATGATGTGCACTTGACGGTACCTAGTGTTTGTGGCCACCGGTCCGGTTGCGCGCACACACGGACATGTCCAACTCCAACGAAACGTAACTGAACTGTAGAAACAGGTAGCCGGTCCTACCAATTGTGAGTCCTCCACCTAAGGTAAGTGAACAACGTGGAAACAGGCATACAGGTTCCCTCGGGCTAATGGTTATAGTGGCGGATTGTTGCGAGTGTCTCTCATCTTCAGTCCCAACAATACTGGGATAAAAGGGGGGAGCTGAGGTGCCAAATATGTAACGAAAGTCTTTCCCAATGTCCCTAATGCGCTCCAACACCCCGAGCAATCTGTCCGTCGAGTCCGAACTATCGTCATCTCAGGCACTGGACCAGACGAACTTTCCATGAGCCCCGTTGGGAAACAAAGTTCGACTATTACTTTAAACCTTTGGGTCCGCATCACTGTCGATCTCATAAGACCACAACCTCAGCGACGGCGCGTGACCGAAGCCGATATCAGGAACCCCGTACCTTCTAATCCATTCTGGCTAAATAGAAATATTCTATGCATTGGAAAAGCTTGTCAAACTTGCTTCCAGGCGCCTCGAAGCTAATCTAGTCATCTCTCCCGGGACTTTCCTAGGCTGCCGAATTACAGCGGTGCGAACTGAGCAGGGGCTGTGCCGTTGCGTATACTACCTTAATTAATAGTAACATGTACCGCCGAGGAGTCTGAGCCTACGTGCGTAATTCGTCTGGGCATCCGGGTTCGGAGCTCGTACTCGCGGCCATCACCACGACAATCGTTCGCATTCTGCAGATTAATTCTTTTTTTTCCCCAACGCGGGTCTTCGCCCACTCCACTGGGTCTTGGTTCATTCCAGTGGTTTTGATCGCGGGCCTCCTCGGGGACAACGGCGTTTCCATGCCCTATCTAACGGGTAATTCTGGGGCGGTCGAACAAAGGTCGCTCAGTGATCAGCCTTCCTTCTTAGGCTTATTAGGAACAGAGGACGTAAAACAACTTTCAACCGGCCCAACCGCTGCAAAACAACGCGCCTTATTCAGCCTTACGCCAATTGAGTCGCGGACATTAGATCCTGACTTGAAAAAATGCCGCCAAATAGGACGACTGAAAGCGCAGTCGCGCTAGCCATCTCTCACGAAGGCGGTTCGGAATACCCTTGACGCATTTCCGCCAGGATGGCTATATGGCGCGTCTTCGTCTCGCTGCCGCGCGGCACTGTAGTCCCATGAATGATGAGCCCCAAGAGCATCTCAAACCGATGCACAAAATGCTGTCCTTAATTCCCGATCGCTCTCGACCGCTACCTACCGTATCCTCTCCTCGGCAATCGCGCTGCCCCCCACCTTCCCTCGCAAGACTACGGTGGATTCGTCGCCGTCTTGTGAATGAACACGAATTCTCAACACTCACCATCACATCTCAACTTTGTGGACAATGTTTCCCAAGCTGCTTGCCCAAATTGGTATGGAGAAGCGCAATCATGTCGCATGGGTGACGGGATCGGCTGGCTAGACACCGGGGAAGCAGGGTGCTCGACCCGCTAACCAGGACATGGTCTCTTCGGCTTCTTCCACAGGCAACGTGGTCGTCAAGTGACTGTGGCCACCAGCCAGGTTAGCTGAGTAAACGGCAAAAAGGGCGCGTCTAGACTGATCCGAACATGCTATTCTGTTGATGCTTGCTAGGCACGTTTTCAGGTGCGAGGGCCTCCTTACTTTCGCAACCCAAGTCCCGCCGGGGTTGCCGTCCGGCGTCACTTATCATCTATCGGCCTAATAAGCTCTTTACTTCGCATCCACTCAACACCATTAACAGGCTGCGATCAGAAGAACTTACACGGATGCAGTGCAGCAGATCTGATTGCAAGATTACTCGGCTGCCCGATAGATCGAGGTGGGCATAGCACAACAAGAAGCCATTTCCGATAGCCACCGCGTCTCCTGATACATTGTCTATCCCTGGCCGCTTGAAACATGGCAATGCCGCCACTGCCTCTGGGGAACGAACTTCTCGGCCGTTGGATGCGCCGGCAACCTCCGTGACTGACGCCCGATACTACGATCATACCCTCGAAAAGCACTTTCTATGCACTCAGTCAGTGTCACTAATAACCGGGCTGTGAGCGGGAAGCGTAGCGACCTACATAGGTAAGCACAACATTATGCACTGTCGGAGCTTGCTCAGGGTCCAGGGGGGTTTGAGACGGACCTCTGTGGGCAGGGCCTGATTTGGTAGCGTCCGCCTGGACCGAGCCACGACCATTTCTTAATCACGACTGCGAGGGGGCGCTTGGGGCTTGACTTGACCGCTCGGCCATTCGCTGGCGATGGCAACTTTTCTTCTTCTTTGCTCTCCGCAGATCGATGGTAGCAGTCCTGGTGGGCAAGGAGGGGCTGGGGCAGATCACGGGAACTTCGAATCGGGTGCCACACGAATCAAGTCTGAACGATGAAGATGGCATTGGCCTCGACTCGATTGGACTTCTAGCTTGCCCAGCAGCTGCTCAGCGGCTTCGAAGTCGCGAGTCCCAGCAGAGCGGCAACCCTCCTTCACTCCTTTCTTCTCTGTTCGTTCAGATCGTGGCACCGCAGATCTACCTTTTGTCGGTGTCGTCCGCACCATGTTATCCCGTCCACCCGACTTGTTGATTCCGTCCACCTGACTTGTTGATTCCATCGACATCTCTCATTCACGTATTATCCAACAACGGAGCTCCAGCTCGGATGAAAATCTTCGCAGTTTTACTCCGTCACCAGGTTCATGGTCCGCGTTGAGGCCCTCCGCGAACCCTTCATCTCAGCTTTCCGGTCCGCAAACCGCAAGTAGACAATGAGCCCGACTCCAGCTCATTCTTTTCGCGACGTCGTCAACGAGAACTGATGCGTGGGTTTTGTTGAGGGAGGGGCGTGAGACAGAAGAAGTGAGGGTATCCCTGGTGAGGAGAGAGTCGAGCCGCGAGCGGTGTCTGAGTACCCACCAGAGCGCCTGATATTATGTGGGATCTTTCACTTCTCTAAGATTCTCAATCACCACTGGCCCGTCGAGAAGGTCGGCGGAGAGGCAGTGGAAGCCCGGACGTCTCGTCCGACGTATCAGCTGCTGACGATTGCCCGACATTGAAGGGATGGCCCTGTATCGCACGGTCCCAAGCTCAATTGACGACATGGAGTCATGGTTAGGAAGGTGGACCAGCCTCACCCAGGCGCAGATGGGAATGCTTCATTCCCAAAGTCAGACGAAACCGAGCGGCGGCCTGTTGTCGGACTTCTACGCGTCAATTGGGTGAAAATTGCTGTGTGTATCTCCTAAGTTCTCTGGTACAAGGTTCTCCACCAAAATCTCCGCTAAGTACAGGTACCCACAATCCAGCTACCTGTCGGGACGGATTTCGGGTCAAATCGGCATACGCCCAGTTCGACACGCCCCCTCAGGTTAGCGCCCAAAGGGCCCCAAACTAGCCAAACTAGCCAAAATAGCCACTTTTGCAAATCTCGAATCCCCCCCCCCCTTTAAGCATTTTTATATATATCCCACTTGAGGGTATTCCCATCGCTTCAAATCGCTCCCATCATCCTCATTAAAACCTCCTAGTGGATAGGAAAGAGTGACGCTATTTACAGAGCTTCAGCCTCTAATTTAATCCGCCTATTATTTACAAGAAAATCGCTTTTATCCGCAAGGTTAAGTTAACTAATAAAGGTAGCGAAGGCGGCAGCAAGCAGGGCCTTTATTATCTTCTCTGCTATTATCTCAGCTGAGCGGGTATAAATAACCTCAATATAGTTATCCTAAATCTCCTATTATAGCTAATAGCTATAAATATTAATATAGCATAACTTAGTCTATAGTTAAATAATCTCTTAGATTACTATTTATATTATTTAGGTATTATTTAAATTAGATAACTACCTTAAAGCTATTATGAGGTTAATTAACTATATAGGAAGGCTCGCCTCTAGAAGAGAGGTTTACTTATAAAGTAGTAATTAGCTAGCTTATAAATAGCTCTTTCTTTATAGCCTGCAAGAGGGCTAAGAGTTCTATCTCTATAGTTAAAGTTATTACTATTAATTATTTATTAGCCCTCTAAGTAATTATCCCTCTAAATAACTTCATTATAAAGGCTTAAGAACTCCCGTAGTTTATTAAGTTATCCGCAAAGCTAGTATCCAATATAACCTCTAGCCTATCTATATTCTTAACTCTATACTCTAGATAGAGCCTACTCGTTTTTAGTAAGTATTATATAACGTAATTAGTAGCTTAGTAATATTTCAGGCTAGGGTTTTAGTTAAATCTCGCGAAATAACTAATACCAAAGGCGACATTAAGTCTAGTTATTATAGCAGCATATAGCAGCAATCTAACTTCTTATTAATATAGCTAAATCTCTTAAGGCGTTACTTGCCCTTCATATAGTAATAGCTCTTCAGTAGCTATTAGGGTATTATATTATAAATTAGTAGCATTGATGTAGTCCTGTTCTTTGAGTAGTTCTATTAACCTATTAATAAATACTAACTATAATAGCTATAACTTCATATTAAGTTAATCTCAAAGGACTTCAATTCCTAGGAACCAATATAGGGTTTAACTACCCTTAAAATAGTATCGCTTCTATGGTTATCTAATTAGTAAGCTAGTATATTTATAATCTTCTGAGGATATACTATAATATAGTTATTAATATAGAAAAAGAACTAAACCTTGCTATAGCGCTAGCAGCAGTTTTCGCCTGGTATTTGTTTAAAACTAAGGGTATTTAGACCTTTTTTGAGGTAATATTACTACAAAAAAGGGGATCTACAAAGCCTATATAGGGCTTTCATAACTTAAGAACTCTTCTAGGTTCTCAACACCTAGGTAGTATCTCTATATAGATTTCTTTATTAAGTTTAGTATAAATAAAGGCATTAATAGTATTATATTAGATTAGATCTATATTCAATTAATAGTAATAGTAATAAGGGTTCTAAATAATATCCTAGCTAATATAGCAGTATAGATATCGCAAAGGTCGTGAGGCTATCAATCCTCTTATACTATAAGTTATACCTTTACTTTTAATAGCTTACTATACTTATTAAGCTTATAAGTATATACCTAATAGTATCTAAGGATTTTATAATCTTTTGCTACCTTTTGTAATACTATTAGCTAAGATTAAAATATTCAGCAGCTTTAGACATGACTCTCTTTAGCCTAAAGAAACTCAGCCCCCATTAAATTATTTTATAGCTCAATATATAGTAAGGGCAACTTTAGCAATAACCTCTTGTAGGTATTATACTACTTTTAATTTATCCCTAAAGTTATTACTTCTAGGGCTAGGAATAGTAGCCTTATTATAATATCCTAAGCAAGATTAGATCTAAACCTACTTACTAAGGGATTAAGAGGTTAATTAGACCATACTAAAAGCCCATAACTATCTCCACTTAATAATACTAATTTAGTTTCACTAAGTTTTACCCTTATATAAAGAAGAGTTTATATACTAGTATAGCCTAGGAAAACCGTTTTATATAAAGTCCTCATAGTAACTCTAACCTTTTAAATAAAAGTCTTAAAAGTCTTTTAGATTTATATTAGCATTTAAAACTGCTAGATAACGGCCCCTCATATTGAGGCTAGTGTCGCAATAACCCCGTAACCCACAAAGCGGCAGGATGGGCGCTCTGCGAGATACAATATCATACGTACGTGCATACATCACGTAACCATATTCGCAGGCCCAATATAGCACAACACCACTGCCACGTAGCCAGTCTATATCTTAGACTCTTACACACACACTCGCACTTCAGAATAGCTTCAATACAAACAATACATATTAGGGGCTACGCGCGCGTACTATCACCCACCCCATATGCAAACCAACACTAATCAGTAGTTAACTTCACTATTACACCACATACAGCTACGATACGCAACCGCAGATCAGCAAGGTCACCACTCAAAGAGACGGAAGCTCTATTTAGCTAATAACGGGTTCGCATCTTAAATCTTTCAGAGTTTTATCACCAGAAAGCCCTTTCATACTACCCAGATCAATTGACATACTACAAGCAGTCAGATATATAGGCTAACTACTTCAGAGGACTCAATTTAATCCTTACATCTATTACGCAACTCTCACTATCATCAATATCACCACCACGAAACCCTCAAGTAGGAAAATAAATACAAAAGAGGTCTGCTAATACTATAATAGTTAACCTTCACGTAACAATCAACTCTCCCGAGACTCTTATATTACAAAAAGAAGAGTATATCAATTTAACTCTAAGATATAAGTTAAGGTAAAATAAGATAACTTAAGCCTTAAATAGCATATTATTTAACTATATAACGTAATACCTAGCTAGTAAAGACGCTAAATAATAACAAAACAATATTAACTTATATATTATAAGCCTCTACTTCACATAAGGACTACCTATTATTATTATTACTACCTCCTATTGATACCTCTCACTAAGGATGAGGAGAGCTAGAATTACTAGAAGAAATAGCACGTAATCACCTCAGTAATCCTTTGAATTATTAACTATACCTTATTTATATATAATAGTAACTCTAGGACCCTGAATACTAGTACTACTACTAGCTAAATAGCTACAAATAAGTACCCCTAAGGGATCTTTAGTAATACTAACACTACTAAGTTAATTACTTAAACTTATTATAGAGCTACTAATACTATTAAAATATAAAGCTCTAGTAGATAAAGAGAACTAGAGCTAAGACATTTTATTTAATGATAATACTACTACTATAAACTAAATAGTAGCAAAGATTCTATATTAAATTGAGACTTATAAATATAATAGATTATTTAGTAAGAACCTATAGATAGAGTTTATAGTAGACTTTGTAGACCTACTTATTAGTTTTTCTAAAAAGAGAGCCTAGTAATTATTAGAAAGCGTTATAGCTATCTCTTTAACTATAGTATCTATATTACTTGAAATAAATTAAGTATTACTAGCTATATATATGATATTATAACTATAGATAACTTCTACTTCTAGACTACTAGGGAAGTAAATGAGCAGATTAAGAGGAGTACTATGTTTATGAAAACTGGAATAGGGAAGAGTTCAGCAGGAATATTACCAACTTCTGGAATAGCGATACTATAATACTAATAAGAGCATTAGCTGCAGCTACTAGCCCAGCCCTATTAACAAGTCAATCTATTATAGAAGAACCGCAAGAGGATCGCCTAGCCCCTACCCCATCCGCAAAACAACCCACCACAAAAGGGCCGTAAGGGGATCACTAAGAGCCAAAAAACCCTATTAATAGTATCACCCCTACCCAAACCACTATAGTTAACACAATAGAATAAAATAGTAGTACCTACCTATTAACAACCTAAATCACAAACCTAACTAAGATATATACTAATAAAATGAAGTATAGTAGCGAAGGTATAGATATTCTTAAGCTAAAACTATAAATGTTTTGAGATACCTACAAAGGGATAGATATCACAAAGGACTAAACCCTAGCAGCCTTCCTAATAATATTTTAAGAGAGGGCATTATAATACTACTATAAGAGCTTTTACTACTTACGCCCTTATCTAAATAGCACCTAAATCGTTAATAAGCTTAAGAGACGCTTTAAGACTAAAGAGTCTACCTAAGCCCATCTTATAATATAGAATAATATACCCCTCATCTCAATTATAATAGACTATCCCTTAAAGTCTAAATTAGAGGCCTTAGATACCCTAATTAATACCCTCATATTAACTCAGCTAGCACCTAGTAAAGCCTACTAAAGCAATAAGATACTACATAATTAACTTCTTTAAGAGTGCTGAGGGATCAAGGAGTGTGAATAAGCTACTATAAACCTATTAAAGACCTTTAAAAGCCTCTATAAATAGCTCAAAGTCACTATTAATAACGCAATTATATTTATAAATAGCCAATTTTAACTACAGAACTAATATCACACTAAATAATGCTAGATAAACTATAAATATAATAGTAAGAGTCAAAATAATAAATTCAAAAGGCCCAAGCCATAGAGAGACAACAAAAACAGCCTAAAACAATAGCAATAAGATATAAAATACTTAATTCATAAAGAGCCTAGATATTATTCAAGTAACTATATATAAAAAGAGAAAGATAAAGCCTACTTACAATAGCAAAATAATCCATAAGCCCTTAATAAGTTAAAAGCAGCTTACTAGTAGTTCCCAACTTACTATAAGAGAGCTACAAAAGAAACAACTAATAACTTAGTAGTAAATAATAATAAGAATAAAGAGATTAAGATATATTCCTAATTACTTAATAGGACTAGGGACTACCATCATAATAGTAAATCTAAAGAAAAGTAGCACAATACGTTCTTCACCTAATTCGCAGACCCAAATAGTAGCTATAGCACTAATTTAGTTCTAGTTGTGAATAAAAAGACCGTCTTAAGAATATTACTCAATTAAGTAGCTTACTACGCTATTATACATTTGGATCTATTTAAAGAATTAGCTAAGCCTATACCTATTAAATATTTACACTTAAAAGAAGATACTCTTTAGAGACCCTCTAGGGCATTATCTCTAATATAGGAGCAGCAGGATTTTTCATAGCTAGCAAGAGCTAATTTGAGGCGCTTAAGAGGATTATACCTAATATTGTAATTAACCCTATAATAGCAAAAGGGGCAAGTATAAAGTTTAGGCTAAGAGAAGCTATTACATTGATAGGGATAATAACTATCCCTATACTATTTACGGATATAGTCTTCTATATAGTATCTATAAATACTCTCTTTTTGCTCTACCTAATAGATATAAATAAGTTAGGCATACGCTTTAATGACCTTTAAAACTACTTATAATAGGGTAACTTTATTATATCTATTATATATAAATAGGGCTACTGGGATGGGACAGGTTAGCTTGGCTGCTCAGTCAGCAGAGCCACAGGCCCACTACTAATGGGGTCTAAAAGCAGAAGACTGCAATACGGAGGGAGGAGGAGAACTCTTCACGTTTTTTCATAATCACAACCTATAGTTCTTCCAGCCTCAAGAGGCTCATACCTTAATAATCCTATATATAATTTCCTGCGATATCTCACTCGTTTCAAGCCCAATTCTTTCTATTCTCTCTAATTAGATGTATAAATCGCTACGCGCATCTTTTAAGCCTACTTCTATTATTCCTATTCTTTTGTGGGTAGTATTATATTATTTACTATTTTTATAGTCCCTATTAGGCTCCTGCTCTTCCTAATAGTGCCTAGAGGCAAATTCTTTTACTCTTTACTGCAACCCTCAAAGGTTTCTAAGAGAGTAAAGTGCCTTTATTACATCCAGACGTCCTGCTGTTATAATATATGCTAATATATATATACTTCTTTTTAGATAATTATAATATCTAGCTACTATGAAGAAATAAAGAAATAATAATATAATATATAAATAAGAGCTAAATAGAGGAGAATAAGTAATTCATAGACCTATTAGCTTATAGAGAGATTACTATAGCTATATATTCTTTTTAAAAAGTTAATAGGAAACGTAAAGACTTTAAAATTCTCTCTTCTTTTAGTATTTTAGCTAGAACTAACTATTTTTCTTTTTCCTCTCTTATTGTTGGTTTCACACGGGTGGGTAACAGTACGCGCGCGTAGCCCTAATACGTATTGTTCGTATTGAAGCTATTCTGTAGTGCGAGTGTGTGTATAAGAGTCTAAGATACAAATAGCTACGTAGGCAGTAGTATTGTGCCATATTGGGCCTGCGAATACGGTCACGTGACGTACGCACGTACGTATAATATCGTATCTCGCAGGGTGCCCATCCTGCCACTCCATATGTTATGGGGTTATTGCGATACTGGCAGTCTTTTCTTTTGAGGCCAGGCGCGCCGTAACCCATACAAAACAATACAAACGAAGTTATTTATAGATCCCAAAACGATATAAATTAAATCCTTCGCAAGGCCTTCCTCTACGCCTTTGTCACTACTCTTAATAGCCCTCATAAACCTCTATCTATACCTCTATCGCTACCTTTAATTGCATGGCTATTATCTTTTATAGTAGGAGGGATATCGTTACCCTTATGGCCCTTCTCTTGTCTTATTACTTATCCTTCTATTTAAATCGTTGCTATATTATTATTAATAAATTGCTTGAGAGATAGATTCAGGCTTTCTTCAGTAAAGGCATTAGCTAGGTTATCGTCTCTATTAATCCACCTTACCTCATATATCTCTTATCGCTTATATAACTAATAAAGTGCCATTATATTAATTATAAGGCGCTTCTCTTTTATAGTGCTAAGCTTTATAAGGCACTCATATAGCGAATATAAGTCAGTATAAATAACAGTAGGGATAATAAGCTTCTTTAAGTATATAGTAATCTTTTATAGCGTAGTAGCAATAGCATAGGCTATATTTATACTAGCTACTATACTATAGACCTTAGAGGCTAGAACACTTTATGTAACCCTTTTATACTTTATTAAACTGAAGTAGATAATGTTGCTAGTTATTATGAAGGTATCGTTATTATTAGCTATAGCCTCATTAGTAATAACTATAATAAATCCAATTTATAAAGATAGGTTGATATTATTAGCAAAAGACCTATCTATAAATATAAAGAGTTCTACTATAGCTAGGTTAATAGGTATAAAGGTTAGGCCTTAATTAAGGTTCTTTTTTTGCTATTTGAGGCGATAGTTAAGGGCTTTTTCATCCTCCACAGTGGGATCTTAATGCTAGGCTGTAGCGAATAGATTGAAATAGGCCTCAGGTTAGTAAATAGAGGCAATATATACCCCTCTTACTTTTTGCTAAATATATTATTGTTTTTGTTTATATGGGGATGCCTTTAGGTTAATTAGCTTGATTTTAGACTCTTGCCTCTTTTAGCAAAGTGTAAGACTACTATCTTTACCTAAAGTAATAATACTACTATTAAATATTAGTAGGGACTTATAGTTAATTTGCTACTTTGCTTTAGTAGTGAAGTTAGCCTTTTTGAGCTCTATATCTTCTCATTAGGAGAACTTTAGTATAGATAATCTAATAGTATTATTAGTTTATATACTAATAATACTAAAACAGCTATTTTTGGCTATTAAAGAGATTAATAGGCATAGTCTAAAAGATAATTAGTCTATCTTAAGATCCTTTTTGTAGTAGTTACTATATATAGCCCACTAATAGGTGCTAGCCTCCATAATACTATATAATAGTTTAATAATCCTTATAATATAGTTTTTGGGGTATTTATTATAAATCTCCTTTAGTAGGTCTGCAAAAATCAACCTATCTAGCTCTATTTGCAATCAGATATACGCTTATGTAATATCGCAGAGCTATAGTATATAGCCCTCTTTTATAAGCGATAGAGTAATAATAAGAAGGAGTTACTAACTAGCCCGCTATATTATAGGTAATTAGGTAAGTATAGAGGCTTTTTTATTATTATTATAGCTCTAAATAATAAGCCTTAACTTCTTATAGGGCTAATTAGTGCCCTTACTCTTTACCTTGTGGACTATATATAATTTAAAGATATAATATTAGCTATAGATTATAGCGTTATATAGGATAACTTTAAATATACTACGCTTTTGAGTGCAGTTATTTCTATAGTTAATAAGGCTAAAAAAGGGTCCCCAGGTATTTAGATAATCCCATCTTTACGTAGTCATATAGCGAGGTTATAATCTATTCGCTCCTTTACAGTTAAAAACGTCATAATATTACTAATTTCATTAATAAGTACTTAGGCAGTAATAGCTATAAAAGTATTAATTAGATATATTTATCCTAATTCTTTATTAGCTACTCATGCACTTCTATATATTAGGCCTGCTAGCGATATTTCTTAGACTTATTCTTTCTTGCGGGGGCAGCCTCAGCAGCGCGGGATCAGGTCTGCAAATCTCTCTAGTAACGGCATATTAGGACCTCTATTATTATCTAGCCCCGTCATCTATTTAGTATTTAGCCCTAGGGGAGGCAGCATAGCCTTATTAGCCTAGTACTACAGGCAGATAGCTATTAATTAGAACGTCTAGGGCCCGCGGGGGAAGTTAAGAGTATAGGTCTCACTATTAATAGCAAGAGGTTAGTATAGCCCTTACTAGCCCTTCCTTTTATAGTAGACCCAGATAAGAGATAATAGTAACAGCTAAAGAATTAGCGCTATATCTAGGCTATTATAAGCAGCAAGGGCAGCTATAACTTAGCGGGAAGACTAGTGCTTCTAGAGGTCCTCCATCGCCCTCTGCGCGGCAGCAGCCCATTACTAGAGGTCTAGAGATAGGGGCAAATCATCATTAATTCGGGGGTAGGCGCCAAAAATAAGCAGTATAGGCACTAGGCTATTAGGCCCTATAGTATTATTAATAGCCTTAATAGCTATTTAAAGAATAATCTTATAGTCTATATTAAGTAGGTCTTTATAAATAATTATATATACCCTCTATAATATTACGTAATATTGCTTAACCTTCCTAATAGAGTTATAGGCCTCAACTAGTATTTTAATAGTAGTTATTAAAAGCGCCTAAAGAATACTTCACTACTCTAATAATGCGAAGTTAGTACTAGCGTTAGTAATAGCGATATCTAGCAGCCTAAGGTAAGTATAGATTCAGTATTATTTAAAGGCATTAAGTATTATAGTTATAGATAAATCCTTTAGGAATTTAGCTATATTAAATATAGTTGCAGCGTTAACGATATAGAGTACTAGTTATCCTTTAAGGTAGATAATATTAATAACTATAGTATAGTTGAAGTTATAGTTATCTCTAATTATAAATTTGAGTTAATTTAGTGCCCCTATATTAAGTTAGTAGCATTTATAAAACTTCGTGAGATATTTAAGTAGGCGTAACTCAACTTAGTAGCTAGCTTACTAGAGCACTTTATGAAGTCAGTAGACTGATAGATAGCTAAAACGTTAATAGAGTCTTTATAATTTAGCCTCCGTGAGGTTATTATAAGCTAAAACCTTCTCTATCTCTAATAATAGCTATAGGTAGCCCTATTTACATATAATAGGCATAATAAGAGTACCCTATTATAGGTAGTTTTAAAGGTTATTAAAACATATACCTAACCTATCTATATCTACTAAATAGAACAAGAAGGGGGTATTTATAGATACTATATAAAATACTATATCCCTAAATAGCATAGGGATAGTCATCATTCCTATTAAGCTAATAGCTCCTCCTAGCCTAAACCTTACGCTTACCCCTTTTGCTATTATAGGGTTAATTATAATATTAAATATAATCCTTTTAAGTGCTTTAAATTAGCTCTAACTAGCTATTAAAAATCCTGCCACTTCCATATTAGGGACAATGCCTTAGAAGGTCTCTGAAGAGTATCTTCCTTTAAGCGTAAATAATTTAATAGGTATAAGCCTAGCTAATTCTTCAAATAGATCTAAGTACGTAATAGCGTAGTAGGCTGCTTAATCAAGCAATAGCCTCAAAATAGTCTTTTTATCTATAGTAGGGACTAAATTAGTGCCCTGGCTACTATTTGGGTTTGCAAATTAAGTAAAGAACGTATTATACTACTCCTCTTTAGAGTTACTATTATTATAATAATCCCTACCCTCACCAAGCAATTAGAAATATATTTCAATCTCCTTATCCTCATTATTATTTACTACTAAATCGTCAGTTATTCCTTCTACAGCCCCTTTATAGTAAGTTAAAAACTACTAGTAGGCCGCCTTCAACTTATTGAGGGCTTATAGGTTATTTCACTATTATAAGTATACCTCCTCCTTCTCTTTTTGCATATAGTTAGTTAAATAGCATCTAGGTTCTTTATAAACATAGTATTTCATATCCTATTACTATCATTTTAGGCTGTTTTTATTATCTCTTTATAGCTTGGGCCTTCTAAATCTACTATTTCAACTCTTGCTATTATATTTGCAGTCTATCTAGTATTATTCAGCTTGATATCAGCCCTATAGTAGTTAACTATTTATAAATATTATTATATTACTAATAGCAACCTTAAGTTACTTATAGATGCCTTTAAAGGTTCTTAATAGGTTTATAGTAGCTTATTCACACTCCTTAATCCCTCAGCAGCCTTAAAGGAGTTAATTATATAGTATCTTATTACTTTAGTAAGCTTTACTAAGCGCTAGCTAAGTTAATATAAGAGTATTAATTAAAGTATCTAAAGCCTCTAATTTGGACTTTAAGGGATAGTCCGTTATAATTGAAATAAGGGTTATATTATTCTATATTATAAGATAGGCTTAAGTAAACGCTTTAGTCTCAAAACGTCCCTTAAGCCTATTAACAATTTAGGTGCTATTTGGATAAGGCTACAGGTAGGAAAGGCTCTTATAGTAGTATTTCAGCACCATTCCCTTAAGTATTATTAGAAAGGCTGCTGGGGTTTAGTCCTTTATAATACCTATTCTTTTACAAATATCTTAAAAAATCTATAGTTTTAGCTTAAGAACCTCCATACCTTCGCCACTATACTTCATCTCATCAGTATATATCTTCACTAGGTCCGCGATTTAGCGTGTTAATAGGCGGGTGCTATTATCTTTTAGCTCTTAGCAATTCTCTTGCGGTCCTTCTACAACCTCTCGCAGTCCTTCTACAACAGGCTAACTTATCATTAGGGCTAGGCTAGTAGCTATAGCTAATACTCTTATTAGCATTATAATATTATTTTTCTAGAAGTTAGTAATATCCCTTCTAAACTCTTCCCTATCCCAGTTTTTTACAAACATAGTACTCCTCTTAATCTACTTATTTACTTCCCTAGCAGTCTAGAAGTAGAAGTTATCTATAGTCATAATATCATATATACAGCTTACAATACTCAATCTATCCTAGATAACATAAATACTATTATCTATTAGATACTAGCAAATCTTCCTTATAGTTACTAAGCTCGCTTTCTAGAAAACCTCAATAGGTAGGCTTACAAAGTCCACTATAAACTCTATCTATAGGTCCTTACCAAAGACTTTATTATATTTATAGGTTTCAATATAGTATAGGATCTTAGTAGTTACTTGCTTTATTATAGTGTTTTCATTAAATCTAATATCTTAGCCCCAGTCCTCCTCATCTACTAGGGCCTTACTCTTTACTAGTATTAGTAGTTCTATAATAAGCTTAATTAGCTATCAGCCTTGTGGTATTAGTAATATTAATATTGCTAAAGACCCCTTAGAAGTACTTATTTATAGCTATTTAAGTAGCAGTGGGGGTATTAGTATTGAGGGCCCTAGAGTCGCTATCATATATAAATGAGGCGTAGTTAATAATTTAAGAGATTAATTAAGTAGTCACGTGCCATTTCTTCCAGTGATTCTAGTTCTCCTCGCCCTTAGCAATAGGTATTAATAGGAGGTAGTAATAATAATAGGTAGCCCTTATATAAAGTAGAGGCTCATGATATATATAAGTTAATATTATTTTATTATTATTTAACGTCTCTACTAGCTGGATATTATGTCATATAGTTAAATAATGCGTTATTTGAGGCTTAAGTCGTCTTATTTTACTCTAACTTATATCTCTAGGTCAAATCAATATACTCTTTTTTTTTAATAACGTGAGGGTCTCGGGAGAGTTAATTATTACGTAAAGGTCGACTATTGAGTATTAGCAGACCCCTTTTATAATTATCTTCCTACTTAAGGGTCTTATAGTAGTAATATTAATAATAGTAATAGTTATATAACAGACATAAGGATTAAATTAAGTCCTTTAAAGTAGTTAGCTTATATATCTAACCTCTTATAGTCTATCAATTAATCTAGGTAGTACAAAAGGGCTACTAATTACAATTATTAAATAGATTTAATATATGAATTAATTATAGACTAGTAGAGCCTTCATCTCTTCAAGTAGTAACCTTACTAATCTGCGGTTTTATAGCGTAGCCAAAGTAATATAACAGTAAAGTTAACTACTAATCAGTGTTAGTTTCACACGGGTGAGTGACAGTACGCGCGCGTAGCCCTAATACGTATTGTTCGTATTGAAGCTATTCTGTAGTGCGAGTGTGTGTGTAAGAGTCTAAGATACAAATAGCTACGTAGTCAGTAGTGTTATGCCATATTGGGCCTGCGAATACGGTCACGTGACGTACGCACGTACGTACGATATTATATCTCGCAGAGTGCCCATCCTGCCACTCCATAGGTTACGGAGTTATTGCGATACTTATATCCCTCCCCCTCTCTTAATTGCCCTTATTTACTACTAGTCTTTTTAACTAAGTTTATTATAGCTATAATAACTAAAAAGCTATAAATAAAACTAATATAGAAGAAATAGTAATCTTATTAAGCTAATAAGTAAAGTAAGATTAACTAGATTAATAAAAGAATATTAATAAACCCTTTTTAATATAACTTAAAGTACTAAAAGTAAATATACTAATTTTTGAAACAGTTTAATATAATAAGCTATAAGATTATCAAAATAGGAGCCTTACTAGAGAAAACTTTCTTAATTTATATATTAAGACTTAGAGTAGAATTACTACTAAAATAGCAAGACTATAGCTATAAAGCCTTTCTAGATTTATTTATATTCTTTTTTTATTACCTTTTATTTTATTATCTGAAAGACCTATTATTATTTTCTTTATTTTTAAGATGTCAAAAAGTTAAATTGACTTATCTACTTAGTAATATCTTATATAGATTTAATAAATAACTACTTAATAATACTTAGATATGATTAATATAGTATTTATAGACCTATAAATAATATATCTACCTCTCATTCTAATAACCTAAATACTAAGTTCTCTTTTAGTAAAGAAAAGCAGCTTAAAGAATAGTTTCTAAGCTCTTTATTTAGTAAGATATAATTTCAAGCTTTAAAAGAACTAGCCTCTGAGGATAGTAAGAATAAGCTTATAAATCTTAACCTAGGGCCTAGTTTAGCCTCCTTAAGCCCTTTCAGTAAGATAGAGAGGGGTTATACTAACTAGGACTTTATTATTCTAGTGGATATCTCATAAAGCGCCCCATTATTACTATAATAACTCCCTATTTAACTGAAGCACCTAACTTTATTAGAATTAATATCTGATACTTGCTTATAAAGTATAAGAGCCTTTTAAAACTATACTATAAAGTTAATAAGAATATAAGAAACAAAGTCTATATATATAGCTCTACTAACTATAGAGATATAGTATAATTATATATTAATAAAGCAGAGACCTAAGCTAAAGCTAAAAAGAAGCTTATTTACTTATTTAGATTTATAAACCTAAAACCTTAATAGGATCTAAATGAGGACCTCAGAAATCTTATTATAGGACCTTATATTAAAGATAATAATTCTTCTCTAGTTATAGCCTTAATTAGTACTATTTGCTAGCTTTATTAGTTTACTATTTAGCGAGAATATCTAGATCTTATTAATATTAAGCATATTTAAGTTACTTACTATTACTTTTCTAAGAGAGCTATAAAAGCTATAGCTTAAGAGTTAAGCTATAAGCCTACTGAAGTTATTTCAAAGCGGTGAATAGTAATCAAAAATACCCTCATTAGATAGTATACTGCTTAATAAGAACTTTAGTAGTTATTAGGCCTTATTAAACCTAAGCCTATAATAAACTTACCTATCTCTTTAAAAGCAACTTTAATTAAACTAAAAACAAAAACTAAAAAGCCTTTAGCAGCCTAAATAGCAAGCCCTATTATTAACTCTTTAGTAGAAAACTTTAGAACCCTTAATATTAATAAAGCTCACTATAAAATAGATATTTTAGCCCTTATTAGAAAAGTCACTAATTAAGAGGATATTACTTTTAACTTAAATGCTATAGAGGCTACTAAAGCATATAATTAATAATCTCAAGATAATTTGTAAACCCAATATTAGTAATAATCCTACTAGTATAATTAGAATTAAAGCTTTTAAGGAGGCTATTGAGGTAGTTATTAGTAAGGCTAAGATTTCAGAAGAAGAAGCAGAAGTAGCTACTAGCAGTTAGATAGCTCTCTAAGATATAACTTCTTCTAGGCTACTAGATACTATTAGTTTTATAGCGCTATTAAATATATTATTAATACCTATACTAAAGCTTTTATAGCAAGCTAAAACGGGATTTACTATTATATAGCACCTTATTACTATATTAGAACCCTCAACTCCCTAGCTAAAATTAAGACTAGCATTATTAAAACGAATTAAAACTCAAAGTTAATAGATAGTTAAATAATCTTTAAGTATATCCTAATCAATAAAAAGTCTTACCTAAGTTATACTATAGTAATAAGTAAACTAGTACTAAAGTAGTAGCTTAATTTACTAGAAGAAGTTACTTATATTATTAATTATAATAGAGCATAGTCTAGTTAGCCTATTAAGCTTATAAATCAAAAGAAAACAGCCACACAATCATATAATTTCATTAATACCACTCTCTTTAGCTTTAAGCTAAAATACTAATTTATTAACCTAATAGAAGATATTATAATAATAGAGAAATTTTAAGCCTTTAAGCTATTATAATAAACCCTATAATACTTATATCTAATAGGCCGCACAATTAGCAAACCTACTAATAATTCTGGACTCTCCTATCTATATTACTAGTAAAATTAAAAAAACTATCTAATAATAATAGTAATAATATTAATCTACTAGATACTACTAAAGAGCTAGTTAAAGACTAAGTTCCTGCTAAGACAGAGGAAATAGAAGATAAGCCCTTAATCAAAGACACTAATACTCAAAACAGCCGCACACTTGCTATGGAGCTATACAGCAAGAGATTAAATAGGAGGGTTGTAGTTCCTAAAGCCTTCCTATATAAGAACTAGCCTAATTAGAACAAAACTATCTATAATACTACTAAAGCCATAATTGATAAGTATGAGAACAAACATAACTTAAAAGCCTATAAGGTCTTTATCCCTGCAGGTACATTACTTATAAACTAGTTTAATAAAACGGGAGCTAATACCAAAGAATTACAAGAACAGATAAATCACTAGAATAAGGACACAGCCTCTATAAAGGAGCTCACATTATCTATAAATACTATCAAAGCTTCAAGCAAGCTTGCAAACCAAGTATATAAACTTCAATATCTAAACTTTTAATACTATCTTCAAGATAAATACTATTATAGCAGAGTAAAGTACTAAACTACTCCCACTACTAAAATAGATCAAAGTTCTTGCTTAATTTTACTATAACC